>CM029449.1:14525123-15034368 GCA_017140165.1 Eucalyptus shirleyi | reverse complement strand
AATTAGTGTTCTAAATTATTATTTGAACGACTTATGTTATGTTGTTTAATTTCAACATATCGATTATGTGTATCTTTAACTCTAAATTCGACATTGGACCTTTTGAATTCGGATATTTATATAGGAAATGTTGGAATTCAAAGGAACCGCCCCTCGTCGATCAATTCAAAAGAAATTAGGCATATCTCTCTCGTAACATCGCCATCGCCATCATCAGAATCAAGAATCATCAAGATGAGTGACGATGGCACCTCCCCCATCAAAAGATGACTTCCTTCGAAGGTCAAAATGGCTTTCATCTGACACCGGAGAGACACGTGCCCTAACGGCAATTTGCGGACGAGCGCTTTTGCGTAATATCGAGCCCTCTCCCGACCACGAGGAGAGGGCGGAGGAATTAGGTCTGCAAACAGTGGAGCGATGGCGACGTTGTTGGTCTGGCCTTTGCTCAGAGACGTTTTGCACGCATGAATGATGGATGATGATGAGGAGGAGGAGGATAAGGAGGAGGAAAAGTAAAAAAACATTAACGAGATACGTCGAGCGCGTAAGTCAATGGCGAAATCAAGAGGGTGGTGGGGGAGAGAGAAATCTGCGTTTCTTGTTCTTTCCCTTCCGGCGTCGGCCACATACGGACAGAAGGAAAGAACGAGTGGCAGTTCTTGCGACTGTGTTTTCTCCTGTCAGCTTTCACTTCATAGGTCTCTCTACCTCCAGTCCTACCTACATAATTTAAACCCAAACCCCCCCAACATCAGAGGCAATTCCGTTCCAAATGTTCCAATTTTTATCCGGTTTGAAGGAACTCGAACGCTGGAGTTAGTACGTGCAAGCCGGTCAGCAAGATTCGACTGAATGACGAGTTTAAGATCTTATTGGAGACTAAATTGGTCATTTGAAAGTTTTATTTGAGATAAGATTCATTGTGAGAAATTCTTTTCCAGAAAACAAACCCCATTTTGGGCATTTACTTGAGATTTTTTCCATAAAACAAGATATAGCACCAGAGTAAAATAGGCGGACAATTTGCTGAAATCTCTTTGAAATTTTACAGGAGAAGAGCAAGATTAGTATTTTAGATTCGGATTGTATCCATTACAAGTTTCAAACTCAATTTTCCTATGGTGTGACATGAGCAACTTGAATTAAATCTATTGATTGTATGAACATTACCTAATTAGTTCTAAATTTAATTATACATATGTCAATTCAATTTTAAACTTTCTAATTATATTATTTTAGTCTTAAACTTTGCGTGAAATTCTAGTGTGAATTCTTCTAATTGATTATTACTTTCGAAATCGACAATATTACGATCTGGTCACATTTAGCCATTTTATGTGGTACATTGCCACATCAACTATTTCTAGTGATGATTGATTGAAGGGATTACATTGAAATTTTGTGTAAATTTAGGACTGACTTTGTACAATTGAAAATTTTATAATTGATTTGACAAGTTTTTCTGCTTGTGCGATCATGTCAAATTTTTGCTTTGAACCGTTTTCCCCTTCACTGAGAACTAACGATCATAACTGGATCACGACTTGGGGATTCGAAGGAAGCGTTGGATAACTTAGAAGACTCCAAAAAATAGTCATAATAGAACAAATTTAGGTTATGAGCTTAACGTGGCACGATGAGATGATATTAATTTCGCAATTCAATTTTGATGTTTGGATGGTTGGAGACAGCACCACTACAATGGTTTAAATGTTAGTCCCGTGTTCCACGGATACATACTCCTCGGGAATTGCAGCTTATTTTAAAGTCAATAAACCGAAAAAAGAAAAGGAAAAGGCAAATTAATTCTGGTCGTTGGATATTGGATTACCTAGTGAAAGGAGTTGACTATTGTTTTTCAGCTTTTTTATAAAGTGAAATTGTTGACCATTTGTCAAATGGGAAGAGCGGATTAATTAGACTCAAAGAGAAGTTCTTGCATCGAGGATTGTCATATTGGATTTTATGATTTTGAGGTAATTGGGGAAATATCAGAAGCCCTTCAAGAGCTAGAAGTTTGCAGTGATTAGTGAAATGCCAGTCAAATATTGCGGAATCATTGTATCGTTTGTCTTTGATAAATAATAGGGTGAAAGTTAGAAGGAGCGATCGGCAACCAGCTGAGACTTTTGTGAAAGATTCCACATTATCTGTTTGAGCCCTAGATAATGATAGTAAACCGAGGTGAGCCGAGGCTAAGTTGTCGGATGGAGAAGCCTATCATCGTAGCACCACTGAAATTCTAATCCCGTGAGGCTTTTGCGCAAGGAGATTGCATTAGGGACAATACTATTATAAGCAGGTGCATAATTGTGAATGCCGAGGAAGAGAAGACATCTTGGCTATAAGACCTAATCAACTAGACCAAACACTTTGATGATGAATTATACTCATGTTAATAGGCATATTTTTCGGGTAAGAAAATGGGTATGACATCAATTTGATCTACTAGCAATAAAGAAAGCAAACCTATTGGTGGCCCATCTATTACAGCATTATCACTTGTATTGTTGGGTTGGATAACCCAATTTGCTAACCAATTTGCACATGCATTTCACTCTTTAAAATAATGAAAAATATTGACCGATTTAAGCGTACTTCAATTTGAGAAATGAGGGTATCACCAAGATAAGCGATGAAATTGATGTTTGAAGTAGAGAAATTAACATGCACATTTGATTAGTAAAAGTTTGACACAGAAAGCATCATGTCATGAGAAAATTAAAACAATAAAATTTATGTTTCCTTATTTGGTTGCATGAAAATTAATAAGACTCTTTGACTAAATCCTGCATTACAGAACTTATAGTTATGAACTTACCGTGAAGATGACGGGAAAAATTGGTGATTCTTAATTGTCACTAGCCTTGTTAATTGGACCTGTTTGAATATGGATGACAATTCGTATCCATGTCATTTCACGTAATCTATAAGATAGGACAACTTTGAGACAACAATGTCAAATTCATTATAATAAAAGGAATAGAATGGTGTCCAATCTCGTTAGTTTCAAGTTAGTCATATGCTCATGTTCTGTCCCATGCGGATTTTGCGAAGTATATCATGCTTGCTCAGAAATTGCCGCCTCTGGAGATCTGTAAATGCAGGGGAGCTGAGTTCTAGACCTTGGCAGTCCATGGGTAGAGAAGAAGTGTGTGCTCGAGTGTTTCTGCTTCCTGCTTACATGGCGGGGGCATGGAGAAGTGCGATCCGGTGGTGCAAATTCTCCATTGTAGCTAGGGGGCGTTATTGCATGCGTTCCAGAGGAAAAGTTTAATTCTGGGTGGGGTTGTGGACTGCCAAATATATTTCCAGAGGTTGGGGTTAACTTGGTAAGGCAGGTTGCTTGTATATCCTGCGATCTGATTGAGGCTTCCTTGAATAGAAAATAGCCACTCTTTACTGAATAATCTCCTGATTTTGTGTGCATCCATACCAGTTTATCTTCTTCATCGGGTGAGCCAATGGGTGAGGCTAAAATTTCATGAACCCTTCTTTCATCAAACATAGAATGGAGTAGAATTTCATTCCATGTGCACGTACCTGGATTTATGAGATCTGAATTGCCGCCTCTAGTTTAAACGTAGGTAAAAGCAATAAGAGCGTAAATAATATAAGACAGATTAAAAAGCCTTACCTTACATCCAAAGTAATCGGATTAGTCACAAATAAAATTATGTAGTATTTATGTTGCATTTTACGAATGCACATGCATGTCCCAACCACACAACATATGACGTCATGTAGGGAGAGGTAAACGGTCAGAAGAACTTTTTTTTAAGTGGTAACATAGGAGTTCCACACCTACTGGAGAATATTTGACTTGAGTTATAGCTGCTCCTATCGATGCCTCGATCTTAAAAGAATGCTTGGTGTAGGGACTTTGGGAAGAAAGGCCGTCGAACAGTTGGCTCGTGGGTCGATTCAAGGACTACATGACATACAATGTAAACTACATATTACGATAAAGAAATGTTCACTTTGATGCCCTAATTCTTAGGCTTATTTCGTTCTATCATACATAGTTAAAGCCTGCGTTGGGATAATATTTGCTTTTGTGCTCATCACGTGGCACTACACTGTGCCTCTTTGCTCGCCACATGACCCAATGAGTATAATGATTATTTATCTGCCATCCCACGATTCTATTATGTCTTGAGTCTAAATATAAGAAGATGACTTTAATATAATCTCTAGTTTTATCTTTACATAGTGGATCAAGTGAAAGTTTATAGATCTCCAGTGAGATATATTTAGTTATATTTTTCATATATAAATTCAGATATATTTATTCACAAATGATATAGGTTACAGTTTATTTAGGAAAAACTAAAGCCAGCCATACGGTTCAGGTCATATAGTTTGACTCTTACCTTAGTCAGATACTACATACAAAAGAAATTTTGTTAGAAATTTTGTTTTGCTATTTTAGGTTTTACATTTTCACCTTGCATTCGATTCTATGAATATTTTATGCCACTATTTCTCTCGATACCGATAAGCATTATTAGGAATTTAGTTTTACTCAGTAAAATACAACATTGCCCACACGAAACAAGAGTAGAGTATCTAATTATACGCTAAAGCATCTGTCTAACTTTGGTCATATCTAGTGATAATTTTTTTAGAAAGAGTAAAAGGTAATTATGTAAGCAATGAGGAACAATTTGAAAATGCTCAAAACTTTTGTTTTAGCATTTTAAACAAAAAAAATATAGATGTTTACAAATAAAGTAATTAGCTTAGCTTAACGAAAGCCAGAGAAAAGCCAAAAGGCCAGAGTCAAAATCTTGAACTACCTAAAACAGGCCCAGCCTATTTTGAGCCCAAATTTGGGATGGGGCCCAGGTATACCCTTTTGAGCCCAGCACTCGACACTATTGGATAAGGACATTGTGCCAAATGCTAAGCTTTAAATTATACATATCTCTATCGTTAATCTAGGGGACAAAAGTAGTACTACCAATTTATACGGACAGATCTTTATCATTAGGTTTAGGTTTTGTCGGGATTACTTTTGGAGTAATACCTGAATGTAATAGGTCAATGTGGGGAATGTGCTCTTAAGATCTCACAAAGAGCGGTTGATTAATTGAGTTGCATGAAACTTGGCTGGATATCACGTGATCTCTAATTCAAAAAAAAAATTTCTATGAAAAAAAATGTGTTACCCGTGACGAGTTCTAAAAATGCTCCCTTATGAGTTTATGTCAAGTGAGTTTGAATTGAGGGAAAAAATGCACATGTTGAATCAAATCCTTATAAGTTAACCAAGGTTGTCATAAAGTTTGGTATCTAGAAATTGGTTATTACTTTTGCTAGCTAATTAGAGATCAAGAGTAGTTACGAGTATAAGGTTATTTGAAAGTATTATCCTAAGAATTTAACGTGACACCATCTCATTTTTAATATATAAATCCAAATCCATATATAGTATGGTTATATATGCGGCTTAATGTTTAAAATTAGAAAATAAATTACTTATGAATGAGTATAATCATGTGTTTAGTATTGCCACACAAATAAATCAAGTTCTTTTTTCAACGCTTACTTTATTGTAGATCGCGTGCTTTTGTGGATTAAACGTAAAAGTACGAGTATTTTACTTTTAATAATTGTCTAAGGAGTTTTGTCTCCACAAGCACAATATTCCTAGCTAAATAAAGATTGCATTCATACTCGAGTAAGTACATTGATCGCCTAAATCTAACTAAGGAGGCTAAAAAAATAGCGAAAAAGAGAAAAAATTCAGCCTCATGATTTGGCAAGAAATATTGCGTGGTATTGTACTTTTTCCTAAAAAAAATTATTCTATGATTGGGCTAATGTGAGAAAGTTTCCCAATTTTTTAGGAAAATTTCAAATAAAGACCCAAAATGTCCTCATTTTCTAAAATAAGGGTCCAAAGTGGGTCTTGTGTCAAATAATGACCTTAAATGGCCATGGTTACTTCATAAAGAACTTGATCTCATCAGTTCTTGGTTGGATAAACATTCGACTAGTGAAGGGCATTTTCATCTAATTGCAATTTTAATTATTATTATTATTATTATTATTATTATTTAATTTTCTTTCATTTTTTTTTCTTGGCAAGGGCCAATGGCTACTGGTGAGTGCTTGACCACTCTCATTAGCCTCAGGCAAGGCCACCCATGCCAGATCTTTGTGAGGGGTGGCCTTACCTGGGGTTGATGAGGGCTCGGTGACCCTTTTCGGCCACTGGTGAGGTGATCCTCGTCCACATCTTGTGAGGGCTGACTTTGCTGATGGCCGCGAGGTGGCCTCCCCTAAGGCAAGGCAACCCTTGTCCAAGCGAGGCCATCTCTTGCTAGTAGTTGATGAGGGCTTGGCAATGGCCGATGAGGATCACCGAACCCTTGTCAACCCTTTTAAAAACCATGACTTAGGAAAGAAATTCTTGAGAACAAGCCTTAACAAAAAAAAAAATGTCGAATCAAATGAATTCTAATCAACTTAGTGATTTTCGGCGTTCAAGAATGAGGATCAAATTCATTTCCTACAGAAACCTTTCATCTTTACTAGCACTAAGATTTGTCCAAATTCATTTCCTACGGAAACTTTTAATCTTTATTAGCACTAAGATTTGCTATTAGGACATATTATGCATTTGCGATCCTTTTTCCCGATGTGATTAGTTCCCGTTTCTATCAAAGATCTTTGGGCCCATAAATAGACCATCGTAGCCCAATTCCATGAGGAGTAGCGCATCAGCCACGATCCTCCTTGGTCTCACCACACGATCCAAAAAGTGTGCCGGTTGGACCTGCATGTCCTCATTCATGACTCTCCTTAAGGCCTCGAGGTCTTGACAACCACAAACACGCTCATGCTTATTTAGGAGGTTATCCTTGTCGGCGACATTGAGGAGCTCGCTCTCGTCAATGAACTAGCAGCTGATTGATCCTACTATGTCCGCCTCATGAGTATGCCCGAAGGAAAAGTGCCAAAAAAGTCATAAACCTTTTGTCTTTGTATCGATTTAGTTTTAAACCTTTTTTTGGTGCCGATTCAGTCTTAAATGTTTTTAAGTTGTGCCAATTCAGTCATTTTCGGCTAATTTTGGCTGGATTTTGCTGACTGGACGCTGGCCGGCTGACGTGGCCTAATAATTATTGACGTGGACAACTTTTAATAATATTTTAATATTTATTATTTATTATTTTTGTCTTTTTCCTCTAGCTAGTCGTCGAGGTTTGGTGATCGGCCAGAGGCGACCGCCGACGAGGGCGAGGCTGACCTCGACAGCCATGGGCGAGGCCTGGTGAGGGCGAGCCTCGCCTCGCCCATGACTGGCGAGGCTCGACCTCGCCAGATCCAGCGAGGTCGGCCTCGCCCTCATTGGCGGTTGCCTTTGGCCGGTCGCCGGACCTCGGCAACCGGTTGAAGGAAAAAGACAAAAAGAAAAAAAATTAAAAAATCAAAAATTAAAAATTAAAAAAATTAAAAAATTAAAAGTTGTCCACGTCGGCGCCGATCGGACCACATTAGTCGGGCATCTAGTCAGCAAAATCTGGCCAAAATTGGCCTGAAAGGACTGAATTGGCATAACTTAAAAATGTTTAGGATTGAATTGGCACAAAAAAAAGGTTTAAGACTAAATTGGCACAAAGGTAAAAGGTTTAGGACTTTTTTGGCACTTTTTCCTATGCCCAATGCTAGCAATTTGGGAGGTGATTCATGATTTGCATGACCAGATTGTTGAACAAATTGCAGCCGCTGCCTACAGAGATAGCGTTGTCATGAGGACGCAATACGCCCAGCGAATTCGATAAGCACGGTCTATTCGAGATTCTTGACTCTTTTAATGGCGCCTCCTCAAAACTTTGACCAAGAGTTGACCTAGTAGGAGGAAGAGCAGTTGCCTCCCATGGCTGATTGGAGGTTTCTTAAGTTAAGAATAATAATATGTCCAAAGAAGATAGATGGAATTTTTCATATATTTCATGTATGATAATGAAGATGACTATTTAAGATAATATATCAACCGAGATATGTACAATCAAAGGAGTCTAGAGATATATGCACATTCTTGAGCAATTCGAAACAATAGAATTATCATAATTATCTTTGAATTGGAAAATTTTCTAGAGAATTATTATGATTATGTTGAACATTACAAGAGAACTTACGGTTTCGATTATAGAAATGTGTGTTGCGTGGTGGGGCGGGGAAAGGACAGAAATTTTATGGCATCACACTTGTATTATGCATCTGAGCCTTTAGATGATCGGATGGAGATTGTCGTAGTCAACTGTTGAGAGGCGTTGCCTCTAAAATCGTCGATGTCTGCATAAATTGTACAAGTGCGGGAGCGTGTTGAACTATTTTCATGCATTCTAATCTATTTTAGAAGCGAAAGCAAGTTGGTAGTCAGCCGAAAAACAAGAGAGGGCATGCCTAAACCTCTTTCGACCTCGAGCGCACTAATGTGCTGCGTACTTTGCTTGGGTTGCAATGAAATTCATTGTGGATTTCATCAACAAGATATCGACAATTACTTAACTATTTTAAATAATTTTTTTTTTGCCACTTATGTCATGCCGAAAATAGCTCAAGAGTATGGTCGATCCGATGACCATCCCTCATACTTCTATGAGTACTCTATGTAATTACTACGTTGATGGTTCAAAATTCTTCATACGAGTAAAAATTAATAACTGTGTTCATACTCATATCAAGTAACTACTTCATCATGATAAACAACTTCTCTTGCATTATTCTCATTATAAAAACGGACGGTAACTTTCTTATGGACTTAGTAACTTTCAAGTTGCATAGTAATAACTGGAGTTAGACAATTTTTCTTTTCGGTAAGTGAGAAGACTTGAGACAGGCGTTCTACACTAACTATCCCTAAATACTTTCGGAAGCTCCACACTTGCCTTGAAATAATCCTTTTGAGCTACAATCATTTAATTTACCCTAACCCCATCAGTGCCCCGATAGCACGTAAATATCTCGTATGAAGGAAAGGAACACCCGTATTAACTTGATGCAATACGTAGCCAACTTCTGGAACTGGCTACCGCGAGAAGCCGATCCAACTCACATCAATCTGGCCAAGGCATTTACCACCTCATTGTGAAGTGTTTTTCTTGCATAATCAATTCATCATAGCCGGGCTCCATACAGCCAGACAAAGTATGATGAACGAGGCTCACATCAGTTCGCCCAAATATGGCTCTTACAGGATCGGCCATAAGCTCCCGCGATGTCGATTATGAGCGTCGTTCGTGACGACAACATGTGTCATCCTTGTTGCACTCCCTACACAACATGAAATTCAAATCCCCTAGAAGGGCCTAGCAGCCACTAAGGCGGTGCATGGTAACGCTCCGTTTCTCCTAATTTCCGTTCTTTTGTTTTCCGAAACAAAAAAAGAACAGAAACCTATTTAGTAAAACATTTGTTCTAGGGAATAATTTCTTTAATTTTTTTGTTCCCCGGACAGTTTTTGAGAAACAAAAAAAAAAAGTTACTTCTTGTTCCCGAAAACAATTTCTAGAAATAAGTCAATTTTCATTTTTTTTCTTTTGTTTCTCTCTTTTGCCGCGGCCACCTCAATTGCTCGAGCCACCATCGACCCCGGCCTCCGGTCGCCGCGGCTTTCTGTTGCTGATGCGGCTGGCGGCAGTCTTGCCCTCTTGTTACACGCCCGCATTTTACCGCCGCCCGCCGCCAATTGTCACCGGCGACGCCCGTTTGAGAGCCCCATCGGCCGCCACTTCCGCAACCAACGACCAGCCGGTCGGGCGGTGACGGGTCGGGCGGGCAGCGGTTGTCTGTCAGTAACAGCGATGGCTTGGCGATGGGTGGCAAGTAGCGTTGGCAGCTGACAGAGTCAGCGATCCGTGAGCAAGAATAAAAAATGAATAAATTCAAAAAAAAATTATTCTTTTACCATACATATTTGTATTCTTTTTCTATTTCATGAATAGAAATTTTGTGTAGTTATCAAAACGGGTTCTTTTACTAAGAAATTGTTCTTTGGAACAGAAATAGAAAAGAACTATTTCAGAAAAAAAAGTCTTCCCCAAAATAAAAGAGTTGTCATGCACAGCCTAAGCAACAATGGAAGCAAACACCCTGTTCATGAAAAGGAAGCCACTCCACAGAACCAGATTAAGCAAAACTACAGAGAGACTCGAAATGACGTTCGAACAAAGCTCTTCAAAATGAATAGTAAGAGTGATCCGGGCCACGGTGGCGGCCCGAGTGATAGTGGACCTTTACGGCCCTGCATGGTAACACTTCTCAAAAGTGTTTATAAACACTTTTTTTTTTTTTTTTTTGTTCAGGGAACAAAAAAAAGAAGAAACGCGTTTGTTTGCGTTTGTTTTTTTGTTTTTCGTTTCTGGAACAAAATTGAAATAGAAATCGAAACAACTTTTTGTTGTTTCTCTTCTCCAAAACACTGGCAAACCGAAAAAGAACAAAAACAAAGAACAAAATTGGAACAAAACGGGAACAAAATTGCAGGCCCTTCTCGTTCGTGCCGTGCGAAGCTTCGTTCTCTCCCCAGCGTCTCCCCTCTCGGCGCCTCCCACTCGGCGGACTCTCCGGCGACTCCCCCTCCGGCGACTCTCCGGCGCCTCCCCACTCCGCTCACTCTCCCGGCGCCGACGGTGGTGCTCCGTTAACAGGTGAAGCTTCCGAGTCAGGTAATTGCTGCTGCTCCTCCATCTCCGTTCGAAGAGGGCCGGTGACAGCAACCTTCGCCGACCACCGCCGGACGCTCGCTCGAGCCTCAAGCGAGCAATCGCGCTCCCGCGGCGGCCTGCCCGAGCTCGAGCTGCTGTGGTCGCTCGGCCGAGCGGCTCGGCCCCGCGAGCGACGCCGCCCCCAAGGGAGCCGTCGCTCGATCCGGCCGGGTTAAAAATGGGCTTCACTCGGATCCGTTCTCATTCGGGCTAACCGGAGAACCCGAACATTTTTCTTTTTTGGTACGCCGGTGGACCGAACACGAGAGCAGGAAAAAACTCCCACTCATCGAGCTTGCTACTCTCTCTCATCGGGGGCGGCGGCGCAAGGAAGAAGGAAGAGATGGGCGCGCCAAAGAAGGCTCCCGGCCGGGCGGTCTCGGACGATCCCGATGACCTGGCGCGCGTGCCGCTCCAGGCGGTGTTGCTGGCCGACAGCTTCGCTTCGCCACAGGTTCCGCCCCATCACCCTCGAGCGCCCCAAGGTACCGCCGCCACCTCTGCCGTTCGTTCTTCTCCTTCTTCCCCTCCGCCCTCTTCTTTTTCCGCTTCATTTGCGGGTGGAGGGGAGGTTTCGCGGTTAGATTCTGCTGAGTTTCGGTTCGTCCGCATAGTGCTGAATTGATTGGAGCGGTGAATTGCGGGGAGATTGATTGGTGATGATGTGGGGCGGAGTTTTCGCTTGCTTGATTTTTGGCGAAACTTTAGCGCACTCGGAAATGTGTTGTCTAAGTCTTTGGCTCGCTACTTGTGAATGAGTTCAGAAACATGATTTACCGACCGATCGAACTTACGGCAGTTAAGGAATGGAGGTGATTGATGGCCTTTCCAGCGCGGCGATGGCTCGCGGAGCAATTACTGGGCGTTGTTTAGGGAAGGGAGAGGATATATGTTGTTGCGGAGATTGGTGTATCTTGGGATGTCCAAAGAGTTAGTTCAGCAAGGTCGAATGAGGATTCGGTTGTTCTTAAACTGTTGATGTTTATTATGTGGATTGCGTTTTGTTTAGACTTGTACCCGCTCGATGCTGTTTCCTGTTGTCGCCGTTCATGAATTAATGATATCCCTGAAAAAGTTGAACATCAATTCTGACATGTGGAAGCAGGTCCTTTTGGTATATTTTTAAGCTGGGTTTACCTTTTGGTTGTCTTACTGGAATGCTCTATCTGTTGGATCCTTCAAATTGCTCCTAAATTATCAGATCAATTATGTGCATTTTTGTTTTTTGGTGTAACTAAGCCTTTTGTTATTGAAGGTGCTGCTGCCATTGGTAAATCTCCCAATGATAGAGTATACACTAGCATGGCTTGAATCTGCTGGTGTTGAAGAAGTTTTTTTATTCTGCTGTGCTCACGCCAAGCAAGTGATAAGCTACTTGGAGAATTCTCAGTGGTATGCGCAACCAAAGTTTAAAGTCACAACAATTGAGTCGCACAATTCTATTAGTGCAGGAGATGCTCTTCGATTGATTTACGAGCGTAATGTGGTCAACTTTCTTTACACTGTTTGTCCTTTTCATTTTCAATTGTAGTTCTTTTTTCTGCACTTCTAGACAAAAGTGCATTGCTTGATCCAATAAAAGTCTCCCTTCTCAGAGTCAAAGCAGCAGTTCACACCTCTTACTGCATTTACTTTGAAGAGTGCTATTTCTTTCGCATTCAAATAATAACATGTCCCCATATTGATATCTTTCATTCATGTATTGAGGGGAAAACAACCAAATTTTATCAGTAAATGAAGGGTACTAACATGCATGTGCAACTTTGGCGGTTGTCTGCTTCTCCTTGGAACTTCTTGCAGTGATTTACAGCATGTCTGAGTGCTTTTATAGGATGCTGCGTGATTTGTGTTGTTGCCATATGAGAGTTGATGAAGTCTTATTTAAAGTGAAAGTGGAAACCTAAGATTTGTGTTTTTGACTGCATTTAGATGGATGAAGACTTTCCCATAGAAAGGTGGGATTTTTGTAAATTGGCTTTATAATCTATAAGCCTTTTTGTTGTTCTTTCATCATTTTGGAGCCTTTTTAATTGCTGCCACTGGTAAATTCCTTCTTCTGTATTTCAAATATGTAGTGACTCTGATCTACGCCACTTTTGCCTCTTAAGATACATGGGGATTTTGTCCTTATCAGTGGAGATACACTAAGCAATATGTCATTGACGAGGGCACTCCAAGAACATAAGGAGAGAAAGAAAAAGGATAGTAATGCTGTAATGACCATGGTCATTCAACGATCAAAACCGTCTCCAATCACTCAACAATCTCGTCTTGGAACAGATGGGTGCTACTTGTCTCACCTTTTCTACGCTCAAAGCACGAAGACCCAGCTACGAAAGAAGCGAACAATGAAGACGACCATTCAGTCGTACAAAATCTTTTATATACTTGTATTCTTTCGATGTAGGAAGTAATGATTTTTAGGTAACCATTTAATTTGAAAAATGTCATTTAAAGGACGGTGCTATTTCCACACCCTTTTGATTAAAAAAAAAAAACCTTTTTGAGGTAATTGACTAATACACCCTTGTAACATCATGCTTGACAAGAATATACTATTTTCCTCTCATTCCTAATTTATGAGCGAACATTTCTATTTCCGCTTCTTCTTTGTATGGTAAAAAGGTAAACTCGTATTTTTCCTCTAAAGAGACAAACGCATGATCAAAATAATTTTGAAAGGAGCATGGTCAAGCTTCAGACATGCTTATCTTTAATATCATATCTCCACATTAACGATAGATAAGCTCAAAGGGAAAAGAAAAAGGGAACATCTTGCTATTTTACTTCTAGCCTAATTTATCGAATCAGCAAAACTTGAAACTAACAGAGGTTGGCGGGGAGGATTGTATCAATCGAACCGGTTCGTAATGGTAAAGGTGGTCGAAAGGGTTTTCTTCATTGTAGAATTGCAGAAATGACGAGTACTAAGACGATATGGTTCCTATGGGGATAATTTTAAGGTGGAAGATGCATCATCGTGAAATTTTCCTCCACACATCGAGCTGGAACGATCAGTAATTCAACTCACTAAGGTGTTGCACGGAAAATTTATTATCGGGAAACATTCCCGTGCACATTACTTTATGTGAAATGAGCCCCTTGTACTTGATAAATGCGTATTAATGAGCCACATATGCTCCTCACCTGTGGAAAAAAAAAAGACCAGATACGGTCCGCGTGCAGCTCATTATTTTAATTTGTGCCAAAATTGATATTGAAATTGAATTCATCTGGCTTAATGAGATTATGGATGTGTCCATTGACTATATTGAGAAAAGTTTACTGTAGCCCTAAATTCGAGTTCGAATGTTGGCCGAGTCATTGAGCTCAAAATTCTGAAATTGACTTGAAATCTTGCATTATTATAGTCCTTGAATTGAATGCCTTAAAAAAGGAATCAAAACAATGAATTTTGAAAAAAATTGTTGGCGAAAGTTAATGTGTCAACAATGGTCCTGGAGGTCCCAAGGGTGCTACTTTCGGAGACAGTCCTTGTCTTCTTGATAGTCTGTTAACCACCTTGAAGTAAAGACACCTAAATATTTCCCTTCGAGAGTCACAACTCGCATTGCACCCAACATTTATAACTGTTAGTGCAATTTTCCCTGAAAGGAAATAATAAATCAAACAGATTGGTCTATTATGGCTATTGGAAGAGTACCGAAAAGTACCAAAATCTCTTTCCCTTGGCCTGTAGTTGGTACTCAGCCATATTGGCGACCGGCCATGGGCATAGGAAAAAAAAGGAATAAGATAAAATAAAAGAAAATTTTATTAAAAAATAAAAAAAATATGAAAAAAATTTATTAAATAATTATTAAAAATTATTCATGTCAATGTCAGCCGTGTAATGTAAAACGACCAACGTCCACTTCAACAATTTTGAGTATAAATTGATTGAATGGACTGAATTGATATCAATACAAAATGATTTAGAACTAAATTAGTCAAATTAAAATGTTTATAATTGTATTAGTTTCAATGTAATAAGTTTAGGGCTTTTTTGGTTTTTTTTTTTGTCCAAAATAAAGAGTGTGTTAGTCAAAATATGGTAGGAATAGTCCCATCTTTAATCAACATCTCTTCTTTTCATGTAGAATGGGGAGTTGCCCCTCCACAATTTCTTTGTGGAGGGGCAACTTGCCATGGTGGCGGTGGTGGCTGGGCATGGATGGCTGAGATGATTTTACAAAAATCTAGTGAAAATACAAGATGATATAGGAGCGAGACCTTTCGGGGATTGAGTCCGAGTTATAAGTTAATTAGTAGGTTATCGACAAGTAAACAACCGTTCCTATTTACCTAATGACCTTGACTTGTCATTTTTGTAGGTAAGACCTATGGTGAACAGACTTCAATTTGATATGTCTCGGTCCCCCCTTCACATCATAAAAAATATCTCTACGTCTTTGTTTGCATGATTTGACACATTTGGCGACAAAAATAATCTTTACATAGCTCAAATTAAGTTCTTTCCGCTGTCGGTTTGTCGTTGCTGGGGATTGAACTTCCGAAGACAGCTCTTCTCTAGAAAAAAATCTTACATGCTTCGAATTAAATTCGATAACTACAGCCCTTCTCCAGACAGCACGCTGACACTATGGTCTATCCTGGTCCTGCAATTAAATGACCTGAAAAGTCCACTACATAGAATCGGTGAACGACATAACTACGTAATTAAATCATTTGAGCATGCCCAATAACTCACCTGTCAATAATTGAGTTTTGATGTTCAATTTTAGTTAGAGATCACTGACATAACAAATTTAGTTATCACTCGCTGTCTAAATAGCACCAAGATCGACACCGACACCTAACAAGCGACACGACACGACACGACATAATACGGCGACACATCGTTTCTAAAAAAATAGAGAATCTCAACACATCTGGATCAATTATATATTATATGTATATTTTATATATAAATAATAAATTATTATTTTTATGATTAGTTCAATCAAATCAATTTTATTCAAATTCACAAATAAATAGATAATAAAAAGTCCTAAAATAAATCTACATTAAAAATATTAATCCACTATTTATTAATATCCTTCATTTTTTTCAATTTGATAAATTTAACTCCATTTCAATAAATTCATAAAACTTGGAAAGAAAAAAAAAGTAATTTATATTCTAAACTTGTGTGTTTGACGTGTCGAAAGAAAAAAAAAAGTTGAGGGTAAATTATGTATCATGGAAAGTGAGAGTCAAAAGAGAAAAGAAGAAAATATTAGGTTTTTTTATTATTTTCTTTCCTAATTTTTTTTAAATTTTTTTATTGATTTTTTTATATATATTTTGACACTTCATTTATTGAAAATTTTTAAAATTGACATCGCATGTCGGAATTGTATATTGAAAACTCGTATGTCGGAATTCTAACTCGAGTGTCGAAAAAATTGACTAGGTGTCGGATTTTTCGACATGTATTGATCGAGCGTCAGAAAGTGTCAGAGAGTGTTGGAGAGTATTGGACACGTATCGAAGTATCCAACACGATATGAAAGCTTACGAAGAGTATCGGTGTTTCTTAGCTTGCTATTTTAACGATATTCGATAAAAATTGACTAGTAGTGCTGTATTGGAATTTATGTAAAAACTTACAACTAAATTGATAAAATTCAGAATTGAATTGGTATCCACGCAATAGATATAAAATCGATCAATAATTTTTGTCGGTTGGGAGGACCAGTAAGAGTAATGATACGATGGCCCATTCCGTAGGCTGTGACACAGAGAACCTTATAAAAGTGGCCCCAAAAATAACATGACAGGTTACCTTACAGTAGGCCACATATTGTACGGTCGACGTGGTCATACATGATCTGTCTATTGTGAATATAAAGCTGTCCTTTCTTGCGGACATTTATTGTTTCCTATAGCAGTTGGCAGACGAAGAAACTGAAATTAGGGCAATGTCATTTCCTTTTGGAAATTGCGAATATAAGATTGGCAAGACTTGTATCGAGGATCATGTGGCTGGGGTCGGGGCGACGGCAGCTGGCATCCCTCGGGACCTTGGGTCTATCCATGCTCATAAGGGTTGTCGATGGCGGGACGCGAGTCGGTCGATCATCTCTACCTTACTTGATGATGAGGAAGATTAGTAGCTCATTTCCTATAGAGAATAAGGTCCGTCGCATGCCAAGACGGGCCCTCCTTCACCCTAATGCTGGCACATCATCATTACTCTATAGTACTAACCCACCCCTAGTTTCGTTTGTCGAGAACCGTGGTTACCAATGGACAAACCATATCTTTAATTTGTATGTACAAATTTAATTAATTATAAATGTTGGTGATGTTTATATATGTAACTCACCAATTAGATGACTGGTAGGAGGAAATTTCCTTTTAACTAGGGATGATGAAAAGATGACTCTTCTGGAAAAAAGAAGATGTGATTAACTTAACTAGCGCGAAAATAGATGCATGATCAATTTTGTGTCACAAGATTCGGGAAAACTAAATTATTATTCATTTGGGTTCGATCCGTGAACATATAAACAACGTTAATGCAAACAACAGGTTGCTTAGTGGATAAATATACAGTCATTTCCTCGCTCAAGACTAGAATCACTGTAGTTGTGTATTCTCTCGACACTTAAAAAATGTTAAGTATCTTTGCATTTTGGCAAGTTGTAATGTGATCCTAAATACATGAACGACTCAAATTTTACTTCGATTAGGTCTCTTCTATTTATAGTCTGGACACACTAGCATTGACTCAATTTTCACTTAGATTAGGGTTGCTTATAGAGCAACCTCTTCCATTTTCAGTCTGGTAAAACAAGCAAGCACAGATTTTTTTAAGATTTATTTTATTTCCTTTTTAAAGGGTATAATTTAAGGGTGAGCACAGTTCCCAGTTCTAAGAGAAAGGTTTTGGTTCCCATTTCCTTTTTTTTTTTTTTTTCAGAACCGGCGGTTCTTGGTTCCTGTAGAAATTGGAATTGGAATCGAGAACCAGAACCAGAACCAGAATCAGAACCGGATTGGAATCGGACCGAGATTCCTAAGCCTAAAATTGTTTATGCCTTTTGATTTTCTTCTTGCCTTTTCCTTTTCTTTTGCCTTTTTGCCAATGCTTTTTGGTTCTTATGGGATTTCCATCATCAAATTCATGGAACATAACACTAATGGACTCCATCCATTAGTTTAATTGAGTCATGCACATTTGTGGGTTGATTTAGTGAGCTCTTTGCAAAAACAAATAAGAAACGAATTCAAGTTCATTTCCCCTAATTTGTTATGTAATTTAGTGAGATACCCGTTGGGTTAAGGAGTAAAATTTGTTTTGTCTTCCCGTTGCTTTATCATTCTTCCCCGAACAAGTATTTTCTAAATAAGATATTTGGATAGTCTACAAGGACCTAGATTCATCTTTGTTCTCTTTCCTTTGCTTTTTATTATTATTTATTATTTTTATGATTGTGGGTGCAACTTATTTATGGTTTCTCTTAAAAGAATGTGGGATGAATGAAATAATAATGGAGAACTCGTAGATGAATAATTATCCAAATGCTAGGAAAATTTGAAGTTGACAGTCAATAGGGTTTCTCTATGTTTCTTTTAAGAAGTTCTTTTGCTGCTTTTCCATCATTTTTAAGAAGCCAAACATGTCTAAGCATGCTCATTATTGTTGCCTTCATTTTCGTTTTGTTTAAATAAAAGTGAAACAAAAAGAAAAAAAGAAAAAAGAATCTATTTTACCTTGGAATCAACTTTGGAACAGGTGATAGAGTAGATTCTAGGTTCTAAATTTCGACATATAAACTTTAGATTTCAAAAAAATGAGAAATCTATATCTGAGGGTCAGTTCTTGGAACAACTCAACCTTAGGTATAATGGCCTCATCCTTATTTTGTGTGATGGTTCTTTTTTATTTTTATTTTTTATTTTTTTGAAAGAGGCGGCACTCTAGAGGTTGCTCATGAATGACCTTCTATACATTGTACCAGTCATGGTGTGAGAGAATATTCAAATATATTTTTAATATTAAGGATTCATTTATTTTGCAGAAAATTTATGTATTGAAAAATATTTTTCTAAAAATAATTACTTAAATCGTTTACAAAAATAAATGAATAAAAAATAATTTCATTATTTGTGAAAATGTTTAAATATAAATTGCTGTTGATAATATAACATTTTTTGTTGGCTTATTATTTCAAACGATATAATTAATCATTTTTTTAGGAAAATATTTTCCAAATAGTTCATTTTTCATTAAACAAATGAATATGAGGAAAATTGGTCTTTGATTTTTTAAAAATAATTACTTGTATTACTTACAAAATTGAATGACCAAAATATAATTTCACTGTCCATAAAAATATTTAGGTTTAAATTGTTGTCGAGAATGAATATATTTTTATTATCTAATTATTTTAAACGATACAAGCAATCATTTTAAGAAAATATTTTTCAAATATTTTTTTTACAAAATAAACGAAGCCTAAATTTTCAGTCTCAAAGCGCTGTAATGAATCTTCAATTAATGTGGCAGTTTTGTAATTATTATTTGGCCAAACTATTGAGTGACATATGACGAGGCTTAGCATCTAGTTCATCGTGACATTCTATCGAAACAAAGTATAAATTTTTTTAAATTTATAGCATATGCACTGATAAGTTTTCAAACTTTAAAATTGGCAAATTTGGTTTTAAATCATTTAATAAATTACTAATTTATTCTATTTGACCAATTTTAGGCGGGAATTAGTGATGTGAATGCTAACTATCCTACGTGGCATGGTTGGGATGACATGAAGTTTTTTAAATTTTTAAATTTTTGATTTTTGGAAATTTTCTTTTCTTTTCGTTATTAAGGGTTGGTAGGGGCCGTAGGCCATTAGCCAAGGCCTAGTGACCCCCACTGACCATTAAGTGAGGGGTCGTGATCCTCATTTAGAACTAGGCAAGGGTTGTGACCCTCAAATTGGGTGAGGGTGGCCCTTACCCACATGTGAGCGTTGCGAGTCGTTGCTAGCCATAGTGAGGGTCATTGTTCTTGTCCAATGATCGATGAGGGCTTGTTACACTTGCACGTTGCTAGAAAGGCCTCGCACACCTTCACCTTGTGGGGGTTGTTGGGCATCTTCTAGTGGTTCTGGTTCCTTGTCGGCTCTTCAAATAAAAAAGAGGAAAAAAAAGGAAAAAGAGTAATGAAATATTTAGAAAAATTCAAAAAATAATTTTTTTTTTAAATTTTAGCACTGGTCGTATCACGTATGATGACTAACGTTTACATCATCAATTTTTGGCCAAAATTGATCAGATGGATTAAATTGGCAAATTGTCAAGATAAATTGTCCAAATTAAAGAGTTTATGATTAAATTGGCACAAATGTGATATGCTTATGACTTTTTTTTTTTTTGTAATTTTCTCGAATCTCGAGGGAGTGTTTCCAAATTTTTCTTCTTCCAATTCTGCCCTTCATGATTTATTACATTGTTTGATATCCCAAAAATTGCATCCTTTGAGATCACAACACGTAGAAGATCTCTCTTCATGCACACTCCAACTTATATATATGTCAATCAAAATTCAAGTCCTTTATAAGCGAGACAAGACCTATATCTTGTATGCAGAAAAGAAAACGACTTTTATCATCATATATATTTACCAAAATTTGCCATTGAAACATGCATCAAAATTAAAGAATCCGTACCCTGTCAGCAACTATTTATAGCAAAATGATAGTGACGATGCCATCCCGAAAGGCACACATGGTTTCCAGCAAAATGATAATGACAATGCCATCCGAAAGGCGCCCACATGTCTTATCTTGTTTTTCTTTCACGCGAAGGAAAAAATCTATCATTATGTTAAATGTTATATAAATGATTTTTTCTCCTCTTTTCGTAGACGCCTCTTTTCATTGCTAAAACTATAATTTTACGACAATTAATTCAATGACTATTCGAGTTGACATTCACGGGATCTATTTAACAAACAATAACTTACTAAACTCTCATTGGACAAGCCTAAGGATTTTTTTTTTCTTTCTATAAACCGATTTTGATAGATTAATAACTCAGAAAAGTGCTTTCTTTGAGTATGGGGTTCTACTTTATTGTCAAGAATAACAATTGTGCTCAAGGGAAACATGAAAATCACTTATCAAGAAGCTACAGATAAATCAGGGGAAAATTATTAAAAAAGTTTTAAACCCATTACACTTATGTCAATTTGATCTTAAACCTTATAATTATGCCAATTAAGTTTTAAGCCTTTTGATAATTTTTCAATTTAGTCAATTTAGTCAATTTAGACAATTTAGACTTGAAATTATTTATATGGACATTGGTTATTCCATATGATACGACTGACATTGGCATGGACAATTTTTTTAAATAAAAAAATCAAAGTTTAAATATTAATATATAATTTTTTTCTTTTATATTTTCTTCTTCCTCGTTGGCATGCTTTATCAACGGGCCATGGGAGAGGGTTGATGAGGATGACTTTACTGGCCTCAAGCGAGACTCCATCATGCCAGATTCAACAAGAATGAGCCTTGCTCCAAGTTGAGGTTAGTGAGGCTTCACCTCGCTAGATCCCGACAAGGGTGAGCCTTGCTCGAAGTCGATGAGGTGGGCCTTCACTTATGGCCAGTTGTTGGACCTCGACGATTGTTGGAGGAAAAAGGAAAAGTAAAAAGAAAGAAAAGAAAAATAATTAAAAAAATTAATTTTTAAAACTATTCATGTCAAAGTCAGTTGTATCATATCAAATAGTCAACATTCATTTTAGCAATTTCCTACCAAAACTAGCTGGAAGAATTAAATTGAAAAAAAAAGTTTAAGACTAAATTGTCATATTATCAAAATATTTATGACTCGATTGACATAATTGCAAAGTTTAAAATTAAAGTGGTAGATGTGCAATCGGTTTAGGATTTTTTTGTACTTCCCCCATAATTAATGTTTACAGTAGCGTTGTCGCCAATAGGAATGATGGCGACTGCCACCTTAACAAGACTTTATAATATATAGATGTTTTCGATTTTTATGATTGCTTGTATGAAAAATATTTTACATCGATTGTACTTCTATAGAATTAAATTACTAGGATTTAATCATGTAAAAGGTTTAGGAAATTCAATGTATTTATTTTTCCCAAAACTTGGAGGAGGATGACAATTAATGATCGTCCCTACATGTCCATTCAAAATTGGGTCCCCCGAAGGCAGTATCTGGGAGGAGATTCGTTTTTGCCACCGTACTGTTGCCCAACAAGACATGCACAAAGAGACCGAAATCGCAGTCTCATTCAAGCCCTCCTCAATTCTTACAAACGTAACCTTAAGAAGGCATCGCGCATTGCTTCACGCATCAATTTCACAAGATGAAATCTCAGGGGTTATGTGCACGAAAAGCAGTCACATTGGCCGGTTCCATGTGCTCTAGATCTAATTGAAAATTTGGTAAATTATATGTTAAAACTTGGTTAAATCTCATGCTAGAGCTACCAATTCAATGAGATGCATTTAGGTGTCCTTAATTATATCATTGTAAATACAAACTGCATGTATGCTTACCTTAGAGGTGTCAAAATGGGTCAAAGACCGGTCTTTAATTCACATTTAGTGGGTTAGGTTGTACATATTTTAGGTAAAGTTGGAATAATGGGTTATTATTGATTTAGAGTAGCGAGACGCAACTAAATATGAATTTTAGCAGGTTTGGACTACACTCACCTGCCAGTCGCAGTTTGTAAGGACCATATATTACATACGTATATATTCTCACATGGAATGAAACCAAAGTATAAAGTACAAAATTAAATTAACTATCTGTAGTCTAGGGAAGCCATTCTGACCTTCACGTGTCGGACGAATGTGAACTTACATCTACGTGTGAAGCTGTGACGTAGGGACTCTGGAGGCGAGTCGATACGACAGGGAATATGAAATTGGACCTTCTTCTTCAGAGTTAGAATTAACGTTATATTATACGATGCTGAATTGGAGGCGTAGAAGGCTGGAGACAAAGAGAGAGTTGGCTTCTTCTTTCTGGTAAGTCCAGTCTGTAATCAAAGATGAAGATGATGGACCGTTCATGCAAGCTGCCAAGAGTTTCAGGGGGTACGTGGAAATAGAAGGTAAAAACGCAGAAGGGCGAAGAACACGAGAGGCTCTTTTCGCGAGAGAAGGAAACAGTCCGAAGAAATGTTGGGAATTGCGATTTGTCCGAAGAAGAACATTTAGAGAGACACCACCCGCCACGGTGGAAAGCTGGGTAGGCAGTCCAACTTCCATCGAAATTTAGTGTTTGAATTGCGATTTGTCCGAAGAACATTTAGAGAGACCTGTGATGATCCGAAACGGAGGAATGAATGTGTGTGCAAGGACTAGGATTAGGTATACATGGAATTTCTATGATACCATCAGCAATATCATTGAGTCGTCGTTTTTATAACGAGGGTAGATAAATTGGTTGATGTAAAAGAAGGAATGGTTAAGTTGCGAAATGATGGAAGCTCCTTAGGTATACAAGGTACGAACATTTAAATTCACCCACATTGTTGACTGTGAAGCTTGCATTCTCGTGCGTTGTATTGGTGACCCCAATTAGACAAATTTTACCAAAACTCTGCCTGAGTTAAACAATTTTCTTGAAGGTGTTTAGAGATAAAAATCGAGGGTCTTGGCTAGAGTATGAGAAATTTGGTTGAAACCGAACTAAGTGTACACGTGTAGGTATCATTTAGATAAACTTAAACATGGAGTTTATAAGGGTTCTATTGTCCATGCACCTACTATCATCATCGATTAGCTTAAGCTTTCTTTAGTAGAAATTCTTTATATCAAAGCGCAGCTAAATCAAATTCTATATATGTAATGTCTTCTATTTTGAATCTTTAATATACTACTACCACACTCATTTTACGAAGACATTCTCCGCGCGTGAGACAAGAAATGTTAAAACGGTATACTCTTGCTCCAATAACTAGCACAACTCATGCTTCTTGAAGCAGCACATCTTTTTTACCTAGCGATGAGTATGCCTCCGCTATAGTACTAAGGTAGTTGGGAGACATATAAAGACTTAACAAGGCAAAAATAGAAACGTAGTAATTTCCAAACCATAGCGAACCCACCACAACGCAAAGAAAGAGACAACCAACCATGCCTAAGTCACCGCAGATTTCCTTTTGTAAGCTTACCAGTCACCACAAATTTCCTCTTGTAAGCTGACCCACTTCTTCAATCCTTGCCACGTCGTGTCCAAACTCATGCAGGAACCCACCCTCCCGAGTGCAGCTATAAAGACGGAGTCCCAGCTCGCGGCAACCCCTTGTTCTCTCGATTACTTCCACGACCAAAGATGAAGATGGATCGTTCATGCAATGCCCAACGCTTCTTCTGGAGAGCCCTCGTTCTCTTTCTATCCCTACCTGCCCATCAAGCTCTCTCCTCGAGGAGCACTCAGGCCTTGAACAATAGGGCCTCGGGTTTTCTTGTCTTCGGGGACTCCACGGTCGACCCGGGGAACAACAATCACTTGAATACGGTGTTCAAGGGCAATTTCCCGCCTTATGGCAGGGATTTTACCAACCGGGTGCCGACTGGGAGATTCTCGAACGGCCGGCTTGCGAGCGATTTCATGGGTGAGCAATAGATTTTTTTTTCTTTTGTGCGAATGATGGTGTTGCCCATGTCGCTCTGCCTCTCTCACGCACGCAAACTGCAAGATATCAGGAAGCACATTTAGCTAAGCTGCATGAATCTCTAAAAGAGCGCTTTATTCATTGTAATGATTTTCTGAATTTTGTGCAGCATCGTATCTCGGAGTTAAGGACTCCGTGCCAGCGTATTTTGCACCAAACCTTAGCTTTGAGGATTTGAAGACTGGTGTGAGCTTTGCCTCTGCTGGTTCTGGATACGACCCTCTGACACCGAAGATTAGCGTACCTCTCTCTGTCTCTCTAAGTTTCCTTCTATTTTTGCCTTAAGAGAACAAGATCCTTAAACATATGCATAGAGAGCAAAATCCTCAATCATAAGCAATAAATGTCGCTGTCGAGGCATCGACCGTAGTTGGTTTCAACGATGACTTTATTGCGCAAGGTTGTCGGTGTCGGCACGAGGCCGACCCTTCCCTGGCGAGTGGCTTGTAAATGAGAAGAAAAGCTGTCCCTGGCACGCGCGCATCAGAAAATGCACGAGCCATAGACTGCAAATGGGCACCTAATTGTGTATTAAAGACTACGTTTTTGTTTGAACAATTTGCAGAATGTGTTGTCATTGCCAAAGCAACTGGAGTATTTCAAAGAGTACAAGAAGCGGCTCATGTCGAGGATGGGGAAACAAAGCACAACGGACCACATCAACAATGCCGTCTTCCTCTTGAGCGCTGGCACCAACGATTTCGTCGTCAATTACTTCACCCTCCCCATCCGGCGGCGGAGCTTCACCATCGCCGCGTACCAGCAATTCGTGTTGCAAAATTTGAAAGACCTCATTAAGGTATATCCTTCTCTTTGAACCTGCATGGTCCTCAACAATGCGACATCTAATTACCCTGCTTCCATTTCGACTTCATTAATTTCAGTCAGTCAAAGACGATCCTATATGACATAATATAGATCATGCTTGAAAGCAAAACTTAAAGTTAAGTGACTTATATTGAATAGATGAGTAAGTATTAAATGTTAAGTGACCAGAAATGAAAGTTATTTGAAATTGAGTGATCTATATTAAATATGTACCAAAGTCGCTCTTATGTCTATCACAATGTTTTTTATTGTCCACATAAGCTGGCGATTGAGATTGGGATTGGCCAGACATCAAAATGACTGGATTGAAAGCTCATGGTATAAATTGTTGGTTTTCTCATAGAAAGCTCATGTAAACTATCCATCTTCAATTTGTGGTTGGGGCACTGAAGGGAGGTGGTTGGGAAAGATTATCCGCAATTGGATAGGTGCGTCTATTAAGTTGGTAGTATGGTTGAGACTAGTCGTCACTAGTCAACGTGCTCTGGGTCCCATCAGCCTAAGAATTCACTGACCCACAGAGGGAAGGTCCTAAACCTAACTTAAAAGAAATGTTGTTAAACTCATAGACCTTTTCAATCGCGTGCAATGTAATCTTAAGTCACAAAACAATGATAATTATATTCTAAAGTGTTTCAAATAGTGTAAGCGAAGTCCTCAACCTTTACCAGAAGAGCAGTTAGAAGTCCCAAATCCATATTGAAAGCGCAACTACTAAGGCCGTCATGTACATAACGGACAAAACTTAATTGCATTTTATGAAAAAAAGTTCAGGATTTAAATCGATTGTACCAGCCGAAAGGTTTCAGCCATGATCGATTTAGTTTAGATAGTTCAAGTTTTGAAGGTCGATTGTGCAATTATTTTTGACGTGCCTCTATTTTTATTATTATTATTTTTTTTGCTTTTTATCGCTTTTTAATTTCCTTAATTCAGGGTTTGTGGGAGGAAGGAGCGAGAAGGATAGTAGTGTCGGGATTGGCTCCAATGGGTTGCTTGCCAATCATGATCACCCTCAACTCGAACAACGCCCTCCTGCAGAGAGGTTGCTTGGACCGATTCTCATCGGTGGCAAGAGACTACAACGCACTCCTCCAGATGGAGTTGGCCTACATGCAAAACAGCTTGGCAAGTCAAGGTTCCAGAATCTATTATGCAGATACATATAACCTTCCGAACGACATGATTCAGAGATTCCCGATTTATGGTGAGTCCCTTGATCTTACCCTCTTTCTCATCTGATCAGATCTCTCTTTTCTTGAACTTTGGATTTAAAACCATGCAGGATATGCTGAAGCTCAAAAAGGATGCTGTGGGACTGGGCTACTGGAAACATCGTTCCTGTGCAACCCCGATTCGTATGTGTGCCCAGATGCATCCAAATACGTGTTCTGGGATTCAATACACCCCACAGAGAAGACTTATTATCTGACCTTTCAGTCGCTTCGCCCTGTCCTCGATGCTCTCATTCAAGACTAGCTCAATCTTCGACCTCGCCTCGTTGTTACTAAATAGTTTTTCCCACAAATCTTTGGTGGCTCTCTGCGAAAAATGTGATAATTCTCTGGATGTAAAGCGCTCCTTATAGAAGAGTATATGTAAGCCTCGAAATCAACACCCAACCATAGCTACGATTTTAGAACATAATAAAGGAGATGAAGTGATTTGCGCACCTATGGTCCTCTCTAGTCTCAAGCCTTCTCCTCTATTGCCCCTCTTAACACTAGCTTCAATGAGACTACCCTCACTCTCTCCTTATGCTGGGTTGTGTGTGCCGTTTATGTTAAAGAAGACACTTGGACACTATTTATAGAGTTTTCAGTCATGGATCAGCTCATCACTAGCCAAGTAAACTATTCCAAAATTAGACTTATTAAGAATCTTTATATCTTACCTTATTAGATCAACCCCGTAGGATGGTAAATTATAATATCAATTAATTTATCTCACATTAGAAAAACTCGTACATTATCTCATTTGGGCTATAATTATTGATACTCTATTGTGTGTGCGCACCTTTATGTTAATCTAAAGATTATTCTTAACAATCAATCCGATCTTATAAAATTTCAAATATCAAATTATGATGGCAATTGTATGTATATATATAGAATCTTCCATGATCACGATTGTTTTTAACTTACTGATATGGATTCAATATGGTAATGTGGTGAATATAACATCCCATTGAGAGTAATACATTTTGTATTATCCCGTTTGTCAATCAATGTTCTCTTTCCTTAAGTGTCACAAAACTTGATGTGTTACTAAATAATATCTTTATGGTTTCAATGAACCTAAATTTTTTTTTTAATGTATAATAGGACATATCCTTAAGGCTAATAACTGAATGCCTCTAGCTTTTGCTTAATGTTTACAAAATAGCTTGAGATTTTCATTAGATATATGTACTCAACATGACAACAAACATTCATAAACACTTCATTGAATGTAAAAGAGTTGATACATAACAAAACACAAATGTAAACTTCATTAGAGCAAAAGCGAAATGGCTTCCACTAAACAACAACATCTAATGATGCTCTTAGGCTAATGCTCAAATACATAAGGTCGAAGGCTTTTAGTTAGTGGATCTGTAATCATATAATCTATGGAAATATGTTATCCTACAATGTCAACAATTTAAATTGTTTTCTTTATAGTAAAAAACTTGACCTCCATATGCTTAGACTATTTGAGATATCTATTGTCAACACTACAGAGTTCTTGTCAAAACACAATTGTACAAGTCCACCTACAAAATCAAATACACTCAACTCTTTAATGAGATTTCGAAGCCAAATAGCTTGAGTAAGGGGTTGTAAAGTATGCTACAAACTCCGATTATGATGATATAGAATTTTGTTTCTTGTATTTCCATGATAATGCACTTCATGCTAATATAAAAATGTATTTTGTTGTTGACTTCTTGTCATCTTGAGAGTTAGCAAAGTTTGTATGTGTATATCTTACTAGCTACAAAACTTGAACATATATGTAAATCGACATATGGTCTCTTGTTCTCTTTAAGAACCTCAAAATCTTTTTGCTCACAACCTAGTGATTGTGTCTTGGATTTGATTGATATTTGCCTAGAAATCCTATTGCAAAAGTGATGTCCATTCTAATGTAAACTTGAGCGTATATGATGCTTCGAAGTACACTAGCATACGGCATATTTTTCATTTGAGCTTTCTCAATATCAAAATGAGGATACCATAACAAGCTCAGTTTATCACCCTTGATAACAGGAACAATTCCTAGCTTGTAATATTGCATGCTAAATCTTTTTAAGAAATGATCAACGTATGCACTTTGAGATAAACCCAAAAATATGGTGAGATTGATTCATATGGATATGCTTCACTAAAGTCTTTCATGTCAAAATTCTTTGACAACATTTGCTTTGTCTCATGTAGTAACCCATGATCACTTCTCATAAGTAAGATATCAACTATATAGAGTATGAGAAAAATACATTTCCACCTATTGACCTTATAGTATATACATTGATCAATTGTGTTCTTAACAAAATTGAATGAAGTGACAATACTATGAAACTTTAAGTACCATTGTCTATAAGGTTGTTTGAGGCCATAAATTGATTTTTTAGTTAAGACATAAGTTTACTTAAATCATCTATTCAAACTCTTTAGGTTGCACCATATAGACCTCTTCATCAAGGTTTCCACTCAGAATGGTAGTTTTAACATCTATCTAGTGTAAGTTCATATCAAAATAACCTATCAATATCATGATCACTCTAAAAGAATTTTTAGAAGAGATTAAGGAAAAAGTTGCTTCATAGTCTACTTTTTCTCTCTAAGTGAAACCTTTGGCTATTAGTCTAGCTTCAAACTTCTCAATCTTTCATTTGGAGTCTCTTTTAGTCTTATACACCCATTTATAGTCAATGGGCTTGTGACATTCGAGCAATTTAATAAGCTCCCAAACATCATTATGTTTCATAGATTGTATCTTGTCTTTCATCGCATCCAACCACAAATCCAACTAAGAACTAAAACTGGCACCTTTATAATTCATTGGATCAACCATATAGTTGATATTGTAGTCACGTTCTTCCAAATTGGCTATATATTTTGGTGGTATAGTTGGTCATCTCTCCTTGATGGATTGATGCCATAGCCTTGTCCTACATGTTAGAGACTTGAGGAATTTTATGAGGAGTTGCTTCAACAATAGGATCTTGGACCTCAATAGGTTTAGTTTATGGTATATGAGGCTCCATAACCGTATGCATAGGTAGAGAAAAAGACACAATAGTCCTGGCCATACTATTATCTATGATAGTTTTTAAGCAGCTACCTTATTTAGCCGCATCAAATTCCAAAAATTTTGCTGTTTGTGATTTCACAATTTTTGTGCCTCCATTAGGATTGTAAAATTAATATTTTTTTGGAATGATTTGGGCAAGATATGAAGTAACATCAAGTGATTTTGGAGTCTATCTTACTTAATGTTGTATTATATGACCTTATTTCTGTAGGTACAGGTCATAACTTAAAAGAAGTTGATGAAACAACTTTAGTAGGAACCCGTTTTAGTATATAGAGAACTATTTTTAAAGGTTCACCCTATAAAAAACAAGTAAGTTGTCCTACCATCATACTCCTCATGATTTCTATAAGAGTGCGTTTGCACCTTTCGGCCACACCATTTTGTTTAGAACTCCTAGATAAAGTAAATTGAGTTATTATTTTAGAATCCTCTAAGTATTTGGTAAATGTCCCTTCAAGTTGTCCAACATCACCATATCTATTAAAATACTTATCATTGTGGTCATATTCGATAACTTGTATGACATTTCCCAACTATTTCCATACTTTAATCCAAAAAATCTTGAACTTATTAAGAGACTTAATCAAGAACAAATAACCATATTGAGAGTAGTTGTTAATAGATATGATGAAATACAAATTTCTACACAAGGTTATTGTATCGGGTCCACTAATATCAATGTGGAGATCAAAATTGCACATTGCAGTTTTCTTTTTTATTTTAGTCATTTTACCCCTATAATAGTTTATGCAAATCTCTAGGTCACTTATAAGAGCAAGAAGGATGTCAGCCTTTCCACTATTTCCCTAAATATGTGACCAAGTCATGTTTATGTCACAATGCAAAAAACTCTTTCTTGGGTAGAGGTTTCTTGGAAACAACTATTTTAGCTATGTAAGCAACATATATATCATTGGGAGTTAAACATAATTTGAGCAATCCATTAGATATATTGTAGCAACCAACCTTCTTCGAATTAAAAGAACATAGAAACTACATTATTATTTATTTCAAAAGAGTAGCCACATATATCCAGGCATGATACGAAAACTAAATTCCATTTAAATGAAGGTATATAAAAAGTATTTCTCAACATCAAATTAAAACCAAAATCTAGAATTAAATTAACATCTCCCATGAACTCAACATCAATTTTGTTATTGTTTCCTATAATGAGTTTTGATTCATCTTAATTTGGCTTCCTTTGATTTATGAATCATTGTTTTGTAAATGCAACATGATTAGTTGTACCACTATCTATCTACCATGATTGGATGGGGCTTCAATATATTGGTTTCCCAAATAAATACCAAAGAATCATGACTTGTATGCTTAAGCTTAGACAACCAAGTTTTGTTTTTGTTATCGTTTTTCTTCATGTGACTTTTCTTCTTACAAAAGAAAAGTCGTTAGATATCCTTCTTGAAGGATGCTTTTCAAGGACTTAAATCATCAAAATGACCGGTGGTTTGAGAAATTCCTTTATAAGTACGATTTTTAAACCCCTTACTCCTTTTATTGCTAGAATTAAAGGCATGAAGGGCAAGGTGCCTTCTTTCTTTCTTCGATTTCTATCCCTCTGCCACCACCCTAAATATCAGATCATTAATTGACTAGTTCTCATCTTTGGAGTTGTAATTGGTCATGATAATACCAAAATTAGGCGGAAGGGCATTTGGGACTTGATGCACAATGCAAGTATAAGGAATTGTAACTCGAAGGGTTTGGAGTTTTGTTTGTAGGGCTACCATTCTAAGCACGTAATCTTTGTAGAATTGTCTCAATCTTAACATTAGACGAGATACGGTTTGTAATGTCCCAATTTCAACCCCTATTTTAGCCTGACCACTAGGCCAAAAGTCCGGTATGCCAATGGTGAAACTTGGCCATGAGCGGGCTTGAGGGCCGGTCATAAGTCAAGTGGTCATTTGGGGATCGGTAATTCAAGGTCCAGTTATAGAGTATTCAACTATGGAATGATTATTTGGCCATAAGGATCGATTGTGGGATGATCACGTACCATCATGGATCGGCGGATGGTCATGGCTCGATTCCACTAGGTTAATGCACCAACTGTAGGTAATCCCGGCCGGTTGTTGTATGGACCATGGATGACCATGAGTTGATTCAAGGCGACCGTGAGTTGGGACTAATCTATCGATTTGACGTGATCATATGATGATTGATAATCAACCATGGATTGGACAAACTCAATAGTGTTCAATGTCAGATTGACTGTGACTTATGATGTGGGACCTTGGATTGGCCATAAGACAAGCCACGGACCCGGTCGATTGGCCCAAGGATTAGCCACAAGCTTGGCCAAGAGGACTGGCCCATGAATTGGTTAGAGGATTAGCCAAGTTACAAGCTTGGCTCAATTGAGCCAAATTGCCTCAGGCTTCGTAAGAACAGGACTTAGGCACAAACCTTGGGCTAAACAACATAGTTGATCGCAATTGAACTTGATTGGATCCCAACCAATGACAAGGCTTTCATAACTTAGATATTTTTCAAGTTACATTTAAAACATGCGTCACATAGTAAATTAAGAGGCACGGACACTTGGTGCAATGAGGCTTTATTATAAAGGATAAGACTAGACTTGGACTTGAAATAATTAAGGAAAACAACACTTAAGTCTTGGCTAATCAAAGTTTCTCGGAAGAATTAGTGTGAACAAGTGCAAACACCTTAAGGAAATTGTGGAAAAAGGAAGACCCTAGAGCCTAGGCCTTTTACTATACTAGAACCTAAGTGTGGAAGGTGCACTTTGGAATCCACAAGAAAGGCGCTACATGCCTAGAGAGAAAGAAAGAGGGGGAAAACCAAGACAGGTCTAACTTTGGATAAGTCTATCTTATCTCTTTTGGACTTTAGCTAATTAATAATTGAGATGAGGTATCCAAGCTGGTTTAGGGCCTAATTAGAATCTTGAGAGATAAGATTGTACAGCCATTGATGACCCTTGACTCAAGACCAAGTGGGAGCACTCCTCTTTCTAAATAGAATTTACCACTTTTGATTTTCAAAATCTCTAGACCTTTGTTGTTTGCCAATTTTACAGAGTCTTTTGTGTTAAGAATTTGAATAAACTTCCTCTTTCTAACTAGAATTTACCACCTTTGATTTCAAAATTTTTGAACCTTTGTTGTTTGCTAATTTTACAGAACTTTTTTTGGTAAAAATTTGAAAAAACTTCCTCCATGAAAGTTGTTCCAAATATCATTTCAGATATTTTTAAGGTGAAATGATAGGGACAAAGGTCCAATCATTCACAGAGCTTTGGCCATTTTCACATTCGCGGTTTAGTGTTCATTGGGCTCTCTCTTCAGGCGATAGCTTCTCTATTTCTACTGTTTCTTGTGTGGTTGATTCCGGAGCCATTGACTGTCGGTTGGGGCTGGTTCTTGGTGGGAAGTGGCGCCTCCCACCCTTCCTCAAAACCCCCCAAAGTTGCTCCTGGTATGGCCCTTTCCCTAGATTCGCATGGCTCTTTTAGGTTAGGGTTTCTACCCATATGTGTTGTTGCTGCGTTTCTTCTGTTGGGATGGATTGGGTGGGGGATAGGCCTCATTTTGTGGATGAGGGGACTGGGTCCCGCGGTAAATCTCCCATCTTGAATGAAGGAGCTCCGTCTATGGCCTTGTTGCCGGACAATCATAACCCGAGCACTGTTCCGTCTGGAATGGAGGACTCGCGACTTCCCCGAGCGTCAGGTGGCGTGCGTTCTGGTGGGAGGGAAAGGTCGCGATCGAAGCGGCCACAAGGCAGAGACAACTCAAAGAATCCCTCTGGGAAAACGTGGGTGGTTGTCGCGAAAACGGTGGCAAAAGGTTATGACCTTATGTACACACCGCCGACCATGGTAAACAACAAACCTGTCATTGAGATTACTGACCGGGATTTGGAAGCGGCGGATCCAAAGATGCGTGAATGCTTAATGGGTTACTTCTTTGGCCGTCGGATGCCCTTCAAGGTTGTTGAGGAAGCTTTGAAGAAAGCCTGGGGTCCAAATTTATTTGAAGTTATGTCAAATAGCAAAGGCTTATTCATGTTCCATATCCCGGATAGGGAGTTTCGTAGGAATGTTCTGGAGGGCGGACGAATCTCAGTCGCTAGTGTTCCACTTATCCTCCTAGCAATGGACGCCGGGTCTTGAGCTGAGCAAGGAGGACCATTTCTCAGTCCTGGTGTGGGTCAGGTTGTCCAACTTACCTTTTTCCTACTAGTCTGCCCAATTCATTGGGAAGGTAGCTAGTGTAGTTGGGAAACCTTTGTACGTAGACCAGCGTACTGAACAATTGAAGAGCTTATCTTTTGCTCGGGTGTGTGTTGAGATCATAGCAAATCAGCCAGCTTGCGAAGTGATAGAGACAGTTCATAATGTCAAGAAATGTGAGATAGGGGTAGAATTTGAATGGAGGCCCATTGCTTGTGCTGAGTGTGGAATTTTCGGCCATAAATGTTCTGCTACATCTGGTAGAACCCCCAAAGAGCCCGCCGCTGTAGTTAGTCCCAATGTAGAGGCTATACCTCAAACTCTTGCCGATGAACCCTTCTTAGCAAGACAGGTTGGATCCAGCCCCTTCGGTGGTTGCTCCAACTAGCCTTCCTTCGGAGAATAGGGCTGTGTCCCGAAAGGAAGCTACTCAAGAATTGGAACTTACTGTGAAACAACATACTGTATCGAAGCCTAAGGATTCTGCAGAGCCATCCACTAAGGATGTCTCCTCTATTGTTGCCTCGTCCCAGGATGCTGCGATAGTGGAGGCCCCTTTGGTCGGTCCTTCCTCCTCATCTTGTCAACCTTCTCTTGGTTTGAGTGATTTGGGGTGGAAATAATTCAAAAAGAAAAAGAAGAAGCAGCAGACTTCGGTTGGCTCAGCCTCGTTCAAGCTGACCTCTCCTGGTGTTGGAGGGCAATTCCTCAATTTGAAGGATGCTGGGCCTTCAGAGTCTGTCCAGGCACAAAAGCCCCCCAAAGGTCTTTTAAAGTCCTCTATGAAGAGTATCTCTGCTCAATCCTCCCAAGCTACTGAGGATTCGGATTTGGCCTTTGTCGCACTGGTTGTTAATCCGAAGGATGACATTAGGAGTTTTGCTTCGTCGAGTGAAGACGAAGGCCTCCTGGATAGACCCCTCTCCCCCGAAGCTCCTGCGGTTGATATTGGGCCGAGTTCAGTTCAGGACCGACTTATCCAGCTTTGCCCTGATCCACCCGAACTGGAACGACCAACTGCCTCGAAGGCGACTAAGGCTAGTCGCAAGGCCTCTAAGCGGAGGTAGTTCCTCTCCCCTCCTATGTCTATGTTTTTTGGATTTTGGAATATTAGGGGGATTATGGACCCTATTAGAAGGGCGGAAGTCAGGAAGTTTGTTGCTTCTAATAAATTAAGCCTTATTGGCCTTATTGAGACTAAAGTCCTAGAGCTGTTTTTTGAGTCCATCTCTTCCACCCTCCTTAGAGGATGGAATTGGCTTGCAAATTATGAGTATGCTCCGCGTGGCAGAATCTGGATAGGATGGAACCTAGCTTCCGTTAATTTTGAGTTGATTTCTCTGAATGACCAAGCCATCCATGGGTGTTTGAATTGGATTTCTTCTAACTTCACTTGCATCTTGGCTGTGTATGGCGAACATTCTTTTATGCGCGAAGACCTTTGTGGTCAAACCTATCCCATTATGATGATCTATTCCAAGACTCTGCTTGGCTCGTTCTGGCGATTTCAACGTTATTAAGGATCCTTCCGATTGCTTTGGTGGCTCTAATTCTTGGATTCCTTGCTTTGATGATTTTAGGCTCTGTCTTGATCAAACGGAACTTGAGGATCTCAGATACACTGGGAATGCGATTTACTTGGTCCATCTCCTCGGGTGCAACCAGGAAGATGCGGAAGATTGATAGTGTGTTGGTCAATTCTAAGTGGAGGATGGATTTCTCCTTCTCGGAGGCTTCTTTTCTTAATGCGGGAATCTCGGATCATTCCCCTATGGTTGTTAGGGTTGTTGAACCCTGTTTGAGGAGAAAGCCCTTTAAATACTTTGATTTTTGGGAGGAACACCCTGACTTTTGTGCGATTGTTCACCAAGCGTGGAATAGCCAGGTTTGGAGAGTCCCCATGTATAAGTTGGTCTCAAAGCTTAAAATTTTGAAGAGCCGCCTCAAAGCCCTAAACCAGGAAGCCTACTCGGACATGTCCTTAAGAACGCTAGAAGCGAGGGAGGCCCTTCGATCTACCCAGTTGCTTCTCCATTTGGATCCCAACAATACTGCCTTAGCTGAGTTGGAGGTAGGCCAACGTCGGACTTTTGTAGATCTTCGTGGCCAGGAGGAAGCTTTTTATAAACAAAAGTCCAGAGTTAGGTGGTTAAAAGAGGGTGATCGCAACACTAAATTTTTCCACAACTATATCAAATCTAGACACCTCAATAATCGGATTCTCTCTATCAAGGACAGTTTTGGTTTGGTGGTTTTAGATCCTAGCTGGTGCCACAAGTGTTTGTTTCTTTCTTCTCCGATCTCCTTACGCCGCATTCGGGGCTGACAAAGCCTATGTTGCACGACTGACATCGCTCATTCGGAAGCCTCTCTCGAATGACCGGGTAAGTTCCCTTGCTTCGCGGTCTCTAATATGGAAATTAAGAATAGCTTGTTTTCACTAGCTAAGGGAAAAGCACCTAGCCTAGATGGGTTCACAACTGAATTTTTCAGAAATAATTGGGGCATAGTTGGCTCTTTAGTTCTTGAAGTTGTTAAAGACTTCTTTTCTTCGGGTTGTCTCCTTAAGGAGGTGAATGCAATTATTTTGGCTCTTGTCCCTAAAGTGCCTAATGCTTGTGAGGTTAATGATTTCAGACCGATTGCATGCTGCAACACTATTTATAAAACTATCATGAAAATTTTAGCGAACCGTATCGCACCTGTGCTCAAGGATCTAGTCAGCCCATCCCAAAATGCCTTTGTAAAGGAAAGGAGGATAAGAGATAACATTTTGCTTGCGCAAGAGCTGTTTGCTGGATTCCATCTAGACCCATATCTCCCAAAGTGTGTGGTTAAAGTGGATTTTCGTAAAGCCTATGACACAGTTGATTGGGATTTCTTAGAACTCACTCTCTTAGCATACTGGTTTCCTCAATGGATTATCCATTTCGTTATGGTTTGTGTTCGAACTCCCAGGTTCTCTATCTCCATCAATGGCGAGCTCCATGGTTTTTTCTTTGGTGGTAGGGGCCTCCGTCAAGGAGACCCGATGTCACCTTATTTGTTCACTTGTTATGGAAATTTTCTTTGGAATTCTAAATCACAGGACTTTTGTTAAGGAGTACAAATATTATTGGAGGTGTAAAGTGCCCAAGCTTTCCCATTTGTTTTTTGCTGACGGCGTTTTCCTTTTCTGCCAAGCGGATTGGAATTCGGTAGTGATTCTCAAAAGAAGCCTTGACATTTTCTCCTCATGGAGTGGCCTGATTCCCAACAAGAGCAAGAGCTGATATCTCCCTTGGGGTGGCCTTCCATCACTTCGTAACAACATCCTCTTAGCTTTCGGGTTTCAAGAAGGCAAGCTCCCGGTCCGTTATTTGGGGGTGCCGATTATATCATCAAGGCTGGGGAAGGCTGATTGTCATCAACTTATTGATCGTCTAACTTCTAGAGTCCAATCTTGGGCTCATAGATTTCTGTCCTTTGCTGGGAGACTTCAACTAATCAGGTTAGTTCTCCATTCTATTCAAGCCTTTTGGACTAGTATTTTCACCTTACCCTCCTTGGTTATCTTAGATATTGAAAGTATCCTTAAGCGGTTCTTATGGAAAGGCACATCCCTTGGGAGGGGGGGGTGCTAAAGTGTCTTGGGTGGATGTTTGCTTGCCTAAGTTTAAAGGGGGCTTGGGTATTCGAATGGTCAAGGACTGTAATACAGCCTCAATGTTGAAGTATATTTGGTTTCTCTTTACGGACAAGGAGTTTTTGTGGTGCTGTTGGGTTCATTCTAATTTTTTAAAGAAGCATAACTTTTGGGTATCCTCTTGGCCTTCAATCTGTTCTTAGGGATGGAAAAAGATCCTTCAACTTCGGAGCCTTTTTAGGCATTATTTGGGTTGGGAAGTTGGGAATGGTCGCTCAATTTCCTTTTGGTTTGACAAGCTGGTTGCCCTGCGGTCCTCTTCATTCATTGCTTCCTGCTTCTTTTTTGATTGACTGGACCTTCCTTTGCATGCGGCTATAGCTACCCTCTATTCTCATGTAGGGAGATCCATCAAGTTTAGGCTGGAGGAGTGGGGGCTGTCCTTTCCGAGTCTCTCCTCCGCAAAGGACCGGTTTATTTGGAGAAGGGATTCTTCAGGAGCTTTTTTGGTTTCCTCTGCTTGGAACCTCATCAGACACAAGCGAAATCGAGTACCGTGGGCTCCTTTTATATGGGATGGTGCTTTTGCACCTCGTTTCCAATTTCTATTGTGGCTTATCACCAAGAACCGCCTTCCAACACAAGTGATCCTCTAGGCCTATGGAAGGATTGATTACTCGGTGTGTGCTTTTTGCAATGCTTAGCCAGACTCAATTAACCATCTTTTCTTTGAGTGCAACACATCTGCTACGTTGGTATACTTCTGGGCATCTAGGTGTAACCTACCTTGGCGGAATGGTACTTGGATGGACAACCTTTCTTGGGCGTTGAAATTCCTTACGGGTAAGGATTTTTCTTCCATAGTATGGCTCGGTTTTCTTTTGGAGCTTTATGTTTCTTACTTTGGAAGAAAAGAAATGCCATGATCTTTCGAGGTGAATCACTAGCTGTGCCCACCCTCAAAATCACTTGATTAAGGTGGTCAAAGATAAAGTGATAACCTACATGAATGTTCCCTCTACTCTAAGGAATCGTCGACTCCAAAGGGGATGGGGATTTGACCCATCTATTTTCACGTAGTCTTTCGGTGGTGTGGTTGTCGGGAGCTTCTCTCTCTATTGCCTCCTCTTTAGTGGTCTTCTCTAGGCATGCTTGGAGGTTCGATTGTTGGGTGTTTTGTACTGGCTCTGTGATTTGTTGTCAGCCTTATTCCTTGTATTGCCCTTGGTGGCTTTTGTGCGGCTCCCTTCCACTCTTCTTGTTTCCTACAGTTAGAGTGTAAGTTTTTGGTGTCGCTTTTTGTACATTTGCCCAAAGCTCTTCAATATATTCTTACCGTTACCAAAAAAAAAAAAAAGGTCCAATCATTCACTGTCTAGAACTTGCTCCGTGTGGTTAAAACGATAATCATATTACTTTCTCAAATTTTATAAAAAATCGTCTTTCAAATTTGAATATGCTTCCTTCATGAAAGTTTAAAATGACATATATGTCTATAACATATACAAAATTCAAATAGTTTTGAAAAGAATTGGATTTAGAAATGGGTTTTTCTTTGCGGATATTGGATTTGCCGGACGGATAGGTTTTCGGGGAATATTTAATGATTTGTTGCTCTTTCTACAACATGAATTGGACTTAGCTTCTTTCATGAAATATATTAATTAAGATCTTCTCTATAATGTACTGAAATTTGGTAAGGCAATGACATTAACTTTGAAAACTAGTAAAAATTATTTTTCTTGTTCAAGAGATGTGAATCACACCCAACTTGGATTCTAAGCCTTAATTTTCTCCTTGAGGTGTCCCAACTTACCAAGCTATAGTTCTACATATCTCAAGGCTTAATGACTAAGTAATACTTCTTATAAATGCCTCTTGATTGGTTTGTTTGAGGACAGTAATGTAAGTCTATTGGGAGACCTACAACACCTATTAAGGGGAGGGTAGACAAGTGTGATAGTTTATTAATTACAAGACTAGGTGGACCAATTGGAAAGTAGCCATATCAATCACTCACTTTCCAACTAAGCCACCTTCATTTATGATTATTTGGACTATTCTTGAGGAAAGATTTCTATAAATAGAGGTAGAACCCATTCACCCCATCACACATTTCACCAAAGCCATCCTCCTCTCTTTCTCTCTATCACCGACCATCACTTTATCTTCCTCTCATAGTTCGGCCTTCTCTTCTTGCCATCGCCCTTGCCACCTTTCTTGTTGTCATTAATTCAAAACCATTGGCTTAGAAAGTAGTAAGTAGACTTAATATCGTTTGGTTAGGACGTTGTGTTACGCTAGTCCAAGCTTGTAACAAGTCCATGTTTGATTTGTTGCTTTTTATTGTGGCTTATGTATGCTTCCTTGAGTTGGTTTTGGATTGGTGTTGGGCCTTAGTTTGACATTTGACTTTTGAAATTGAAGTGACCTAGTTTGGATGCTTGATTGTTGTGTTTCAGCTTAAACTTTGAAGTAGTTAGGTTCCATGGCTGTTTTACCATGCCCTAAGTTTACTTTTTTTTTTTTTTTTTTGACCAAGGATTCGCCGGAGCATGCCCTTGTTGGCTTACACCGATTCAGGGTCTCACGGCCTCCGCAAAAGAGGACCTACAATGCATATACCTCGGGAAGAGCTAACCCAGCAACCCATCGTCAGGGCCCCCACTTAAATCGCTAGCAACGCAGGGTTTCGAACCCTTGACCTTCATGCGTTGGAAGGATTGAACTTAACCAATTGCGTTGTGTATGGGTGGGTTGCCCTCATTTTACTTTGATTCCAACAGTTTTGAAAAAATGTTTTTTTTTTTTTTAAACTTGATATTGTTCTATGAACTATTTTAGACCACTTTTGATAGTGTGAATTCACATCCCGAGTTTCAAATAGAGGCTTTATCGGCCTTGGACGGACATAAGATCACGACAGATTGGTCATTTCTTGGTTTTGGGGCTATATTAAGGTGTATTATTTTCTCAAGCCAAGTTTGGTACTAAATCGGTGTATCGTGTGGATCAGACCAAGCCACGAATCTCCATTTGAGCTTGGCATATTTAATGATTTGAAACCAACAAGACATTCTGCACACTTATGCGTGGCACGCCTTTGAGTTTTAAACTAAAAACAAAGATAAAAAATGGCTTGTGATGCTTGATACCTGGATGCACGAGGAACTAAAGTATGCTGTTGACCGATGGATTTCGGTGATGATACCCAATGAATTTCGGATGCTCGTTGGATTTTGAATGCTCGGTGGATTCTAGAGGGGTTGATGGATTTCAATTATTAATAAATGAATGTTGTGTGTATGAGTTCCTCATATGTGTAATGGATCCTTGATGTATGCTCGCATTTAGTTGTTTTGAGGATCTCTCTTATTTTTACTAAGTCATAGCTTTTATTTTAGCTATTAATCTACCATCGACAACAACTTGGATACAGTTATTTACTTGTTGAAGGGTGAGGCATCATTTTACCTCGATTTTAGTTGGTTTACTTACTGAGTTATACTTACTCGTTGTTTTTTTCAGACTTGTAGGATGATTATATCTCCCGAAAGGTTCAACGTTCTTGTGAATATGACAATGTCAGAAATTGCTATTTATTTTGCGAGTATTAATAAGATATGGTATTACAACAATTTGGGTAGATGAATGATTGGACGAATTCATCCCTCACAAATACCGCACCTGGTATGAGTGGGTCGAAGGTGGTTTTATTGGTCCTCTTTGAGACTTTGACCACCAAGGCCTAAGAGCAATACTCTACCCGATGGTACTTTAGAAGACTACTTTGGTAATCAGTCTTTAGGCGTACCAATTTTGGTAGAATCTCATTAGAGGCAATTAGGATACCCCGAAGATGGCATATATTTATTAGTTAGTATGAAACCTGGCCCGAGTAAATGGGTTTGTAAGGTAAATAAGGCATGTATATAAGATTACCAATAATTGCCATGTATGTGTAAATATATGGTTGTGAGTGTGTTTTCCAATTGACTTGTTGTGACGTTTTGTGATCGGATGTTGATCGCTTCTGCATGTATATAACTGGAAGATCCATAAAAGAAAGAAATACGGGTTGGCGACATGCCTAGAATGTCGCGAAAAATAACCGTCATCGCTTGTGACCTTGGAGATGGAGTTAAGGTCCTTACACGATTTCTAGCCTACAAGACTTTCATCATTTGCTTAATTGCGCAGTCAGCTAACAAGCCGCTTTTCAAGTGCTCCTAAATGGATCATTTCATAATCAACAAGCAAATTCTATTGCTCTTTTCCTAGGCGGCAAAGTGTTCTATTTGGGTTTCCAAGCTGGTGTTAGTAAGATCTCTTGACTTATCCTCAATAAGAGTAATATGAACATCTGTCAACTTTATTCCATAAAAATCCTTTTACCGATTCTTAAAGTTTGAACTAGTGAAAATCCTAATTGTAATGGAGTTGTTATTTATAGAGAAGGTGATTGGACAATAAACAATGTATACAATCAGCGTTATGTGAGTACCTAAAACTATATAAGTACACATCATGAGAGTTATATACATCATTATATAATCACATTTAGGTAGAATACATGACATGTAGTTGTATAGTTTCCACATGATAGCAATCATGAGCATATGCTAAAGTCTTTGTGAATTTATCACATTTAAGTATATGAACTAATAGGATCAGTCACTTCTCATATGCTGTACATGTGACCCTCCATAAATAAATACACAATTACCTCATTTAGGAGTATAATCACATATTAGAACATGAGAAATTCCACCATAATATGAGATCAATTTTCTTAAACTCAATTAAGTGTGCCACTTTGGCAGTCACAACCAATTAAATCCTTGTAACTCCCTTATACTAGGGATATAAACTTTAGGTCTCACATTCACAATATACATGTAATTTAGACTCAATGACACGGCCAATTTATTTCTAAAATAACATCCATGTTGATTATAGTGTTTCATTCATTGATACATATTAAACCTTATAAATGTTATCAATGGATTACATCTACACATTCTATATGTGATGATTTACATGTGATCTTGCATCCGTGTTTTTGAAACCATAGAAAAATGCAGGAAAATATGCATAAATACCCTAAAAATACATGTATATAAGGTTTTGTATGTACTTTCACATCTTTAAAAGCATCAAACATGTAAAATAAATACATCACAATGTAGAACATCTTGACATGAGCATGTTGGTACCAAGAATGCCCCAAATGGAGTTCGGATGCGCTCTCATGGGTCGTTAGAGTGCATAGCCGATCCAATTGGGTTTGACCGGTTCGACTGGTTAACGTCCCAACCAATTGATTTGGTCTGGCCAATGGCGATCCATGGGTTGGATCCTCAGTCGGGTCGGTTAATGGATTGCCCTAATCCATGCATAGGGACCTTGCACATGGGCTACCATAGCAATGCGTGAAGCATCCCTCAAAGACATGCCACCAGTCAAAATGCTTGTCTTAATGAGTCCTTTCAGTTTATTTAATCAAAATTCATCGAATAAAAATTTTGAGAACAAACAAAAACAATATGTTCTAGCCCTAGACTATGGCAGTTCTAATACCACATGTAAGCCTTGAAATAGGCACCCTAAAATCACCATAGCTAGGATTTTAGAACATATTAACAGTAAAGAAGTGATTAGTGCACCTGTTTTGGAGTTCATCATTTTTAAGCAAAATAGCGAAGGTCCACTTTAGTCTCAAGCCTTCTCTTTTATTGCCCCACTTAACCCTAACTTCAATGAGACTACTCTCTCATTAAGTAAGGTTTTGTGTACCTTTTGGGTTGGAGGAGAAATTTGAATAATATTTATAGAGCTTTTAGCCATGAACCCTCTCGTCATAGACTAGGCTTTGTTCAGTCTATATTAACTAGTCCCATATTAGACCTATTAAGAATCTTTATATCTTATCTTATTATATCAACCCGTATAATAGTAAATTACAATCTCAATTAATTTAACAAACATTAAGAAAACTCTTGTAGTATATTCATATATTGTACATGATGAGCTGTGTACCGTTAAGATTCATCGCACAAACAAAAGTTGAGTATGATAGCATCAAATCATCAAAATGTTTAGGACTGAGTTTGTACTATTGATTGCTATATAATATGGATGTTTTCATTCTTATAATTGCTTGTGTTAATAATATTTTACATTGATGATACCTTTTATGAAATGAAATTATTAGGATTTGTTTTTTTTTTTTTTATTCTAACTCTTAACTCAATTTCAAACTTTTTGCCTTGTTTCTTTGCAAATCATGGGAGTCGAAACCAGCATTTGTAACTAAATATCTCCATCCTCCAAAAAGGTGGGAAATCAAACTTCCCACCTCCCGATTTTCATGTGGGAAGGTTGGTCGCCTATGTAGCACCGACACGGACACGTGACACGTGACACGACACGACTCGACACGCCGACACGTCATTTCTTAAAAATAGGGAATTTCGACACGTTTCGACACGTTATATATTAAATATATTTTTATATATAAATACATAAATAAATATAATAAAAATAGCCTAGAATTAATTTACACGAAAAATATTAAATAATATTATTCATTATTTTAATTTGTTACAATAATACACAAAACTTAGAGGAAAAAAACATTGTTTAAAAAAAATGCTGAAATGATATTTTTAAATTTATTTATTTATCATATATAGCATTTTTAATTACTTCTTTCATAGTAAAAGACTTTTTAAAAAAATAAAACAATTCTTAAAAAACAAAACTGATTTTTTTTTTTTTTTACCAGTGCGTGTATATTTATAGCAATTTTATTACTTCTTTTATTACTTCTTTTGTGTATATTTATATTTTGACTCCTCAAGTATTAGAAATTTTTAAAATTGACCCCGTGCGTATCAGAATCACGTGTCGGAATTCTGGACTCGCGTGTCGGAGCGTGTCGAAAAGAGTTGACCACGTGTCGGATTTTTCGATACTCGTTAACCGCGTGCCGGAAATGTGAACTTCGGACACCATCTCCGACACAAATATTCGAGAGTGTGCGGAACATAGTTGGTTTCTAGGGCAATCCCTACCATTTAAACGTGTAAAAAGTTTAGAAGATTCAAAGCATTTATTTTTTCCTGAAACTTTGAGGACGATGACAATTAATGATTCGTCCTACATGTCCATTCAAAATTGGGTCTGCCAAAGGCAATAAATCAGAGGAGATGCCGTATTTGTCGCCGTACTATAGCCAAACAAGACAAGAAAAAAAGAGACCGAAATCGCAATTTCATTCAACCCTCCTCAATTCTTACAATCATACCCTTAAGAAGGCATCACGCATCAATTTCAAAAGATGAAATCTCAGGGGTTATGTGCACGAAAAGCAATCACGTCGACCAGTTCCATGTGCTCCAGATCTATTTGAACTACTAAATTTGGTAAATTATATGTTTAAACCTGGTTAAATCTCACATTGGAGCTACCGATCCAATGGGATAGATGCATTTAGGTGTCCGTAATTATGTCATTGGAAACACAAACTGCATGTATGCTTGCTTTAGAGGTGTCAAAATGGATCAAAGACCCGTTTTTTAATTCGTATTTAGTGAGCTGGTGTCATACATGTGTCAGGTAAAACTTGAATGACAGGTTTTTAAAAATTTAGAGCAGCAAAACTCAATTAAATATGAATTTTAGTAGGTTTGAACTGCAAGTTGCAGCTTGTAAGGATCATATATTATATGCATATAAATTCTCACATGGAATTAAACCAAACTATAAAATACAAAATTAAATTAACTATCTGTAGACTGTAGTCTAGTGAAGCCATTCTGACCTACAATTGTCGGATGAATGTGAACTAACGTCTACATGTGAAGCTGTGACGGAGGACTTTGGAGGCGAGTTGATACAGCAAGCAATGTGGAATCTGACCTTCTTCTCAGAGGTAGGGTTAACGTTATGTGTATGATGCTGAATTGGAGGCGTAGAAGGCTGGAGACAAAAGAGAGAGTTGGCTGCTTCTTTCTGCGAAGTCAAGTCTGCGATCAAAGATGAAGATGATGGATCGTTCATGCAAGCTGCAAAGAGTTTCGGGAGGGTACGTGGAAATAGAAGATTAACCGCAGACAGGCGAAGAAGACGAGAGGCTCTATTCACGAGAGAAGAAAGAGTCCAAAGAAATGTTGGGAATTGCGATTTGTCCGAAGAAGACATTTAGAGAGACTTGTGATGATCCGAAACGGAGGAATGAACGAGCGTGCAAAGACTTGGATTAGGTGTATCTGGAATTCCTATGATACCGTCGACGACATCATCGAGTGGTCAATTCTATAACAATGTCAATCCAATGGTTGATATAAGTGAATCAATGGCTAAGTCGTGGAATGATTGAAGCGCCTTATGTATACAAGGTGCAAACCTTTAAATTCATGCACTGCGATGCTTGCATTCTTGTGTGTTGGATTGGTGATTCAATTCAATAAATGTTATCAATGATATGCTTGAGTTAAAGAAATTTCTTGGAGGTGTTTGGGGATAGAAATTGAGGGTCTTGGCTACAATGTGAGAAATTTAAAGCGAACTCGGTGTACACATGTCCAAGTACATGCATCCACTATTATCATCGATTAGCTTAAACTTTCTTTAGTAGATATTCTTTATATCAAAGCTCGGCTAAATCAAATTTGATTAATCTAAATGTATTCTATTTTTTAATATACTACTTCCACACTCATTTTACGAAGACATGCTCCGCAAGACAAGAAATGTTAAACGGTAAACCCTAGCTACGATAACTTGCAGAACTTATGCTTCTTGAAACAGCACATCTTCTTTACCTAGCGATGAATATGCCTTCGCTCTGGTACTCAGGTAGTTGAGAGAGACATAAAGACTCGACAAGGCAGAATGGAGACGAATAATTTCCAACCATTACCGACCCACCACAACGCAAAGAAAGGGACGACCAATAATGCCTGAGTCACCACAAGTTTCCTCTTGTAGGCTGACCCACTTCTTCAATCCTTGCCACGTTGTGTCCAAACTCATGCAGGAGCTCACCCTCCGAATGCAGCTATAAAGATGGAGTCCCCGCTCGCGGCACCCCTTGTTCTCTCGATCACTCCCATGACCAAATATGAAGATGGATCGTTCATGCAATGCCCAACGCTTCTTCTGGAGAGCCCTCGTTCTCTTTCTATCCCTACCTGCCCATCAAGCTCTCTCCTCGAAGAGCGCCCGGGCCTTGAACAACACAGTCTCGGCTTTTATCGTCTTTGGGGACTCCACGGTTGATCCCGGGAACAACAACAACTTGAGGACGATGTTCAAGAGCGATTTCCTGCCATATGGCAGGGATTTCGCCAACCGGGTGCCAACCGGGAGGTTCACGAACGGCCGGCTGGCCACCGATTACATTGGTGAGCTAAAAGAGTTTTTTTTTTTTTTTTTTTGGTGAATGATGGTGTTGACCATGTATCTATAATTATCTCACGCACGCAAACTGCAAGATATCAGGAAGCACATATAGCTAAGCAGCATAAATCTTTAAAAGAGCGCTGTATTCATTGTAATGATTTTCTGAATTTATGCAGTATCGTATATCGGGATTAAAGACTATGTGCCAGCGTATTTGGAACCGAATCTTAGCTTCGAGGATATGAAGACTGGTGTGAGCTTTGCTTCTGCTGGTTCTGGATACGACCCTATGACACCAACGCTTAGCGTCTCTCTCTCTCTCTCTCTCTCTCTCTCTCTCTCTCTAAGTTTCCTTCTTTTTTTGCCATAGAGAACAAGATCCTTAAACTTATGCATAGAGAACAAAATCCTTAATCATAAGCAATAAATGTCGCTGTCGAGGCATCAACCGTAGTTGGCTTCAGCTATGGCATTATTCCGCAAGGTTGCTGGTGTCGGCACTAGGCCAACCCTCCGCCGCTGAGTGGCTCGTAGATGAGAAGAATAGCTGTCACCGGCGCGCATGCACCAAAAAATGCACGAGCCATATACTGCAAAATGGGCTCCTAAAGTTTTTTCTTTTCATTATTGCAATTATGTATTACGTCTGTGTTTGAACAATTTGCAGAATGTGGTGTCATTGCCACAGCAACTGGAGTATTTCAAAGAGTACAAGAAGCGGCTCATGTCGACTATGGGGAACCAAAGCACGATGCAACACATCAACAAGGCTGTCTTCCTTGTGAGCGCCGGCACTAACGATTTCGTTGTCAATTACTTCACCATCCCCATCCGGCAGCGGAGCTTCACCATCGCCACGTACCAGCAATTCTTGTTACAGCACGTGAAAGACCTCATTAAGGTATATCATTCTCTTTGACCCTGCTTTGTCCCCAACAATGCGACATCAAATTACCCCCCTTCCATTTCATATACGACAACATGTAGATAATGCTTGAAAGCAAAACTTAAGGTTAAGTGACCTATATTGAACAGGCAAGTAAGTAATTAAAAGTTAAGTGACCATAAAATGAAAGTAATCTGAAATTGAGGGACCTATGTTAAATCCGTACCAAAGTCACCCTTGTGTCTACCGCAGCCTTTTTTCGCATCCACAAAAGCTGGCGATCGAGATTGTGATTGGCCAATCATCCGAATGATGGGATCGAAAGCGAACTCGAATATTTTGGAATTCGAAGGCCTAAATTGTTGGCTTTCTCATAGAAAGTACATCTGAACTCTCCATCTTCAATTTATGGTTGGGGAGGAGGTGGTTGGGAAAGATTATCCGCAATTGAATGGCGGGTCTCAAAAGTTGGCAGTACAGTTGAGACTAGTCGTCACTAGCGAACGAGATCTCGGTCCCATCAGCCTAAGAATTCACTAATCCACAGAAGAACGTCCTAAACCTAACTTAAAAGACATGTTGTTAAGTCATAAACCTTTTCAATTGGTGCAACGAAATCTTAAGTCACAAAAAAATGGTAATTACGTTCTAAAAATTTCAAATAATGTAAGTGTAGTCCTAAACCTTCACCAAGAAGTGCAGCTAGAAGTCCCAAACCGATATTGAAAGTGCAACTCCTAAGACCGTCATGTACAAAATGTAAAGAGCATAATTGCAATTTTAAAAAAAAAAGTTAAGGATGTATATAGATTGTACCGATCTAAAGGTTTCAGACATGATCGATTTAGTATAGATAGTTCTAGTTTTGAAGGTCGATTAGTGCAATTATTTTCGACTTGCCTCTATTTTTTTTCCTTTTCCCGCTTTTTAATTTCCTTAATTCAGGGTTTATGGGAGGAAGGAGCGAGAAGGATTGCAGTGGCGGGACTGCCCCCAATGGGTTGCTTGCCAATCATGATCTCGCTCAACTCAAACAACGCCGTCCTGCAGAGAGGTTGCATGGACCAGTACTCATCGGTGGCAAGAGACTACAACGCGCTCCTCCAGACGGAGTTGGCTTCCATGCAAAGCAGCTTGGCAAATCAAGGCTCCAGAATCTATTATGCAGATATATACAAGCCCATAAGCGACATGATTCTGAGGTTCCAAAGTTATGGCGAGTCCCTCGATCTTACCCTCTTTCTCATTTGATCAGATCTCCCATTTTCTGAACTCCGGATCCAATACCATGCAGGATTCGATGACGCTCTGAGCGGATGCTGTGGGACTGGGCTGCTGGAAGCAGCGTTCCTGTGCAACCCCAATTCGTATGTGTGCCCAGATGCATCCAAATACGTGTTCTGGGATTCAATACACCCCACAGAGAAGGCTTATTACCTGATCTTTCAGTTGCTTCGCCCCATCGTTAATGCTCTCATTCAAGACTAGCTCAATCTTCGACCTCTACTCATTATCACTACATTGTTTTTCCCACAAATCTTTGTTGGCTCGCTGCGAAGAATGTGCTAATTTTCTCCCCGTAAATTTTGAGGATAATGAGGTACATGTGTGAGGGTGTGGCGAAAACTCCTACATTAGACCGGTGTTTTGGTGAGTAGTAGCTCACAATATTTAGTAAGGCAAAGCAATTGGGCCGATCCAACTCAGGAACTAGACCAAATTGGCCTTTTACCTTGATACATTCAAAAAAGAATTAGTGCGGGGTTCGATCCAATCGGAAACCAACTAAGCAGGCCAATTTAGGATTATACATCATATTTGCATTAAGAAAATATGAGATGCAACCAGGGAGAATGAAGCTCATAATCGGAAAACAAACCCATTCCATACACAAGTATATTCAACCAACGAGACTTTACTAATCATGAGTTATATATAGTTATGATTTCTACAGAACAAACCCATTATGTACCTAATCGATTCCAAGTATAATCGGTTCGGTTATAAGTTCCAATTTTTGAGAATCAAAGCCTATATGATAGATTCCAAGTTCGGATTTCTAAATGAGATAGGACTGGATAGGATATGATAAGAAATCCATGGGTTTCTTCATGTCCCATCAACTGTTTGGTGAACTACGGATTTAAAATTGATTATCCTTATATCTTATCCAATTTATTGTTTGGTGAACTACGGATTTAAAATCGGATATCCTCAAATGTTTGAACAGCGTACTCAATCTGTTGCTCAAAGACCTTCCATCACAACATACAAAAGAACCATCCCTCAAAGAGAATAAACTATACAAACAATCCTCAAATTCCCAAATCTCAATAATACCAAATGACGACTTAAAAGACTCGAAAGAGAAAGATAGATGAAAGCACCTTAGGAAGCCACATCTCATTCTTTGCATCAGCTATAACAATGTTGAGCAAATTCAAATTCCGCCCTTCCAACTCCAGAACAAACTTGAGCAGAGAACTACACAGCTTGCACTTGGGCGAGTAAAACTCAATCACAGTGGCCTCTTTTCGACTGGCCAAAGTAGAGGCATACGCCCTTTGCTCTACCTCCCCTTGCTCTTTAGTGCTCAAGCCCTTGTTTTGTGACTTCAAGACCTGCCTTTATCGTTTCTAGCAACCAAGGGCGAGGATTGAGAAGATGGGTCATGAGAAAGAGGGGGTTTTAAGGCGGAGACGAGGAGATTGGAAGCCAAAGAGTCCACGTTCTGTAAAGACTTGAACAACCATGGAGTTTCAAAGCTACAACCTTTGGGGTCAGTGGGGTTCCGGTGGATGTCCCATGGCCACTTCAAGCAAAATTGAGGCTGTTTGGGACCAAGACCCATGAAAGTTTCTTTTACCCTCTCCAATGTCGTCTTGCTTCAACTTGAGCCACGACTGCTCGGACCCGAATCTGGGTCCGATCAATGGAGGGGATTCGCGCCGCCACCGATGGCGGTGCCATCTCTACTGATGGTGGTGGCGATGAGTCGGTTGAAGAGAAGTGAAGATGAGGCAACTGATGGAAAATCGGAGATGGAAGGTGAAGCAGAAATGCGGTAGGGGGAATTGATCTGGAGGGCGATCGGCGAGCGATTACCGGTGGACCGGGGGGTCTTACCTTGGCGGAGGAAGAAGGCTTTTGTAAAATTTCGATAAGAATCGGAGAGCTATTGAGGAGAAGGCTTCAATGTCGATACTTTGGAAACAGAGTCGTCTGTGGGTGAACGACAGAAAGAAAAAAGCATAGGGTTTTATGTTTCAGCTAAAAGAAATCCTATCCGACCTTATTTCACCCCCTCTCTTGGATTTTTTTATCCGGTTTATATCCCATCTATATCCAACCTTATCCTATCCTAGACAGCTACCAAACATGGAATATGATAAAACATATTTATCTTGATTTTTATTTGGTTGACCAAACACAGCCTTGATGTCTAGTGAACCCATGCTTTCACAAAGGTTATTTTTGAAAGTTTAGGGTTAACATCTCTTTTTTTTTTTGAAAAAAAATTCCTTTCACACTTTGATTCTAGTTTTTTAATATTACATAGCCTGTGCTAGTTCGAAAGCATTTTTTGTGCTTCTAGTGTTAAGCGTGCCCGGAAAATGCTATAAAAATGCAAGCGTTAAATTTTGTCAACTTATTATTAGTTTTTTTAATTGAATGAGATTTCTAGATCTTGGGCTTTTTTCGTTCTCATTCGGGCCTTCTAAGTATCAACGTGGTCAAGTTGCCAATTTCAAAATTTGGTGGGCCCGAAATCCACAAAAAGATGGATCTAATACGTGAAACCCTAGCGCAATTTCTGAAATTCGCGTTTCTGAATGTAAGAATTTTATTTGAATCGGTCAGTAGTCGATGGATAAAAAGTTGGGAACAGATAGACTATTCTCATCGGCAACTGAACCGAATCATTGAGGAACGACTGATCGTCCTACGATCCTAGAAGTGAACTTCCGGCGATATATTTATTCGGTGGGGATAATGCACATCAAACATACTGGCTAGAACACTGAAATCACATGCCCACCTAGCGTGGAATCACGTCCTAGGAGCAAGACAAATTCAAAGATGCAAATCGAAAATCACAAAAGACACGGGAGAGCTGTTCTAGGAAAGAACGTTTTCACCGATCAATGCAAGGGCCTCAATAGCAACGATCTTGTACATCTTCTCAGTAGGATGAACAGCGTCCCAGAAGACGTACTTCTCCGGCTCAGAACATGTGGTCAGCCCTTTGCATGTGTCCCCGTACTCTATCGTTCCTGTCCCGCAACACCCTTTGCTCGTCTCCGTCAAACCTGTTATATTTCACGACAAACTTAGTCTCTTTGTATGCTTGACATGAACAGATTGAATATCTAGGTTGGGATCACGGCCCTTGATGTATGGTGCACACTGACCGTATCTGTGGGGGCGTTTGATAGCATCGAGCACGATGGCATAAACGTCCACGAAGGCAGTCTTCAGTCCCAGGCTTTTCCCCAGAGAGTGCAGTTTTCTCCTGATCATAGAATTGAACGAGAAGCATAACTTGTTGTAGGCTTGGTAGCAGGTGGTTGTGTCCTTTAGGGTTTTGACAAGCGGCATGCATCCCAAAGGCGGGACTCCAACAAGAACCACTCTCCTAGCCCCCATTCTGTGCATTTCCTGCAACACGAGATGGGCAAAAAACAAATCATCCTCATATAGACATTACATTTTACGGGGCCCCCATTTACTGCAGCCTTTATGCTTCTGTCTGCCCACTGCCTTCTCTCGTACAAAATAGGGAGTGGGGGAGAAGATCATGGTCATCCATGGAACCCTTTTCGCTTTACCATGGCCCGTGTAATGGGACCAGCATTACTATTGAATGACCTTGCGCCAACTTGTCTAAGTTAGCGGTCCGTAGATCTTGCGACTCAAAAGAATTCTCTATGTGCTTGCTTGTTGTCCATTTACTGACAATTTAGATGAACTAAACAAAAGGGTACGAAGATGTGTTTTTTAGATAGTCTCATTATTATTAAGTCTCACATATTCTGATATTTAGTTAGTTTTGTTATGCATAATGTACTAAAGTGTTAATTTCCCATACATGTGTGCACAAGCACACGTATGGGCAAAGTAATTAACCAGATCTGATCCGTGCTGGATTGGGTGAAGCTCGGTCATTGATCATAACACGAGTCCATAACAATCGGTTGCGATTCATCCAGTTTACATGCACTCAGTCTAGACAAGAATTTGACGTTATGCGTGTAGAGAGAGAGAGAGAGAGAGAGAGGAACCTGAACGTCACGAGACATGCAAGAGATCAAGAAGTTTAGGTAGCCTCGCAAGGAGTACTGCCTGGAGCGAGTTGGGTCCAGGAAGAAATTCTGGAGGAAGTCATTAGTTCCCAGGCTCATGATGAACACAGCATTGTTGATGATCTCTTCTGCCTTCTTTACGCCCACTAACTTCCTTAGGTGGATCTTGTAATGCAGAAAATACTCCAGCTGCTGCGACACCGAGAGCACACTCTATCCACAAATCAAACCAATTCATCAATAAATAATTAAGAAATATGTTCTATAAGTTGTATAAAAGAAATTAAATTTTACAAGGCTTACCGACATATTGGCAGTGAGATCGTCATACCCGGAAGCAGCGGATGCAAAACTGACCCCGTGAAGCAGATCTGATTTGGTCAGCTTCGGGTCAAGAAATGCTGGGAGTGCCTTGGTATACCCAAGCGCCTCCGCTGAAATAACAAGGGAGAAATAGAATCAATTACCAACTCTTATTGTGAAACAAAATAGATTCGGACATAGTTGACTTTAAATTTGTACTTTGAATATAGTGATGGACCATTTGAAGAACTAATACCGTATGCACAACCTAGAAAGCGATGGCTTATGTGTAAATCAAATAAAAGACGGAGGCTGGCTGTTTGAGTTAACTATGTTCATGTCGTGTCAAAGTTGGGGTTTTCACGATAAACTTTCTCCTCCTGGCTTCGCGCAGGGACATTACCTTAGTGTTGACTTGTGCATTACTTTACATATAAAAGATTAGTGAGATATTTCGTGGCTTAGTAATTTAGTTTGTTCTTAAATGGAAGTTAGAAGAAAATTCAAGCATGTAAAATAAGATATAGTTAAAGCTGCAGTCTGGTCCACTGAAATCTTCAGCACTCAAGACGGGCATTGCTGTCCTTTCTCATTGATTGGCTGAGAAAATCTTTAACTTAGCATAAATTTCTGAAATTTCTTTTCCTACAAAAAAAGAGATACAGAGATAGAGAGAGAGAGAGAACTGAAACTTATGCGGTTTTCTCTGCATCTCTTGATACATCAACTTCTCTCCTCGTCCCATTTGTCACAGAGGTGACTTGGTTTTTTGAAATGTCATAAAGTGCGGAGGCCAAAATTGCTCGTGCATGTTCTCAAACTCTCATGAACTTTTTACTAACTCCCAGAAAGGCGTAAGTAAATGACAGTGCGGATTCAAAAGTAAAAATGAAAGTTGCTTCCTTAACTTCTTTAGTGTCTGCACTTACTGTTTTTCATACTAGGGCAGAAAAATGAGAAAATGTTTTCCATCCAGCATTATATGGAAAAAGGGTTAGCTTCTTCCTATATATGTTGCTAAAATAATCCAAGGATCTATTCAAGTAATTAGGGATGAGCAATCGAGTCGATTGAATTTGGGAATTGAACCAAATCAGCCTTACTAGACCTATTCAAGTCCCAATTTTGTACTGAGAATTGGGTGCGTGAAAAAGACATATTAGAGATGGATTTCAAAAATGAGAAGGTATGGAAATCCATCAATGCCTTAACTACCTTCCCACGTATTGTTCGCATGGTATTTTTTCTCTCTAAAATAATAATTATATTACTTATTAAAAATTTATCTAAAATGTCAAAAAAAAAGAAAAAAAAAAAAAAAAAAGATAGGCCCTATTTCCAAGTCAACCCTAAAACTGGTTCCTTTCCAATTTAACTGATTCTAACAGGATAGGTTCTATGGCTTTTTGTTTGGAATTACTCATTTTGAAATTGATCACCTCCACAGGTAACATTACAATTGTCACCTTTACCAAGACCATCAGTTTCACCATTTTTGGCATAACATCAAACAGATTCAAGAAAATACTTTTTCTAAATTCAGTGTACCAATCAGGGCCCCATACCTTTTCTAAGTCTCCTATCCTTTTCATTGGGTTCTGAGGTGTACTTTGGCTCTCAGAGGAATGCACCACGCAAAAACATCGTCGTTTGCATTTAATCTAAATATTCCAAGTAATCATGTTGGGCAACTTAGATTGGTTGTCCTAGAGGTATCTATGCAAAAGCTAGTAGAGAGAGGGCACTTTGGTCCAATTCTGTCGCATGAAAAGAAGAATCATGAAGGGTAAATAGCAGAGAAAAGGGGCATAAATTGATTTTTACCAATGAAATCAGTGGCAAGCCTGCCATTGCAGAGCCTTCCGGTTGGGCGGCCTTTGAAGAAGTCTCTTCCATAAGGAGGGAAGTTGCCCTTAAAGGTGGTCTGAAGCACATTGTTGTTCCCAGGGTCAACACTCGAGTCCCCAAAGACCAGTACGCAGGTCACATTGTTTTTAGCTGCCAATTGCCTCACTTTCTCTATGGGAATGGCCTGTGCAAGCAGCGGCATCAATGCCAGCAGTGCCGCAACCACAACCGCCGCCGTCCCCGCCCCTGCTGACCTCATCTTCGCGGCCATTGCTGCGACCGCCACTCGAGCGAAAAACGCTGAGGAGCTTGAGAGACAGCGGGTGGCTGTGGACAGGGAGGGAGGGAGGAGGGTGCCTGTGTGTTCGGGAGTAATGGGCGGGCAAAGTCAGATGCACTCCCTCTTGCTAATAAATAGGGATGTAGGTGATATCGGTGATGTTAGTTGGGCATTTAACATGTGTCAACAGGAGACTTCTGCGCTTGGGTTGGGTTGTCGGGGTACCCTTATGTGAAGTTGGTCTCTGTATGTTAAATTCAAAAGATGATTTACTAAAATTCGAATTAATGCGGCAGATTCTTTTTAGATGTCTGCACAGGACTAGCTCATGGAAATACGCAATAATTCAAGCACCCTCTTACGATTTTTACAAGTTATTTTTTGAACCAAAGCCCCATAATACTGGCATGTCAGATCCCCACCGGTTTCTTGATTGTGATTGACTTAGGACAAGTTTGGATTTTTCTTTTTTTAATGTTAAGGAAAGATTTTACGAGGTGTGGCCATTATTGTCTTTGATTGGGACAATTCGCGTTTGAGTGAGGAGATTTTATTTTATACGCCTGCAGTGAAACTTCCATCTAAAAAACGTTTCTGGAAAGTTGAGAGTATCGTACTCATTGCTCAAAAATAGGGAAAATCACAAAAAAAAAAAAAAAAAATCTAAACCTATCATTGAATAATGTTAATTTAATTCTAAAATTTTTAATATAGCCAATTTAGAGTTAAACTTTTTGATGATTTATTAATATACAATCATTTTAGCCGATTTTGATTGGCAATTGCTAACGTGGAGATTGGTTATCCAACACAACATGGTCACGACTGGCATTGACATAAACAATTTACGCATTTTTTTAAATTTTCCAAATTTTTCTTTATAAATTTCTTAATTTCTTTTCTTCCCTTTTTTTTAGTGTGGGCTGGTGTATCGATTGTGAGCAAGGGTTGCATCCTTCACCTAGATGTGGTGAGTGTCCTTGCCAACCACAAGTGAGGGTCATGATCCTCATCTAGAGCCCTTGTCGGGCTTCAGTTTAAAAAGGAGAAAAAAAGGAAAAGGAAAAAAAATTAAAATTCATAACTTTTTTGTCCATGTTAGTATCAGCCATTTGTTCACATCAAAGATTTTCGGCCAAAATTGGCCAAAAGGACAATGTTGGCAAATTGTTGAAGTTTTAAAATTAAATTAGTCAAATTAAAAAGTTTATGATTTAATTGACATTCATGCAATAGGTTACATGATTTTTTATAATAATTCTCTCATAAGTAAACTGCTTTATTGAGCATTGTTAGGAAGATAACATTGATCATTATGAGCTATAAAATTACGTCGTGAAGAAGGGTGAAAGAAGTCGAAAAAAATCACTAAACTTTGAATTCCATTTTTTTAAAATTAGAATTACATGAACAAAAAGAGCAATTAGACCTTTTCTTCTCTTCATCCGAAATTAGGTATTAATATCGATCTATCAGTGTTCAAGTACCAAACTAATCCTCACGAGGGTGAGATGCAATCCATCTGTTTTGATACACAGCTGCGTGCTCGTTGGACTGAAATTATGTCATTGATGATAACAGTTGCTCCAAGGAAAAGAATTAATGCCAATGCTGCGATCTGGGCGTGTGCATTGAATAAGGAAACGAACCAACGCCCAACATAGCCTGAGCATCCTCATTATGTGGATAAGTTTTGCTGTACCAATAACTCTTCAAATCATTGCCTGTCCAATTCAAATTTTTGGATTGAGAAAGATGAAATAGATACGATATCTGCATATCTTTATGCCGCAAGAGAAGGCAATGGAAAATGGCATGCACCTAATCATTTTTTAGCTGTTTCCACCCTGCAAACCACATTAGCAAGAGAGGAGCTTTATATCGTTGGACAAAGGCCTCAACAGCTACTTCTGTTTTGTGTTCTCACTGTTCGGGATAGCCAGAATTAGTCATTAGTTGGATCGACTGAGTTGGCCTTTTCATCTGTCGGTAGCATTTATTGCGGCGCCACAAGTTGGCCAGCTAACTCTTTTGCTGAGTAGAATTTCCCTTCGACGCGTAAATAAATTCCACATACAAATGGCAATAAAATCTAAGTCTCTCTTCATTTTTTTTTTTTTTTTGGATAATTATGGCATTCACGAGTAGTTTTATCTATCTTCAATTTGATGACTAGAAAGAGAGTTAGTGATTAAAACGCTCAAACCAATGATAAATATAACGACGTGTAAATTTTTTCTTGATACCACCATGTGCATGCTCTTTTTTTTCCTTCTTTCCCTTTAGGTATACAAGACCATCTAATTTTTTTTTTTACATTTTCTGTGCTTTTTTCTATTCCAAAATTGAGCTGTCCCCAGAAATTTGGATTGATTATAATAATTCTCCTATCCAGAGCAGATGTCCAATTGGAACTAGCTAGAAGAGAAGAGTTTTCTGTTCGAGGAATTGAATTTTCTGACCTACCCTTTTGACAAAGTACGCACCTTTGATGAGATGATCCACAGGCCGGTGTAATGCACAGTGTATACAATAATGATGATGGGCACACAAGCAGGTTGATTATTAACATGGAGTGGTGACAGACGAGTTGGAGCACTTAGGATCTTGCAAACCCAGGAGGGCCGCGTTCACATTTGTCAAGAGAGATGGCGGAGGAGAATATTCAAGAGTTGTCACATGAAAAGTTAGGAAAAATTCGAGGTGTCAATTTTCACATCCATACTTCTTTCGTGCTTCTCATTGTCATCTTCACCGTTTATCACGTTAATGTATATGACTCTTGAATCAGTGTTGATCACGTCCATGAGTTCAAGGTTCATTTTTGGATTCATTATTCAGCATGAAGGCATTTTCTGATGATCAAAAGAAGCTTTTGATTCGCTTTCGCTAAGTGTCAAAATACTATATGACATTGGCTCTCTTCTCATTAAACTTGGCTAATGTTGGAGGTAATGTAATCAATTTTCAGAAATACTGCAAATCTTCCCTTCAATGGATAAGCAACCATGGACACGCGTGTGCTCACAGCCTGACGGTCCATCTCTATGTTTTTTTCACTGGGATATCTCTTTCAAATTGCTTTTAAAAAGTGAAAATGGAGAAAAGAAAAAATGAAAAATGAAAAAGCATAAACTTCCTTCTGAGCCCCTCTATATAAAGGATTAGTTATGGGCAATATTGAAACCGTCCTTTCCCATAGTACTGTTGCTGTCTTTTTTGCAGGTTTTATTGTTGCTAGAACTATATGGTATGGTTTAGCAACTACCCATATTGAATTATTTGGTCCCACTTGTTATTAATGGGACAAGGGATACCTCTAGCAAGAAATATATCAAAGAGTTGGTGCTAAAATACCCGTCAAAGTTTATCAAAAGCTTGGTAAAAAAATTCCTGAAAAAGTAGCTTTTTATGATTATATCGGTAATAATTTGACAAAGGAGGATTTTTCAAAGCAGGTTCAGTGGATAACAGGGATGGAATAACTGTTGGGTGGTTAGGACATCCTATCTTTCAAGATAAAGAAGGGTGTGAACCTTTTATACGTCGTATGCCTATACTTTTTGAAAGGGTAAGTATACTATCAGTGCCAAAAGTTATGTATGACGCTCACTTTGGTGCCAAAAGTTAATTTTGGATCACTTAAGTGCCAACAAATTTGAAAAATGATCATTTTAGTGCAAATGCCGATCAAATAGGCCGGAAATCTGATGTGACACTTTTTTTATTAATTTTTGAAGCTAATGTGGCTCGCCGAAGAGTATAGTCAGCATTTAAACAATAAAACGACGTCGTTTAGTGTCTTTCCCTCCAATTCAAAACCCTAAATCTCCAAATTGAGAGAGAGAGAGATGGTATCGTCTTCTTCCCCGAAGAACAGCACCAAAAACACCAGCAACGCACCAGCACAACACCAGTAGTTTTCCAGAAAAGAAATCACACGCTCGCCTCCGCCCTCCCCTAGTAGTTTTCCCCCATTTTCAATCACCTTGTTGACCTTTCAAATTCTTGAATCTCAGCCCCATCACCGCCTTTTCCTAAGGAATATTGCTAGGCATCTTTCAAGATAAAGAAATGGAGTGTCGAACCTCCCTCTCCCTCGAGATTTTCTGTTTTTTTTTTTTTTTTTTTGTACAGTTGTTTTGGTAGATGGAGACAGCAAAAAAAAAAAAAAAAAAACCTAATTCAATCCCCAAATGAGCGTTTTTGTGAAGCCATGTTCCAAAATGATGTTGTTTTTTAAGGAAGAGGGTAGATTTTTTTTTAAATTGAACGTAATCATTTTATCAATTTGAACTAAATGATTGTTTTTTCTCCAATTTGGCATGGCACTGATAAACTTATCCCCTTTTTGAAACATCAGATGGAGACAGAATTGTTCAAGTTGATGTTCCTTTTTGAAGGGTAGAATTGAAGTATCAATTTGAACAAGTAGGCATAACTTTTAAATCAATGGTGTTTTTCGTAGTAGTCCAAGGGAGGTAGTTTACTTTTGGACATGCTTCGTTTACTCTATTCTTTTTTGGACACATTTGACATGGTATTAAAACCTTGTTCAAAGATGTGCTTGCTGGTATTGACCCAAATTTGGATGCTCGACTGGAATTTAGAGCATTTCAAAATCTTGGAGTTCCAACTACCAGAAGACAAGTAGTCTAATACAAGATATCTCCCATATCATTTCCCCTATTTTTTGGGTCTTGCTCTTTGGGAGATAATCCCAAATAAACAGAATAAGTATGGAAGCTATAGTTGTAAAGCATGATCATATTTATGGAAGCATTGATTTATACATGTAAATTCGATGGTTTCAATAAATCCCCTACAATAGTTTGTCTTGGGCTAGATCTAGATTACCCTCGATGGTTTGCATAGCCATATACCGTTAATGGTTTATTTGTAAGTTTTATTGGGTATGCTTTATATATTATTTTTGGACAATCCTCCCAACAATTAAGAAATCCATTTGAAGAACATGGGGACTAGTTGAATTAATGAGTTTCCCAACTTTGGGTGGCTTATAACTTCAATTCAATTAATATAATAAAAAATCATTACACCTTTTTAGTTGGAATTTTAGGTGGTTTTTGAAAAAAGATAGCAAAAAAAATTACCCCTAGAGTTGAGATAAGAGGAATGTATAATCCAATGCTTCCATAAATTTGATCGTGATTTACAATTATAGCTTCCAAACCTATTTTTTTAGGATTATCTCCCAAAGAGCAAGACAAAAAAAAAATAAAGGAAAAAGATATCGGACTATTTGTCAACACATTTGAGGTTTCTATTAGAAGCACCTGGGAGTAAAAAAAAAACATAAGTACAGCAACCTTCAAATTAGAAGGATTGCTTTTAATAGTGGAAGAAATGCACTCTAAAATTAATAAATTGGATAAAAATTATCTAATTTTGATCATGCATACTACATAGCAAAATGGGTTACGAACTTTTTTTCTTATCAACGAAAATGTTTAGCGTTAATTGTTATTAAAATGAATAGATTTTCTGTAGATTCATTTTTAGAGATATTCCGTAGCAAATTTACCCGGACCAAGATGTCAACTCACAGATACGATCTTGCTAAATGTGGTGACAAGACGGATTAAGCACCGAAAATGGAGTTCCACATTGAAGAGCCACAACCACCAACCACCTAATTTAAGTGTAAAAATCAATTGATCTTGTACAATAAACACTCTCCCAATTCAATCATCCGAACCCCACTGCTGACCTCATCTGTCTCGTCAATCACGTGCAAAAAAGTCATTACTCGATGCTGAAATTGAAGGGGCGTTCTCAATAATTGAGAACACCAAGAGCTATACTATTCACGAAGAAGCTAAGTGAATAAAACAGAAGAGAAGATACATTTCTCTATGTGTAGAACACAGAGGGCATCCATGACCGTTTTGGAGTGGGTCTTATTTATGAATAGTCTCTCATTGTCTATACCTTTCAATACTTGACCCAGGTATCATAGGATTTCCACTAGTTTAGTGCATTAATGGTCTTGCCTGTAGGTCGTGATGTGCCTCGAGATGGCCGTCTCATGTCCCTTTGCTGGTGGGGAATTTGCTCCTGTCGTCGCTCTACAGCGTCTGGCCCATCCTCTAGGCACCTTTGGAAGGCAGGGAGTGTGACAACATACATGCTTCCCTTTACTTCATAGGGACTCCTTATCAGTTGCAAGGTCTGAAGTCGAGATAGCATCGTCCAATGATACTCCCCCACAAGTTATTGTGTTATTTAGTTAAGATTTAATGTGCTCGCCGAAACCTATGTCTTGTTTGATCTGTCTTGTCACAATATCACTATCCTTGTTAAATTGATTGGGAGTCCAGTAGGCTTGGTACATGTTGAATTGTACATCTGCTAGTGGGGTTTGTCATGATAAAGTTGTAACAATTACTGATCTACATGAATTGAGTCTTATAAAAGATATTTAAAGTGGTTATCACTTGAGGGTTAGCTTTATTTATGAATTACTTTATACATTCTCTCCATTTTAACGTGTGACTTCGAAAATTATGGTAATTATTACATTTTAGAGGAAGGGCTATTCTTACCAACACTTTTATCTTGATTGAAATGGCATGTGTCTGAACGAATATGAATACGTTCAAAAACACATACGATAAAGACACAAGTGGTCTTTGAATTTTGGCCAAATATGCATTGTAGTTCTTGAATTTTTAATTTGTTTAATGTAGTCTATGAATTTTAACTCAATCTGAAATATGATTAATGAATTTTTAATTTTTTTAATGTGTTATTTAGACTTTTGATACATGTTCAACATATTTTCTTAATTATATGAAAATGTATATATCAATGAATTTTTAATTTATTCAATGTTGTTCATGAACTTTGGCGTATGGACTATATTGAACAATTAAAAAATTTAAAGACTACATTACCCATTGAGCTAGGTTGAACATATACTAAAAGTCTACGGATCATGTTGAATAAATTAAAAGTTAATAGACCATATGCACATTGGACTAAATTTCAAGGATTATTTATGCCATTTTTCCAAAACACATAGGATTGTTCAGAACATCGGACATGTAGGGAATGTCCCAAACCTTCGACGACATTCTTCGTACTTTAACTTTTGAGAGATTGTACGCTGAAAATGGGTTTCTGTGAGAGGTGGGTATCCCTAATCATGCAATGTGTTTCTGTTAGGGAAATCCCTTATGATGTTTTGACGATGACAAAATAAATCAAAGGCTACTAACATGTTTAATTATTAAGTAATAGACCATGCAGATGATAGAACATGTAAATGATATTATCAAAGTCAGAAGACGGCCAGAAGACTGAACGTAACATATGTTCAGAGTATATTTTGAAGATTTCCAGACTTCTGTGTCAAAGTCTGAAGATTGCCAGACTCAAGACTCAAAGTCTGAAGACTGCTAGACTTTAGTGTCAAAGTCTGTTCTACATCAGAAGTCTGCTCACTTTGACAAATTCCATACTGAACGTGAATGATGAACCAGAAGACAGACTCTATGCTGAAGCTGAACTGGGTACAGACCTTAAAGCTAAATCTGTTCAGAAGCATAATATGTTCAGACTCAGATTGCAAAGTCTATCGCACTCAGACTCAGATTGTAAAGTCTATTGCTCTTAGACTTTACATCCAGATTCGACAGAACATAACTTAAGCCCAATCATATAACGGCTAGTGATCTGGTTTGGATTTCACATCAAGATTGATTTGATTGATTCAATCTAATTGATTGACGATTGGATTTTGAAGACAAGAACTTTCTATACAAAGAAGCTTTACTTATGGAAACAACGATTTCGTTTATATGGACGATCAGAATCAATTTGGGATTCTACCTTTGTCACTTAACGTTTACCGAATCTTCTAGATACAGAGCTGTCCAATGGGTATATTGAAAGATGATTCTCTGGGATACTGTCCAACGAGTAGTTTGGAAGTTGAGAAGTATTTAAGGAGATCATGGACCGATGAGCAAGTAAGAGATAGAGCGTAGAATTTATAATTCCAAAGTCTGAGCGATCTTCAATCATATACTTGTCTTTGGAGAGCTTAAACGTTTGTGATTGTGAGAGAAATACCAAAGGAGTGACTGAGTGAGATAGTGTGATCTACTAAGTGTTTGCACTCAAAGTTGTAATTTCTTGTTGATTGCATAGTGGAATCCAGCCAAGAAGGCTGTTAGCGTGGGAGAGTGGACGTAGGCTTGGATTAAGCCGAACCACTATAAATCTTGTGTTCTTATTCTCTTTCTTAACTCCTTTGTTTGAAGTTTATTTTATTCCGCATATATTTGCCAAGATTTATCTTAAACACCTATTCACCCCCCTCTAGGTGTTCATACTAGCACTCTCAGTTTCGACGGTGTCTCTAAGTGTGAAGATAATCCATATTTCACCCTTTCAAGAGGAATTAGACAAGGCGACCCTCTCTCCCCATATTTATTTATCATAATGGCAAATGTTTTGACTAGGATGATGAACAAAGCCCTCGAAGATGGAAGCATTAAGGGTATAAAGCTAAATAGGTTCTGTCCTACACTATCTCATTTACTCTTTGCCGATGATGCTATATTTTTCTTGAAAGGGACTATTGTGGAATGCCAAAATCTAGCCAATATTCTAAACCAGTATTGTTTTGCATCAGGCTAAGCAGTAAATTTAAACAAATCAGGGGTATGTTTCAGCAGCAATTATCCGTTATCTCTGAAAAGAAATCTAGCATAGCAACTCAGAGTTCCAATAATAGAAAAAAACAGGAAAATATCTTGGCATACCAACATAATGGGGTCAATCCAAGAAGGAGATGTTCGCTTGGATTCTAGCAATACTAAACTCGAAGTTAGAAGGATGGAAAGAAAAATTACTTTCAAAAGCAGGGAAAGAAATTCTAATAAAAAGCGTCGTGCAAGCTCTCCCGCATTATGCGATGTCAGCTTTTAAATTGTCAATCTCCATTTGCAAAGCTATAGAAAAAAGAATTGCTTCTTTTTGGTGGCAGAAAAGCGATTTAAAAAGGGGCTTGCATTGGAAGAATTGGGGAACATTGAAAACCAGAGAAGATGAGGGAGGTTTGGGGTTCAAAGACTTGAGAAATTTTAACCGAGCAATGCTCGGCAAGCAAGCTTGGCGACTAGCCAAAACACCCTCAGCTTTGTGGAGTAGAATATTGAAAGGTATTTATTTTCCAAATGGAGATTTGTGGAAGGTAGGAAAATGGCAACGGCCGTCTTGGGGATGGCAAAGCATTTTAACGGGGAGAGAAGCCATAGAATCAGAGGTTAAATGGTTCGTAGGGGATGGCAAGTCCATCAACATCAGAGAAGATAAATGGCTAAAGTCTGGAGTGCTTGGAGGCCTAGTTAACCAAAATGAACCAGTGATGGTGGCAGAACTTATCAATGAAGACTTGCAGGTATGGAAGGAAAGTTTAATTTTGAATTTATTTGAAGAACAAGTAGCGAATGAGATACTTGCGACCCCTATTAGCCCGACTCCAAAAGAAGATTGTCAAATTTGGATGGGTAATAAATTAGGGACATACACTGTGAAGAGTGGGTACAAGATGACCTATTCAAATGCCACAAAACAGAACAAAACAGAGCAACGTGTTCATTCAAGCCGCCAAGATCCCTCTAGACAAGAATATGGAGCTTAGCTATTCCCCCAAAAATGAGAACTTTCCTATGGAGCCTATGCCAAGATGCCATACCAACAAGGGAGAACCTGTACAAAAGGAAAATGCTACCCAACCCCTATTGTACGCTCTGCGCCAAACATATGGAGACAACAGAACATCTATTCCTACTTTGCAAATGGACCAAAAAAATCTAAGCAGATCCATGAATCTAGATCATCAGAGAACCAAGCAACATAACAAGATTTGATAAGTGACTAATGGAAGTTTTCGAAAGAAGCGACATATTACCTGAAAGAGAACAAATTGCTGTTGTGCTATGGAATATCTGGAAGTCACGTAATGATTCGATTTTTCGAGGTAAGCCTCCACAACCGACAGCCCTTGTAGATCTGGCACTAGCGCAACAAACAAACTTCAGCAGATGGCAAACTCAGAAAGGGCAAAAACCCACAAACCGAAACCTACTAATCAGATGGATGTCACCGAAACAAGACGAGATGAAGTTGAACGTCGATGCCTTATGGTCTTTGGGCGATTTCTTAGGCTTGGCTACTGGTATACTGCGTGACTCATTAGGGATGGTGGCTGACGGCTTTGCGGTGCAGATCCGGGCACTCTCTCCCTAGCAAGCAGAAGCCCTAGCTCTATTGCAGGGTCTAAAGTACTTGAGTCGAAGTGAAGCTACGCACGTGGGACAAGGCTCTGTCTAAAGCAGCAGATGGGTAATTGAAAGCGATAGTTCAAATATGGTGGATGCTATGATGGGCCGGGCTGAACCTTCCTGGGACTTAAAGGAAATCGTCAAACAGTGCAAAGAAGAGCTTCACCTAATTAAATCAGCTAGGGTCGTATCAGCAAGGGTGGAGCACAGTCCTTGCGAAGCAAACCGAGCAGCAGATTGGCTCACAAACTCTTACCGGTCCAAAAATCTTCCTGCAAATTGGGTGACTTTTCCTCCTCCCTCCCTTTTGGAAATTCTCTGTTAAAAAATTTTACCCATCATTGCCTTGTAAGGCTCGTCTAGTCTCATGAATGAATGCAACATCTATTTTCGACCAAAAAAAAAAAAAAACTTTTACAATTGTCTTTATATTAGTTAATTTCAAAGCCTCTAGAATTGCAGATCATGAAGTACGTCCTGTACCCAAATTTCTCCTAAAATCCCATTTTTGGGCCTTCTTTTTGTAAAATCACGAGTTTACCCAATATCAACTGCGCTATTGCCTAGGAGTGTCAAAAAAGTGCCCAACCCAATCCAACCCAACTCGAAAATATCAGCTATTTCAAGGACGGGCCTTAGTTTTCTTTGGATAGGAATTTTTAGATATTGATATTACTGGGATTGGGGTCGGTCGAGTTGGCATTTACTTTTTTGACACTTCTATATAGAATAGCTTCAAATAAATTTCCAATTTTACCCCAGGAACAATTTCATGATATTACCAACCCGTTCTCTTATATCATATGATATTCCGATCTCGGGTTGGTCGGATCGGGTCAATCGCGTCCCTATATGGTATCGGGTCGGGTCTAATATCATGAAGACCCGGCCTGACCCGTTTCCTTAACACCCCTACAGTGCTTGCTACCTGGTACTTGCTCGCCTAGACCGTGCAAAACCCGTTTGACGAAATTCCCTGAGACTACCTCGACGAGCTGATCGCCCGACACCTCGCTTTGATAGCTCGACATCAGAGCGACACTTGGTCCAAACACGAACGACGGCATTCGTACAAATTACAAGCGCCTTCCTCGCCTGGTCGAGCATTTTGCAATGCAGCGCTTGTCGTCGCGAGGCGTTGGTTCTTCGCTGAAGCTCCTCCGCCGTGCGCCGTCACCCGCATCTCCCGCTTCCCCTTCTTCTCCTTCTTCTTTCGTGCCCAGATGCTGCTTCGCTGTGTCGGCTCTAAACCTCCGAAAGACGCGGCAGCCAGCGATCCCGGGCGATTTCTTGAGATGGGTTTCGCTCGGTTGCTGCCGAACGTCGAGGTTCGCCACTGGGTTCGCGCCGCTGGAGCGCAAGCCGTTGGATTCGATCATGGACGTGGGGAGAGTGAAGGATCGTTCGGCCGAGGAGATAGCCTCGGCTTGGGATGATGTAAGCATTTCAAGTCCATTGCTTCTGTACTGTTGTTGTTGTTGATGTGTCCAAAATGCGTGCTTTCGTAATTTTTATGATGCATTATAGACATTGTATTTGTTCTGGGGGGCTAGGAAATTGCCAAAGCAAGTTAATTCGGAAGCTCGTTAGATGGACGCCTATCTGTTTGATGATATTCCTCAGTTAAGTATAGTCACTAGGTTGGTACTGGGGTGCCTTAGTTTTTGTATGCCAAGAATGTTTGCAGTCTAGCGGCAAATGATATAGTGTAGCTCTGCATAAAGTGGTGGAGATATACGTGCCATTGCACTAAAAATACTCGTCCTTGCATAAGTTGCTCATCAATCTCAGTTGTATGGTTTCAGGTGTTGGCTCTTCTGCTTATGAATTGTGATCGATTCTATTGCTTGTTCAAAAAATCAATTCTAGTACCAGTAAATCATTGCAAACTTTTGTAAATTGGTAGTCATATGCTGTGCTATTACATGGCTTGTTGTTGGATATGGAGCAATGCCGAACAAGCAGTGACAATTCTAAGTTTCCTGCCCTTACATTCTAATAAAATCTCATGTTTGCTGCTGTTAAAAGACCAAAGTGGCTAATGAAGTTATCAATCGAGAAGCTATTCATGCACTTCCTCTCCTGCAGTGGCAGACATTAGCGGCATTTAAGGGCTTGCTTCATGTTGACAATCCTTTGGTGTGGATTAGACATTTGTTTTTATTCATTATGAGTTGTATGCATTAATACTGCTTTCAATTTATCGTGTTATTTTCTGTGGATGAATATACTAATCAAAAACACCAAATATATAGAATTATGCTACGAGTGAACTTGTAAACTTTTGTTAGATAATATTTTGAGAAAAATATGTTGGCTCGGAAGGCCTGAGCAGATGAGTAATGGTTGCCAAATCCTGTGTATTACTACTGATTAAAATTTTCCTCTTCCTCTAATTTCATGATAAAAATCACATGTTGGGAGCAAAATTCTTCTGGGCCTCAAACAAAGCTTTATAAAGCATAACGCCCAGCATATGATATTAAAATTTTACTTTTGGTTCTCAAGGAAATATTTATATTTTCTGGGTTCATCCAGGGTGAAGAAGGTCTTAAGGAAATTTCGGTGACTGGTGAAACTGAAATGTTTCTCAATGTTTTTCTAATGTGGTAAGAATCTTGTGACATCCTAAACCTGAAACTTTTGTGTCATCAGGAAAATTAAGGCATGATGAAGTTTGGCATTTCATGAATATAAGACATGAAATTGACTGAAGGTTGATGTGTTGCTTGTAGTTGTATTCTCCCATATTCGTCTTTCTCATAGTTTTGGCTTTCAAAAGGTTGACACTATGTTTCTAGCTGGCCACATCTTGTATTAAATAATTGACCGGCCAAAAAGTATGTTTTATGGAAGGCGTCAGAATAATATAGTGAACATTGCATGAGTTCATTATGAAAGCTGTTCTTGTGCTTTGAGTACCTCTTGTCTTCAATATCATGCCGTTGTATTGGTGAATCATTGTGGGAATTCTTTTGGAGTTCAATGTTGTCTGTTTCATTCACTTTAGGCTTTGCTTATACCGTTGTGATATCTCAGTAAACTTTAGTTAAAATCAAGTTTTCAGTGAAATTTGGCTCGGTGAATTTGAATTTGTAATTGGTTGTACTTTCTCAGTATCACCTTGGGCGAGGTCATGTTGGCACCTCTATGAAGGCAAAACTTTATCATCTGCTTGAGCAAAGATCAGTTGATTGGTAATGCTTTCACTGTCTATCTAAATTATGTTCTCTTTCCCTTGACATGTCAGATATGTGATTCTTCTGTTTATGTACAGCCGATATTTTGTCATTCCTTTATGGAGAGGAAGTGGCTATGTAACAATGTTTGCTCAAGGTACTCTCTCTAATCACCGAGCATATATACCAGTACATCAATTGCTTTTACATGCATAGAATGCATGATTATAATTCTCATCCGGATGAACGACTTAGGGTTGGTTATTTAGTCTTAAGCACGATATGAATATCCGAGCTTCAAGAGCACCTATGCTATTCTCTGTTAAAGCTCGCTTCTTTTTCCCCTGGGATGCTATTATTTCAGCAGCATAGCTGCTTATTTAATTTGTTGTTCTTACAAGTAATTCGCTTCCTTTTCAACTAACTGATCATACAAACTACTGTTTACAAATAAGTAGAGTGATGGAATGGTATTTGGTCTGGCGTCGATCACTAAATTGGACCTTCAAGCCTCTATGAACCTCATGTCCAGCTGATAAGTAGGAATGGCTTGGTATACCACCTAATAGCTTTGGTGCTTCTATACTTTTGAAGATAGGATGTCTTTCATTTCTCAGCAATTAGTTTGGTACAATGATTGGAGTAAAAAATCTCGAGAATCATGGAACTAGAATTTACAATATTTCCAACTTCTTCTGTATCATAACCCCTTAATATGAGCTTCAGCTGTTGAAATCCTGTCCACTAGGTCATCCTCTCTTTTAATAGAACTACCACTGCTAATTTTCCATTATTATCTTTCTGATTATATTGCCTACACGACAGTTGCTGATGAAGAAGCATCAACACTTCTTTGGAATTGTTTGTCATGGCCTTGTGTGAGTTTACAATATGTCCAAAAGTGTAAACTTACTAGTGCTTAGGGAAGCATCTTGCTGTGCTTGTTCTGCTTCAATGCATTTGTTGGAAGACTATCTTAAAGGACTCTGACTTCAAATGATTGTTAACCATCTTTCTGATAAGTGGCACTGGCTTCAGATTAAAACGTTTTGTGTTAAAGATGGAACGGTCATGATGCAATCATTTACTTAGCCAGCCCTAGCTGAAAAAAGTAGTATGGAAATATGTTAAGTATTATGGATGCTGTGAATGGCTGTCATTTTGAAATCAGTGTTCATGTTTGATTTTTCTCCGATATTTGAAGACCTCTAGAAAGCTCAGAAGACAGAACTGTCTCTTCTAAATTACTAATCTAGACTTTGTTTCAACATTTTTATTTTACAGTACAAATGCCGCACATGCTTTTGACCGGTCTTGAAGATTACAAGGCAAGCGGAACTCAAGCATCTCCTTATATGACCGTAACTTTCTACACGGAGTTCGCAGAAAGCAAGGACTTGGTTCTTATTCGTGGAGATGTTGTGTTCACCAGCAAGCTGAGCGATGAAGAGGCAAAATGGCTTCTGGAGACAACCCAGTCCTTCTATTTGAACGATACAAGGTACAAGCTGGTCGAGCGGTTCAACAAACAGACGCGGGATTTTGAATTCAAGGATGTTTTACAAGCATTGGACATGCCCATTCTGTAATCTCTCATTCTTTCCGGACGAGTTACTAACAGGGCAATAAGAGTGGAGGCGGGTCGCTGACACCAACGAATGTCATACTGATTAATAGAGAGCAGATGCAAATTTTCTCCTCATGAATTTTCTGGTCTTTTGGAATGGTGGGGCTTGTTCTTAATAATTTGTATCGCTAATCTATAAGTGGTCTTGGTATCTCTCTCTCTCACACAAGATTATGAGGAGTGGAATTTATCTTTGCCTTTTGATAATTTGAAATCTGTGAGGGAAGACCATCAGCCATGCAAATTAGAAAAGTCCCACGTCGAAGAATTTGTATGGTGTGTAGTAGTTAGTGTATTTTAGTTTGTATCTTAATTGGTTCATAAATATTAACTTAAGTTTTTGAGTGAAGGTGAATTTAATTGAATATGTTGACAGTTTTGGCTCTTTTGGTACGACGATCTACCTATACGAAGGTATCAGACCGACAAGAAATATACTAAGAAGATTTTGGTATGTCTTAGGAACGAGTGAGGATATCGTGAAGAAGATCGCGATAGTGGAGGACTCGGTAGATATAATGATTAAGCCCATTCCTTTGGTGAAGATTGAGCTTTGCTTGGGCATTGGCGTCTTAATCGAGTTTGAGCTCTTTAACTTCTGAGCCTATCAACATATTCAACCAGATTTATCTTCAAAAACTTAAATCAATAAGTTATGAGTCGATTAAAATATATGTTAACTACTTTATGTCACACGAATTCTTCAACTTGAGACTTTTTTAATACAACTCACATATGTATTTTAACAATCTCCTACTCACGTTTGAGCTTAGGATTGGGTCAATTTTGTCTTAATTTAGTTTTTTTTTTCACTAACATATTTCAACTTGAATCTCCATTAATGGCCATCTTCAACTCCATATCTCTTTCGCCATATCAAAACTTCAAGGTTGCTATAAGGATGGCATTGTTGCACTACAACGCGAACTTTCACCTCGGGTCTCTTTATCCATATCAAGCTATAAAGGTTGCCTAAAACCACATTGGTCATGAAATTCCATGATTGAGATATTTATCAAATATTGATATGTATAGGAGCAGTCCACCAATCAATCATCAAATTTGATACTATTTGATTGGTTCAAGAAGCTTGAGGCATTGATTGAGAAAAAGTCAAGCAAACAAATTGAGTGTTTGAGAACCGATAATGGCATAGAGTTATGTGGTAAATATTTCAACAATCGTTGTGAGATGGATTGTGAGGCGCCACATAGTGCTTGAAACACCACGGCAAAATGGCATCAGAGAATGCAAGTGCAGAACTTTATTTGAGTGAGCTCAATGCATGGTTTCTCATCTAGGGTTGGGCGGGAAATTTTAAGTTGAAGCAGTAAACATTGCATTCTACTTGTTTAATCGATCCATCTAAAGAGTTGAAGACTCTTGAAAAAGTATTGTCAAAAACCTGTTAATTGCTCCGAATTAAAGTATTTAGATATAGTGCAATACTTGTGTGAGTGATGATAAGCCTGAGTTGAGTGCTAAGAAATGCATCTTTCTAAGTTATACATATGGGTGAAAGGCTATCCATTGTGATGCACTAATCACAAATCACCCAATTTTTAAAAGCAGGCATGTGAAATTCAACCAGACTATTGTGCTTTGATAAGGATTCTTAAGAAACAACTAGCATAGTAGATAGATCATGGTGTCGGTAGTGAGGTGCAGCTTCAAGTGGAAACTCATAAGACTTTAGAGATAATAGAGATTGAGATTGAGATTGGAGGCCGCAATTCTTGAAGTCAATGATATTGAACAACTAGCAAAGTCGATACTACAACCACAAGCATATAGAGAAAGTGAATCAGACCACCAATAGTACAATATATGCATTAACTATAGGTAATGACGTGGAAACAGATGAGCCTCTATCTTGCTCTAAGTTGATAGCTAGTTTCAAATCCTCGTAGTGGCTAAGGGTTATGAGCAAGAGATGGAACCACTCCATTTGGAACTAGATATGAGAGTTGATTCTTGAGTACCTAAAAATGAAAGAAGGGCATTCCAGCATTAAGGTAACAAGGCGTAAGATAAAACTTATTATGAAAGGATATATACAAAGGGAAGGCATTGACTACATCAATATTGAATGTTTTGAGAAACAAAATTCCAAAAGAGTGTGCCCTTCGTATTTTCAATCTACAACTGGATTTCTTCTGGGTGGTGATCTTTTCGTAATCATCCAGTGTTTGACCAAGACTTGGACTCCTTAACGTGGGCGTTCCTTTCTTTGTCGTGGTCGGTACTCAATACTCAATAGGAGAGTGCAAATTTGGGACTTATTTAATAAAACCCTGAAGTGGACGTGTTGTATAAAAGAATATTTGGCCGCACGGTATGGTATTGGGGACGCTTCTTGTCGTGGGCAGAGGATTATCGTGTGTTTTGTCGCTCCTTTTCAAGTTGCACAATTGGAGCAAGTACCGGTATTTAAATCGAATTATATAAATTTTAGATGTCCTTTATTGTTTTTCGTTTATTTCTATGATGATTTTATATTGATTTAAATTACAAGATCCTCTCAGTATCTGCATTAATTTTACAATAGAGGCAAAACGAAATCTCTTAAAGTAGACCCTAATGACAAAGCAAAGTTATCGGCTAGACAAAGTTGAGGTCGATTGTGAGTATCGACTAAGTCAACAAGGGAAATAATAAATGTTACATCGATGGTTAAACATTAGTTAAAAAATAAGTAGAATTAAGTCAAGGTCGGATGGCGAAAGCTTTTGTCTCCGAGTGTTGGCGAGGCAATGGGTCGAGTCAATGTCAGTCAAGTTGAGAAGCATTAGAATCGGCTCATGAAAATTTACTAAAATCAAATGAGATAAGTGCATTAGAAGTTTTATAACTTGTCAAAAAAGTGCAATTGAATTTAAAACTTTCAAAATGTGTAATAAAATCCTAAATTTGTTACGAAAGTACAATCAAGTTTTAAAACTTTTAAAAAGTGTAATTAAGTCATAAAACTTATTATGAAAGTATAATCGAGTTTAAAAACTTTCAAAATGTATTATCAATGGAAGGACTTGATTTAATCAATTTGATAAGTTTTAAAAACTCGATCATGTTTTTTTGAAGGTTTTAGAATTTGATTGTACTTCCATAACAAGTTTTAGAACTTTATTGCATTTTTGAAAATTTTAGAACCAAACTGCACTTTATTGATAAGTTTTAGGACTTTCGAAATACTTATCCTCAGTCAAATAAGTGGAAAAAACAAAGGAGCAGGAGCAGTTAATGGAGTGAAACTCACACGGGAACACTCACTAAAGATGTCGATTGACCGCTGTAATTGCTTGTTCTAGTCAAACATTATAATGGTCCAATGAAGAAGTCCTCGCAGTCGAGCTCCCATGGCAGGAACAGTCATTAACATCAAATATGGAGTCCAAATTTGATTACAAATGAGCTGAAGTGGTTATTGAAAGAGGCTAGCCATCCATGGACGCATCAGGAGCGCATCGAAGAGGAAGGGGACACGCGAATGCGGCAAAGCACAAGCTTTATTTCCTTTCACTCTCAATGAATTTACTTTCCTTTAACTTAAATCGAGTTCTTGCTCTTTTCTCAGTTATAATCATTTGTCAACCAAAGTATGAAGGCTGCGATGTGACTCAGAAGTTGGCAATTGGTCTCACGAGTTAATGCTGTTGGATTGGCAATCGCTGTTGATGAATCCTGAGCAAACATAGGACATGAGGGGACCTCTAACGAGCGATCAAGCTTTCCAATGCAGTAACTCTTCCTTTAGGATGAAAGCAACTAATGATTAGAACACCACCAACGTCTTAGAGTGTGGTCCATGAAATAGTACCTTGTCGGACGAATAAACTAGATGATGGTTCATATGAAGAAAAGAAAAGAAAAGAAAAGAAAAACTAGATGATGGTGATGACCTTGCATAATTGACCACATTATTGACAGGTTGACAGCATTGCTATGAGTCTCATTCAAAGCTTCATCTATGTCTTACACATGTGTAATATACAACCCACCACTTTTGGATAAATGCATTCGCCAATTAGAACATTTTCTTATGAAAAGGAGAATAATGTCATTATCTGGTCATATTCGACAATAATAATATACCAAACTCATCTCAACTGTCGATTGTGTGTCATTTTGCCTCTCATGCTCCGTCATTTCGATGTTTGTCCTACGAGCCCCCATTGCTCTATGATTCAGCTAAGGCCACCGGGAAAAGCCCTTCTTCTGTTGGCCCCTCTCAGGTCACCCAACGCCTCCGCTCTCTGCTCCAACCTCCCTCCTCATTGCCAAAAGACTATTGAAAACAAATGGGTCAACAAACGGAAGGAGGGCATTTCGGTCTCAAGGCGTTGAGGTATAAGACGAGACTTATTATGAAAGAGTATACACAATGATAGGGCATTGACTACATAAATATTGAACCTTTTAGGAAATAAAATCCAAAAGACTTTGTGCCCTCTTTTCATCAATCTGTAGGTGGATTTCTTTTGGGTGGTTGATTTTTTTGGTAATCATGCAGTGTTTTGACCAAGACTTGGACACCTTATTGGGGGCGTTCCTTTCTTTGTCGTGGTCAATAAGAGTTGAAAATAAGGTGAGCATTTTTATTCTTTGTTTTCAAAGTGGTTTGGAAGCTTCTTGTTGCTGGGCAGGGGATTACCGTGAGTTTCGTTACTCCTTTTCAAGTCGCCCAACAGGAGCTCTGAGCACAGGGATTTTTTGTCAGTGAATTTTACATCCAATTAAATTGTTTTTTAGGGATAAGCATAACATAAAAAGCAATAATTTTTGTACGGCTCTGATTTAAAGATCATAATATTTTTTTTGTCACTTATGTATTATATTAGAGTAAAATCGATTGTTTAAGTGCCACTCTCGATAAATTATCCCATGTGGAATTTTTGCATTTTTATTATTTTTTGATTTTTTTAGTTTTTATCTTTTATTTTCCTTTTGTTTTCTTTTCTCTGTGCGCCAGCCATAATCTGCAAAGGCCCTAGGGAGTTTGAGGCCATCGCCAGCTACGGGTGAGGGCCTTTGTGATGAGGCTACTCGTGAGGGTGCCAAGGCCTTGGCTAGAGCTAAGCAAGGTTGCCTCACCCGCAGCCGGTGGGGCCATGAAGGCCCTTGCTAGATCTAAGTGAGGTTGGCGAGATTTTTCAATGAGGCAAATTATCAATGGTGCTTAAGTGGTACCATGTAGGATGATTGGTGTTCACGTCAATTTTTTCATCGAGGCAAATCGTCAATGGTACTTAAGCGATTGATTTTTCAAATTTATGGTATTTAAGTAAGCGAAAAAAAGGTTATGACATATAAGTGAGTGTCAAGATCTAGTCACTCCCGCTATACTTGTCTCATTTATTTATAATAATCATTGGTTCTTCCCATGGAGTAGATATTGACATTTATATCAAATCATGTAAATCTCACGTGTCTTTTATTATTTCACTAGTGATTTTGCATTGATTTCGATTACAAGACCTTGTAAATTTCCGCATTAGTTTTACAATAGAGGCAAAGCGAAGTCTCTTAAAACGGGCCCTAGTGACAGAGCAAAGTCAAGGCCAACCGTGAGTATTGACTGCGTAACGCAACATGTCGCATGTCAATTAGGAAAGGAGTAAATGCTACCTCGACGGTCAAGGCATCAATTAAAACGCCAATAGAATTAAGTCAAGGTCAGATGTCAAAGATTTTTGTCTCCAAGTGATGGATGGATGGATGGGTCGTGTCAATATCAGTCGAGAAGCATCAGAATCGGCTCATGAAATTTGACCGAAATCAGATCGATGGGAAGGATAAAAGGGCTGGAGAAATTAATGGAGCGAAACTCTCAGACGGGACCATTCGCGAAAGATGTCGAGTAACCGTTGTAATACTTATTCTAGTCGGACATTTGTGTAGTCCAATGAAGAAGTTACAGCAGTTGAGCTCCTTAGGCAGAAACAGTTATTACCATCAAATCTGGAGTCGAAATTTGATTACAAATGAGTGGAAATCGTTATTGGGAGAGGCTAGCCATACATGGACCTATTAGGAGCCCATAGAAGAGGGAGAGGACACATAGAACGTAGCAAGGCACAAGATTTATTACTTCCTTTGCTTTCGATTAATTTACTTTCTTGTAATTTATTTCGAGTTCTTGCACTTCTTTGTCGGCTGTAATCGTGTGTCAATCAAAGCACAAGAGCTCGAAGTGACTTCAGAAGTCGTCAATTGGGTTCCCGAGTTAAGGCCGTCCAATTGATGATCACTATTGTTGAATTTTGAGTAGACATGTAATAAGGAGGATTCTCTAACTAGGCGTGTGAGCTCTTCAATGTAGCAACTCTTCTTTCCTTTCGCGTTAAAAAAAAAAAAAAAAAAACTAATGATCAGAATCATAATCATTTTAGAGTTTGAAATATGAGAAAGTCATATATAGGATGGATAAACTAGGTGACGGCGATGATGGGGCATAATTGACTATCTTATTGACAAGCTAACGAGGTTATTATGAGTCTTATCTATAGCCTTATTTGTGCAATAGGACACTATCCATTGCTAAGGGTGAGTGGTTCCAAGACTCGTGCAAATTTCACATGAAGTCTACTTGTTGGAACATATTTTCATATTTTTTTTGAACTCGGAAACTATCTTATTACAAATTCCAGAGTTTACCCATATTTCACTTGTATTATTAATTAAATGATTACAGTAAATTATTATTTTTAATGATCACTTCTTGCTATTATAATTAACCGATCATAGCTTTTAATAAAATAAAAGTCCCAATCATAAACTAGAAACTTAAACTAGTGATTTTAGATTATGTACTCATAATTGAATGCTATAAAATATTGTAATATTGTGTGAAGACATATAAGATCAAGTTCTAGGTTCCATTATCCTAGAATCTAGAACTTATGTATCGAAACATGTTCTATAATTTTTGAAATGTGAAATCTAATTTGCATACATTTAAATGTACTAAGTTTTCATCAATTCAATTCTCAAGTTCTACCTTAAAATCATGCTTACCTATGTTCGGATAACGCATTCATCACTCAAAACATTTTTGTTTATGAAAAAAGTGAATGATGCCATCATCCATTCATATAATTATTGATCGGATTCATCTCAACCGTCGATCACGTGGGCCCCGCACAGTCATTCCAAACCGCAACACAGAAAAAGTTAAAAGCGAAAAACCTAAATCTCGAATAACGATCGCACGAAAGAAGCAAAACGCGAGAGATCCGACCCGAGGAGCACGGCGATTACTCTGTCGTTTCGCCCCTCGCGCCGCGTCGTTTCGACGCCCCTCCTCCTCCTCCCGTTCCGCGATTCGGCTCGAGGCGAGCGACTCGGGAAAAGCCCATCCCATTTCCTTCTGGACGTTTCCGTTACTAAAAACCCTCTCACTCCTCCTCCGCCGCTGGCCGCCCGCCGCCGCCTCCTCCGCCGCTCCGACCTCCCTCCCTCCTCCTCCTCCTCCTCCCGCCGCCTCCCCAATCCCCTCCCAAAACCCTAGCAAGTACGTACCTTCTTCTCCCTTCCTTCCTTCCTTCCTTAACGCTCCGATCGCGTTCGATTTTTTTGAGCTGCAGACGGGAAGACGGCCCGCCCGTCCCGCAACCGGCTTCCTCCTTCTCCCCTCTGCAGTCGGGATGAAGTACTCACGCTCTCGTTTTTCTTTCGGTTTCGCTCTCAGCCATGTCCGACCCCGCCGCCGACGACGCCCAGCGCATCGAGAAGCTCTACGAGTTCGGCGAGCGGCTCAACGAGTCCAAGGACAAGTCGCAGGTCGATTCCTCTTATTCCGTCGCCGCTTTGATTGGGGGTTTTGAGGTGGTCGGTTTGATGTGTGTTGCGGCGTCATTTGAGCTGGTTTGCTTTGCCTTTTTTTTTTTTTTTTTTTTGTCTTTTTTGCGTCTGGTGTGGGTGTGTCGGTTCTTGCAGAATGTGGAGGACTATCAGGGGATCATCGACGCCGCGAAGTCGAGCATCAAGGCGAAGCAGCTGGCGGCGCAGCTGATTCCGAGGTTCTTCAAGTTCTTCCCCGACCTGCGGGACGCGGCCGTCGAGTGCCTCGTGGATTTGCTCGAGGAAGAAGATCTCGCGGTGGGTGGTTTGACTACTTAAGCGTTGACTCGATTGTTGAGGTGCTTATGTTTTGCTGAAGTCTGTTGTGGAGCGGCATTCGGTTGCTTAGATGTGGGGGTGGGTCTAGGGGAGTTAGAGCGAGGAAGATGTTGGTATCAGATGGAATTATATCCTCCAGTTGGTTAAGTGAGACTGATAATAAATGTCCAGTTTGTTACGAGGAGTCTCGAATTTTTTGATTTTGTAGTTTTGTGTTGGCAAAGTCATGCTTTTTAATCCGTGCTAAACTGATTGGAATACGATTCTGTTGTATAGCGTGGACATTGACTGCCCTTTCTTGTATTGGGGATGATATGAGGTTTGATGACTAGCATGTTGTGCAGGTCCGAGTGCAAGCCATTCGGGGGCTTCCACTTTTTTGCAAGGATACACCCGAGTACATTCCTAAGATTGTTTACCTTCTCGTGCAACTCCTTGCCGCTGGTAAATCTAGATTTCTTTCTGATTTGCTTATTTGTACATTGAGTGATCTCAATGGTTTACAATAGATCTGTTTTTTTATAGATAAACCTCGAACTAAGCTGAAGTCTCTGGTTTTATATTGTAGAGGATTTTGTTGAGCGTGATGCGGTGCACAAGGCTCTCATGTCATTGTTGAGACAGGATGTGAAAGGTGATAATCCACATACCTGAACTCAATGTTGAAGTCTCCTATTTCATGCTCTTGAGCTCAGGATGTTAGTGTTTTCCATAGTTTCATGTGTTGTCTGAGGTTAATGAATGTATCAGAAGGGCATAGTGATGTTTGACTTCTTATACATGAATTTTGCGAGTTTGTTAGTGGATAATGATTTGCCAGGATTAAGTTGTGGATGGTTGTTGTCTATTAGGATGCTTTTCTTGCTCGAATCATTCTTGTCTGTCACTTGAGAACCTCAGTTAAACTCAACCATCTAATGGTAATATGAATGTTGCTTAGATGTCGAGGAGTGTATTATTATTGCAGTAGGAGAAACTATAGAATATCATAATTAATATATTCCTTTTCCCAAAAGATAAGTGTTCGTCCATTTGGAATTTTATACAGTATATAATCAAAGTTAATGACAGTGGGAGTTAGAATTATATATACTGAACATATGTTTCATTTCGGGAAGTAAATAAAAACAGTCATAGATTATGTCAACCTCAATTTTGCAAACATGAAGGTGCCTTTTGAACCTCAAGCCAAGTATATAGTTAGTCCATGATTTTGTGTCCTGCTACCCTGCACTTAAGTAAGAAAAGGAGTGAGCATCTCATGTTATGAAGAACAAACAAAATGGATCAAATTCTGATCTACATTTCCCTTATAGTTTCAATCAGTACTTGCATGTCTTCTGCTGATTCTTATCAGTTTCAAGTGCAAAATTTGGTGCATGAGAATTGAGATCTTCGGTAGCATCTCAGACTAGTGGTCAGGCTTGTAATCATATGCATAGACCTTGCTTCTGTTTTCTTATAATTTACTTGGGCCATTCTGACATTGAATTAAATGTTTGTGGTTTTTATAGATAGCAATTGGAAATGCTCTATTTTAAACGTGTGGACTTGTTTGTTTTCTTTTCTCTTTCATGAAGATCATTCTTGCAGGATGAGCAGCATGAGCCTGTTTTGACTTGTCTGTTTGAGAACATTTTGAACCTGATTGATTAGCAGAGATAAGCTAATGCTTGACATGCGCTGCTTTTTGTCAAACTTTTTGCTTGGTGCAGCCTCCTTGTCAGCCTTGTTTGGCCGCATTGCAAATGTCGATGAACCAAGTGCAGATGACTTGATTCGGGAGAAGATATTAAACTACATGAAAGACAAGGTTGGAAGGCTTGTTGAAAAAGATAAAATTTGACAGTTTTTGACATCCACTTCCATCATACATTGGGACATTCTCGTGTTATTGAAAGGTTAAATGGACTGGATTTGCAGGTGTTCCCAATAAAGGCAGAACTTTTGAAACCTCAGGAGGAGATGGAAAGACATATAACGGATTTAATTAAAAAAGTATGCTTTTCTGCACTTATTTATTTTTATAGTCCCTTCACTGATGTTTATTTCTTAATTGAGTGAATGTGCCTTAATAGAATTAGCCCAGACTTTTCTTATTGCCATGTCTAATTAGATGTGGCTGACTCGTATTTCAGTGTTTGGAAGATGTAACTGGAGCAGAATTTAGAATGTTTATGGACTTTCTGAAAAGCCTAACTATATTTGGGGACAAAGCACCTCCAGAGCGCATGAAAGAACTTGTGGGGCTTATCGAAGCACAGGCAGATTTAGATGCACAATTCACGGTATGTGCCTGGTTACGAACAAATTCTTGAGTGGTATCTTTGTTAGGAAGATAACTCTCTATTAATGGTTCTGTTACTGGGAACTTTAGTGGAGATGGTCTGTTTCTTTATCATCAATTATAGCTTTTATGTTTTTCCATTTGTTGTTTTTCCATGTACTTGAATCCTTCTTTGAGAGCAACAACTCATCCATCTTATGATGGTTGCTATTGACTTAAAAAGGGAGAAAAAACACCAGAATGAAAACTGCTACAATCAGTAAATATTAGGGGTGATACAAGGGCCTGCAAAGGACTAGTACCTATGTGGTGATATTTTTTGAATGGAAAAGAAACAGAATGTATAACCTTCTGTAGCAGTCTAATCCGGCTGTTTTCTGTGTTCCTAAGACCTTTATTTTGTGAATTTATCTGTTTCTGAATATTTAATGAGAAAGTTCTTTTCCATTCTTTTATTTTCTAGTTGCTACGTAACCTATTGTTAATGACATGCATATTTGTTCTCAATAACAACTAAAAAAGACCATGGAAGTCGTGGTAAGAGAGGTGACAAAGATAACAACTAAGCCCTCACTATGTGGTGTTGACTGCATGGATTTTAGAGCCCAAGAGCCCATTGTGCTTTTTATTTTGATCTATATCCATTCCTCAATAAGAACAAAAAAGTCGAGATTTGTCACTATACTAGTAAAGTCCATGATTGTGTCCTTTTTTTTTGTTTTTTGTTTTTTTTTTTTTTTTTTGTGGTGGGGGGGGGGTCAGAAATGATTGTGTCCTAACATTCTCATATTTGTGGATGAGTAGAGAAAGGTTGGGGTGGAAGAGGTTGCTGAATCACTTCAAAGAGGATTTCTTCTCTATAGACACTGGAGAATCAGTAGCCATTTTGGAGTGTATAGAAAAAATCATAGTACAGCAAAAGAGTGGCAGATTGGGATTTGTCCAGCTCACCAGCCTCCCTTGGAGGAGTTGGTTGTGGGCTAAGTGAGCACTCATGAATTTCATTTGAGGGAAGTAAAAGATATTGTTTTTGGGTGTTAATTATGAGAAATAGCTGAATGCTGATCTCCGAAGTTTCTGACTAATGGCATTAGGTTAAATTAAGAGGTTATTCATTCTCTACCCTGATGGCTATCTACCCATCCCTAACATTTTTGAATTTCTGACAAAATTGTCATTAAATCTTTTAATGCTTTATAACGACCTTATCTTGCTTAGTAGGATAAGGCTCTGTTTGCTCTTATTGTGATATCATGGCATGATCTACAATGTTCAAAATGCAGGTCTCGGATACAGACCACATAGACAGATTGATATCATGTTTGTTCATGGCCATTCCTTTTTTTGTGGTAAGCCTAGTACTTTTGGTTGTTGTTTTGAGTACTGTCCATATTTAATCAGATTATGTCAACTTATAATGAACTTCGATGACAGAGGGGTGCGTCAAGTAGCAAGTTCTTCAATTATCTTAATAAGGCGGTCCTGCCTCTTTTTGATGAGGTATTGGTTAACTAACATCTGCTTGATCCTGCTTGCATGGCTTTGAAAATAAAGATGATCGACTGCACATGATTTACTCGTGTACCTAGTCTTGTAACATGTTTTGTTCTTTTTCTTTGCACTTGATTTCACATCCTTATTTTGTTAACCTTTTGGGTTTTTTTTTTTTTTTTTTTTTTTTTTTTCTAAATGTTTAACATTGGCCTTAGTTTTTTGGCTTGGAGGTTATATATTTCTTGATCGACTATGGCTCAGTGTGGATTCTTATATTGTAAACCTCAAATTTTTGAAATCTTGGCTTTTGAAGTCATTCCAATGTTTTATATTTCTGAAGAATAACAATGTTTCTAACTAATAGTCATGAGCCTTCTCCAAACAAACGCACATTACATCATTGGCCCCCATAAGTGTGGGCCTCTTTGACCTAGTTTTCTCTTTGTAACAATAAGGAACCATTTGGAAGGTAATATTTGACACAGCTTCTCCTGGCAGCTTCCTGAGGAACGAAAGCTAGATCTGCTCAAGGCTCTTGCTGAGATTTCACCTTACACGATGCCGCAGGATTCACGCCAAACTCTTCCTTCAATTGTTCAGCTTCTAAAGGTACTTATATTTTGCTTTAAGAAACTGATGTAGGTCGATGAGTTTCAAAGTAGTGAGCCTAATTTGATTGAGAACTTGAAGAGAACTGATGGAGAACAATGTCTTCAAATGATCATATTTTCTTTAGGCTTCATATAATAAAGATTCCTAAGCTTAACACCAGTCACTGTGGGGAAATGAATACTAAACTCTTACTTGAATAGAGAAAACATCTCCAGTCACTGTCTAATCATTAATTCTTAATTAAACACCCATTCCCTAGGTCTTCGAACGATGTGTCGGACATTTGGTATCAGAGACATGTAACATCATAAGCTCCAGTGGAAATATGTATTTCTTCCTGTCTTTGTAATTTCCAGTTTATGTTGAAAATGCATTGGATACATTAGTTATCTTGATGCAATATAGACTGGACAGAACACTGGCATTTTGTTTGTAACATAGGGTTTATGTGTATATCTTGGATCTTACTTATTATGTTTTTCTTTCAGAAGTACATGCCTCGAAGAAAGACAGGAGAAGAAATGAATTTTACTTACGTGGAATGCTTGTTGTATGCATTTCAACATTTGGCACACAAGGTTAGTCGGACTTTCCCATCCTGCTTTGCCAACTTACAGCCAAAGTATATGGAGGTTTTATTCTGATGATGTCGCATTATAGGCACCAAATGCAACCAATAGTCTGTGTGGTTACAAGATAGTGACTGGCCAACCATCTGACAGGCTTGGGGAGGACTTCTCAGAACATTATAAGGACTTCACTGAGAGGTAATGAATCCTTATCATCTCCAGTTTAATTGAGTTTTAGGTTTCTTTTAATGCTAGGTTGTTTTTCCTTTCCTGTCCAATGGATGTCACTCATGCATTGGGTATGGTTAATTGATTTCACGTTTTCAACAATGTTTGGTAGATTGCGATGCTATACAGCTTCTGATAGCTTCTATATTAGTTGAAGGATTGACTTTTCCCTGAAACTAGCCGAAAGTACTGCAACATTTATGCTAAATTGCTCTTGCATGTTCCATGTTAACTTGTTACCTTGCAATTAATTTTGCTATAGCCACATAGCATTTTTTGATTCTCCTCTTGCCTTTCATTTCCTCATGAATGATAAGTCAGAGGAAATAATTTGATCCAGGGGTTCTGATATTCATTGCAATTTACTTGTTTGGGTAAGTTGGTGTTTTGAAGTGTGTAATTTGCCTCCTGATCTTTCCATGGCTTTTTTGCGGCAGATTAACTACTGTTGAGGAGTTAACTAGGGCCACAATGAAAAAGCTAACTCAGGGAATGGCTGAGCACAATAAAGCAATGTCAGCTGCCAAGACCGATGAGGAGAAGAATACCATTGTCTGTTTGCCATCATAATACTTGCATCTTTTATTGTTAAATGGTTCTGCTTCATGCAACTGACACCACGTACTTTATGCAGAAAACTCAGAAGCAGAACACTACATCCGGACTGCGAACCTGCAATAATATCCTTGCCATGACTAAGGTGAATAAGTCGAGTTATTACTGACTGTGTTTGTCTTCATGGCATGTGAAAACTAACTCATTGTGGTTTATTGATTTAGCCATTGCATTCAAAGACACCTTCATTTATTGGAGACAAGAGCATCAGCCTCTCCTGGAAAGAGGCAGTCAAAGCTTCTGCACCTGCAACAAATACGGGGACTGGGTAGGAGAAATACTGATCCTTATGTTTTTTTTATTCCTCAGCAAGTTTGTTATTGGATTTGTTTGTGGTGGGTTATATATCAATTCTAGTTGCTGATACTTTAGCTACTTCCCTCATTAGTGACAGGTCTACATCTACAGTAGGAAATCACTGTAATTATGTTGGTCACTGTCGAATATGTTCATGGAAAATTGATGTGAATGTCTTCATATTTTGGTTATCAAAATTTGAATGATTTTTCCAACTAACAGCATTGGTGACAAGTCCAGGAGGAGCAGAAAGATTGTTGAGAATGACTTGCATATCTTAGCTTTATCTTCTGTTGTGATGATCAATGGGGTCTCTTCTCGCATATCATCTTATTGATATCATCATTTATGCAGAGGAAAACGACCCGCTAGTGCTGTGAATGGTTCCGGTAATGCGGCATCAAAAAAGGGACGTGGAGCGGGCGGTATGCAAAACCAGCTTGTTAATAGAGCATTTGAAGGTTTGTCCCAGGGTGGGCGTGGTGGTGGGAGAGGAAGAGGAAGGGGTTGGGGTGGACGTGGAAGAGGAAGAAATTATCGGTAGATTGCGGCCATGCCTGATGCGACACATGCGGAAACTTTGTATTAGATATGAGGTCAGTAAGAGAAATTGTTACTGGTGAGAATGAAGTTTTGGATGTGCGCCAAAATATTTAGCTGGTAGCTTTGACCTGGACGCACATTACTGATTGTAATTTATTCAAAGCTAGTCGACATAGTTTGGTTTGAGCTACCTGCAGCCTTCAGTTCTACATTCACCTCCCATTAGTCAAATGAAGTAGATGGGTGCTCATGTAACTTGGGGACGTTCGCCTCGCTTGTAGAGTGACATTGTTTGATTTAAGCTTGAATACAGTCTAGTCTGATTGCATGATCAACAGACCGTGTGACCCATATCATTTGAACCCTTCAATTGTGTTGTTGGTTTAGACCTTAGAATATTTTCCGGTTGTCTGATTTTGCCTGCTTTCCAGTTGTTACCAACCTGAAGAATTACTTTGTTGCTGTACCTTATTCAGATGGTTGTGCATGTTGGATGACTTAGGTGACAGTCGCAGCAAAACGAATTGTACTAGTTGAATTTGGTTCACAATCTGACCGTTCTAGTTCCTAGTAAAGTTAAGTTAGAATAGAACGGTTTCCAAGAACCTAAGATATAAGCTCTACACAGCTCTGGTTTTCCTTTTTTCAAATATAATTCATTCGACCATTTGGACAGATTTACTAATAATTACTTGGAAGAGTGCCTCTCTGTTTTGTTTGTTCTTTCTAGAAATGTTCAAGTTAGGTTGGAATAGAACGGCTTTCAAGAACCTATCAATATAAGCCCTACATAGCTCTGATTTTCCTTTTTGCAAATGTAGTACTACCGTTTGGACAGGTTTACTTAGAATTACTTGGAATAGTACCTCTCTTTTGTTTATTCTTTCTAGAAATGTTATCTTGGGTCTTAGTTTTCATAGTTTATACGAACGCTAACTTTTTCCGTGTGGATCTAAATTCAGTTTAGCTAGTTGAAAATCTAGGTTGTATAATATGAAGTGGGTTTGTAACCACTTCAATCTATATTTTGTTTTTCAAGGATAACCAATGCGGACAATTGAGTTCTATTCAAAGATTTTAACAGAAAATTACAGGTTTAATTACAATTATTGCTTTGGTGAACCTTATCATCATTGCTTACGAAGCATCATGGTATGCGTAACTCTTTTTTTAAATAATGTGGAATTCAAGATTGCTGCAGAACATGTGCATTTATAGATAAATTGGTAACTAGAAAAAAAGTAGATATGGCTCATACTAGTTGTACGAATTGCATTTTAATTGCAAATGTAAGCGTTACTTTTACATATAAGGTGAATTTAGTTTTATAAGCTATTGAGTTATGTATATCTACTTTATTAATTTATAAAAAGTCATCGCACTATTTTCTTAAGTAAGTAGCATTCATAGTAAGTTGGATAAGAATTTCTAGTATATGTATGGACTAGCCCAAGGTGATGCACCTTTATGACCTTAACCAATGTTTGGAGTTTTATTTATTGGTTAATTTATGGAAAATTAAATGATAGTTGCAGCTGATTTTTATTTTTTGGTCGGATTGCATCTGACTTTAAATGAACAAGATATGAAACTTTTTCATGGGCTACTTTAGTTTCATTAACCATTGCATTATAGGACAAAAAACAAAAAAAAGAATTGTACAAATTAGCACTGAAACACAACATCAAATGATGCGGGAGTGGGGTAAAATTAATTTCACCACATATACTTCGTGTTGATAACACTCAACAACTATAACTCCATACAAAACACATTTTTTTTTCCTAATTTGCCTTGGTGATCATGTATTGATATCTCCGAAACCTGAGCGAAGAAGCCTGTACTTGCTTGGAATGTCATGCGTGCTGATCTCCAATGCGCAGCTCAGCTCACCACTGTGAATCGTGTCGTTTCTTCTTTTATGAGTCATGCCGAATTTAGCATGCTGTCTGCACTAGGACACCAGTCTCACCCGCTGCCCCGACTTGACTGCCTAGCTGCCAACGATGAGGAGGATCATCGGAGTTGCCATGCGTGTGAGCAGGCTTCCTTCTTGCCATTTGGACGATTGAGCATTAGTGCACGGCCGGATACTGCTTCGTCTGCCTAGTCACAACTAAGCCTGATGAGGATTCTGAGAATCCATCCTGCATTTTGCTCATTAGCATCTGCTCACATCCCTCCATTTTGGGACGAAAGGTAGAATCAAATGCAAAGCCTGCGAGGAGGTCTATGGATGCTACATGGCGCATATTCTTAGTTCACGAGAGCTGCACCGAATCTACCCCAGAGAAGCGACACCCCTCTCTTCATAATCAACCCTTTTTCTTGCTTTTGATCAATCGTTAGACCTCCAATGTAATGCCTGCCATCTGGTTTCTCCCTGCAGCGAATGCAATTTCAGCCTTGACGTTGACTGCGTGGCTATAACTCTATGTTCACAAGATCTGGATGTCGAGAAAGGCTCAGTTTTTTTTTTTTTTTAACCATTTCGCCCATCAGCATCTACTAGTGTCCTTCCACGTGAAGCTTGAAACCAGAATCTGGGTGTAAAGCTGAGAATAGAGCAGCATACTAGGTGGGGTCTATGCTTGTCTGGATTGCCTCTTCTATCTCCAATTCATTATCATCCGCTGCCGCTGGAGCTTGGTCAAATGAAGGATGGTGCGAACAGGGCTCGTGATTAATATGTTGCTTAGCCCATTCCTGCCTGGAGCAGAGCTGCTCTTTTCTGCTCCGTAAATCATGTGCTGAATTGCCCTCAGTTATGCAACACCCAGTTCACCCTGGCACATCCACTTCTTCCCGTATCAGGAAGGAAGGCTCACTGACGCATGTCCTGAAGAGCATTGACGCCGTCTTTCACTATGCAGAATGCGACTTCGACTTCAACATTCCATGCACTTTTGAAAGGCCCACTTTGAAACATCAGCTTCTTGAGCATATACTCTTTCTTATATTAGATCTGCCGACCCATGCTTCCTATGCAGTGTCTGGTAAATTTTGCACATTCGGCTTTCACGTTCTTGTGTAGTGCAATCTTTATGTCAACCATGATTGCCTTCCACGGTTAACACCAACAATAAAGATCGCCATCACCTCCATCAACTCACACTCAATGCTACGTTAATTGAAGACGATGCCAGTGAGTACTATTGTAACCTTTGAGAGAAACAGACCTGAAACTGGGTGCTTCCGTCTGTGATGAATGCCCTTGCCCATTGATTACACATATCAAATGCGTCTTACCCATGGTATGCTTTCATCACAGAAATGCTCTCACTAAACTGACTTTAGCCAACAAACGGCCACAAGATACTGCCATGTGATGTGGTGAATAACCCTGTTCTTTTTTCTTTTGTTATATCATATACAGACTCAATCTCCACAATAAGTTCTAATCAACAGAAAATATGGCAATAACAATTTTTTTTAAAGTAATGGAAGCACCTGAAGCCTTGATTTTGCTGAACTAGATGCATTTCTGCAGGAAAAGGTGGATAGATCGAGCACACAATTGGAGGTACTCAAAAAAACACTTGCAATGCTAGTCTCAAAAAGCTGCAAGCGAAATGCATGAAGTTAAAGAGTTGGGGAGGCTCTTATCCAGAAGGAAAGAATTAGGGAGGCCGGAGACCACCTTTTTGTTTGATGTTTCAACTAACGCTCTTACGCAAGTCAATTGGAATCACTGCTAACACTTGACATCTGATATTGTTATCTTCTGCAGCAAAAGCAGATAAATATCATATTTTTGAGTGTAAGACTTGTGTGCTCTGTGTTATGAATAGGAGTATTAACAATGTGATGCATAATTTGATTATGAATAAACTTGTTAGGAAGCTTGCCGGTCTTATTAATTCCTTGAAAAAGAATATCAGGATTGTGTAGTTTCTTCACACTAGCCTCAAGCTTTTGCATACTATCTATCTAGCTTTGCATTCATGAACTCTAAATTCTTTTCTAGCACAAGAAGATAGGAAAAGTTCCGTTCTAACATCTGCAGTCTACCAAAATTCAGTTATATTGAACTAAAGCCTCCCACAAAAGAAATCAAGCGTTCTTTTCTCACCTTGGCCCTGGCAACTTGAATCTCCACCTGAAGCAACAATTCATGCTCCTGTCCAAAAACCAAATTAGCCAGGGAGACAACATAGTCATTGCATTTTCAGATCCAAGAGCTTCTGGATACATGCAGGATACACCACAGAAGTTTGACTTTATAAATCTTATTTGCTGAAGCAACTTGATGCATTTGCCGCAACAAGGATCTAGTTGTCACCTCTCGGAGGTAAAATGCTGACTATATGATGCAATCACCGTGTCGTTCTGCAATGACATACTTTAAAATTGTTATCATCAGAACAGTTAGTAAGCATTACCTGTGCATACAAGACAGATGAAAAAACTGACATTGCTCATTTTGATTCTGCTAACTCTATGACGATAGAAGAAAGCTCTGATATTGCAGCGGTGCTTCCATCTCCAAGGCATCTATTTATCCCAGTTCTTATGGATAAATAAGCAAAACCATTGTATAACAGCAAAGACTCTGTAAAATAACACATATAGATCCACTGGCCAAACAGAAAGTCACCAAGAGATTCGCCAGAAAAAGAAAAGCAAAACTGTGATGCTCACGATATTTTCAAAGAATTCAGAAGCTTTAACCTCAAGAACAATTTTGACTTTATTTTGGCAACTAGTAACAACCATATGACAACGTTTGACATGTGGCAATGTGATAATAAGGTGCTGGTATCTGAAAATGCTAGTAAAAGTGCCATTTTTCATGAATATCCCTCTTTTTCTCTCTTCAGTAAAGAAAAAACTTCCAAATCTTTTGGTCTAGTAGTATCTTAAGTAACCTTGAAACAAACAATGAAACATCTCCCCATTCTTCTCATCGCAATAATTGTCGGACGCATTTTTGGTCTTTTCAATAACATTTGCCCTTTCATTGAAGGTAACAATTTTAACTATCTGCCACCAAATTAGCAGAAGCATTCGACAGTCCTGCCATCTTAAGTTATCCAGTCGATCACCTACATAGCTTCATTATTTGACTTAGCATCATGATACTCTCCTGGGAATCACTTTTCACAGTAAGCATTTAGGCTTGTAAATAAATAAGAAGAAAATCAACTTCCAAGGTCAAATCAAATGATGAATGAACCCACATGAAAATTAAAATAGATATAATTTGGACCTCCTACAGGAATCTGTAGGGATTTGTGTGTGAGACCACGATCCACAAACCGACACATGGAACTCACCCTTGACTATGTAATGCAGAGGGGCCAGACAGCATGTCACAAAAGCAAGGCGAGGTTGAGCAACCTACTGCCAGTGGGATGCCTTGCCAGCCAGGCTTCTAGAGAAGAGGAGTTTTGGTGAAGCCAAGTCGCTTTTGGGCAACCAAACCCTGCAACTGATGAGAAGTTCCTATGGATTAAAGGGTAGCATACATAATTGATGAAGTAGATAGAAACAATTGCCTGAGAAGGAAGAATGGTTAACCGAGAAGAGAAAGATACCGTTGTCTGTGACATATGCTTTCACTGAAGATAAATCATCTATTGCTCTTTCCAGTATCCATGGCCCACAACATTTATCACACATTTTGCTTTCATTGGAGATGACGGTACCACATTTTTTGCCAACATAATTTGATTTGCTTTATGATAACTGCGATCCTGCACATCTCATACAAAATGGCTAACCTTCAGAGTCCAGAGAAAATAATTTATTACCATCTGCATCTAAATCATCGGTTTAGTCCTCAAATCACATCCCACATTTCTGTTTAGCTCTTCAAGTAATGACATATGATTATGCTCCAAGGTTATATGCTTTCTCTGATCTGTTCTTGAGAAATTGCTCGTTTTATGCACTCTAAATCAATAAAAGGTATCTACAAATACTCATCTTGAAGCTGCACTATCATTTTATTTCCTAACAAACTTAGTTACTCATTGTCTGGAACACTAAGTCTAATATGGTAGAAGTAAGTTGTGATTGATGGATGGACACAAGAGGGAATGGCTTATCAAGGCTCGTCCATATTCCTAACAAACTTGGTCACAAGGAAATATGTGACCTCACCAGTCTAGTGACATATATATTTCAATCAATATTTTGCATTTATATATGAAAACCTTCTCTTGCCAGTCGGATCCGTCAATTCTTACTGCATGGCCCAATATTGCTTGTCCTCCCAATGAGGATTCTCAGAATGTGGCCATCCAACAAATGCTCATGAGCATCCGCTCACATCCCATCATCTCGGGATGAAAAATAGAATCAAATGCAAAGCCTGCGAGCAAGCAATCTTGGGGGACGTCTATGGATGCTATGCATGCAAATACTTTCTCCACAAAAGCTGCACCAAATCTCCCCCAGAGATGCAACACCTGTCTCCCCATGATCACCCTCTCGCTTTCGATCAATTGGAGGAGCTAAATGTAACGTCTGCCATGGTTTCCTACTGCAGTGAATGCAAATTCAGCCTCAACATGGACTGCACAGCTTTAACATATTCGGAATACCTGGAGGGCAAGAAGGACTTCATTTTTTACAATTTTGACCATCAGCATTCACTGGTCTTCCACACCAAACTCAAAAGCAGAATCAGGTGCAAAGCTTGTGAAGAAGACATACCAGGTAAGGTCTATGGTTGTCTTGATTGCCTCTTCTTTCTCCCCTGGACGATCATCTTCTGCTGCTGGAACTGTCATATGAAGGATGGTCCATGCAAGGCTTGTGATGAAAGCGTCAGATGTTCAATCTGACGCTGGCTGGAGCAGAGCTGCTCTTTTCTGGTCCAATTTGCCCTCAGTTATGCAACAACCTGTCCAGCCCACACATCCTTTTTCTTCTCATATTAGGAAGGAGCGTTGTTGACATATCTCGTGAAGAGTGTCAATGCTCTGTCTTTCACTGCATGAAATGTGACAACGACTTCAACATTTCATGCACTTTTGAAAGGCCCACTTTGAAACATCACCTCCACGAGCATATACTCTTTCTTATTTTAGTCTCCAGAACTGTGCTTCCGATGCAGTGTCTCTGGTAAATTTTGCAGGTTAGACTTTTATGGTTGTGTGCAGTGCAATCTTAGTGATCACAGATTGCCTTCCACTACAGTAAAAGATTGCCATTAACTTTCATCAACTCACACTTTACGCTTCGTTCATCAAAGATAATACCAGTGAGTACTATTGTGACCTTTGTGAGAAGATAAGGAACCTGAATCTGGGTGCTTATGTCTGCAATGAATGCCCCTGCCAGTTGACTACTCATATCAAATGTGTAGTGCCCACTGTGTGCTTCCATCACAAGTGCTATCTTACTAAACAGACTTTAGGCAACAAATGGATACAATACCATGTGATGTGGTGAATAGCCATGTTCCTTTTTAACATCATATATATAGACTCATCCTCCATAATAAGTAATAATCAACAGAAAATGCTCCAATACCAAACATTTTTTAATACAGGTTGCTGGAATAGTGTAAGTACCTGAAGACCCTGCTACTCTGAACTCAATGAAAATATTGCATTTCTGTAGGAAAAAGTGGAAAGAATGAGCACACAATTGGAGGTACTCAAGAAAAGATGGGCAATGTTGGTCTCCAAAAGCGGCAAATGTAAGTGCATTTAGTTGCAGAGTTTGGAAGGCACTTACCAAGACAAAAAGAATTTCCTTTCCATTTGACGTTTCAACTTACGCTCCCATGCAAGTCAATTGGACTCACTGCCACAGTCGACATCCAAGATTGTAGCTCTCTGCAGTAAAAGCAGATGAATATCATATCATTTAAGTGCGAGACTTGAGTGCTCTATGTAATGAAATGAAGTGTTGACACTGGAATGCATAATTTGATTGAGAATCAACTTGGCAGGAAGCTTGCCAGTCTAATTATTTCCTCAGATACCAACATCAGATGGGTGTAGTTTATACAGACTTGTCTCGTGCATCTGCATACTACCTATCTAGCTTTGCATACATGAAGTGTGAATTCTTTAGCACATGAAGAGAGGGAAAAGTTCGGTTCTAACATCTACAGTCAACCAGAATTCAGTAATCTTGAGCTAAAGCCAGCCGAAAAAACTCTGCATTTCAGCATTCTTTTCTCACCTTGGCCCCAGAAACTTGAATGTCCAACTGAAGCAACAATTCAAGCTCCTGGCCAAAAACCAATCCGCCAGTGAGACAACATAGTCTTAGATTGCAAGTTAACGCATTTGCCACAGCAAAGATCTAGTTGTCACCTCTCGGAGGTCAAATAGAGACTATGATGTAACGATTCCCACATTCTGCAATGACAAACTACAACTATATTATCATCTGAATAGCTAGTAAGCAGTAATGGTGTACATGGAACAGAGATGAAAAAGCTGACATCTTTCATTTTGGTTTGGATCACTCAATTATGTTAGTGTTAGATCAAAGCTTTTGAAATTGTAGCTGTGCCCCGTTGCCAAGGCATCTATTTATCTCAGTTCATATGGATATATGAGCAAAACCATAGTACCCCAGCAAAGAATGTAAAATGACACATATGGATCCACTGGCCAAACAGAAAGGTACAAAGAGATTCACCAAAAATAGAAGGAAATCTGCAACACTCAGCAATGCTTTCAAAGAGGTCAGAAGCTTTAACCTCAGGAACAATTACTACCCCTTGTATGCCTACTAGAGAAGACCATTCTACTCATTGTAACAACCGTTGAGGTTATCTTCAATCTCTTTGATAACAATAGATCGCAATTTCCTTTGAGGGCTTAGCCTATCTTAATCTGATTTAGGTGCCCCAGGGTGCATGACCATTCATGGCCAAGAATAGGTAAGATACACAGGTGGTTTTTAGGCTTGCGATTTTCTTATGGATTCAGATATGGTCACAACAAGCCCCAAGCGCCTCCTAAACAAAACTAGCTAGCTTCCTAAAGTACTTATTCATTCGTTTTAAAGTGGTTAGATTACTTTATCCAAGCAGGGAACAGTCGAACAACTACGGGGCTCAGACTTGCGGCCGGGGCGGATCCCCAACCGGGGGATGTGAATGTGGCTGCGCTCTTCCACCACGCAGAGACTGCGCCGCACGGATGATCATGGGGACGAATTCGCCATATAGCCACAGCCAAAGTTTTTGAATGAGGTCGCGCAACAGACTCATGGAAAGTTTTTGAATGAGGTGGCGCAACAGACTCACGGAAAGCAACAGGAGCAGCACGAACAACCAGAGGACGGAGTGGGAGGAGTCGTGGAACAGCAACCACGCGAGCGAAGCCACCGATATCGAACCAGTGAAGTTGATGAGGAGGTGCCATGCTCCATCCCAAGCAGGAGCGCGGCCGCCAGACGGGGGTGCCCGATTAGCGAGATGCAGCAACAGAAAATGCAGGAGCAGGCTGCAGATGGCAACACCGATGGTGACGGGGTGGGTTTCAAAGGGTGAAATCGACTTCCCCTGGAATTTCACTTGGATGAAGTTAACCAGGATGGAGACGATGGATGTGAGATCCATGGCGCTGTGAGGGATGAAGGCAGAGACATCATGGTGGTTCTTTTATTCAAAGTGGCATTTGGACACTTTGCAGCGACTTACCTTCGCAAGGTCCCTGCAAATTTCCAAATGCCACTTTGAATAAAAGGACAGCGCTGATGTCCCTACCTTCACCCCACCACTGGAGTGGACAGTGGAGGAACGCCTTTGAACTTTCCTAGTTATTTTTTCTTGGGTTAAAAAAAAAAAAAAAAAAAAGACTTCATTTTGTCTTACTTGAATTCTTTGATGAAGTCCACGGCATCAACTGAAACAAACGGAGCCTAATTCTCCTTTCTTTCTTAGCAAAATGCGGAAGTCGAACCTCATACCTGAAAATAAACGTCCCCACCCCACTTGTCTCACCCCATTCAATTTTCTTACAATCGGGCAAGGTAACCTTATTCTCATTCCACATAGTTTAGCATCAATACATAACAACTTAAAAGATTTATGTCCATGATTAAAGTTTTAATAACCGGGCTTGCAAACCATAATAAATAAGAGCAAAACAGTAAGCCCAGGCCCAAGTGCATCGTTTAAGCCCTTTCTTCGGTCTTGCTTCGGTCTTGCTTTAATTGATGCCGTCACAAGGGCATTTCTAGAGCAGGAAGAGAGAAAGAAAGAAAAAGAGTCTGACCAAGAAGAACCCCCCCAAAAAAAAAAAAGAAAGAAAGAAAGAAAGAAGGAAAGTAGAGTCTGGAGAAACCAAGAAAAAGATAGAGAGAAAAATTAATGGAAGATAGGCCCAACGCAACATGTATCACCCAATAAATGGACTGGTGATTTGTTGAGTTAGCCTCTCTAGTATACCCAATATTTTCTCAAGACAAAGGGGCTCTCAGTGCATGCACGTTTGAGAGACTTGGTCAAGCCCGATTATTTTTGTTTCATGGCAATTGGTAAGGATTCAAAACTTTTATTTATCTAATGGAAGAAGTTTTTGTAGTTAATCTATAAATTAGGTTTTGTATGGATTCTACGTTGCCGGGTTGATTTTAGATGTTTTCAAGTTGTGAAATTATGTTGTAAAGAAATTTTAGGGTGTTGCATAGCAAGACTTCATGAAAGTTGATTTAGGTTTATGGTTTGGTCGTGATAAATTTTCAAAGTTTTGCATGCTATTAGAAACAATTTTCCAATTACTGTGTTTGGCAATGGATTTTGCCATTCTCCGGCCATCTTTTGGCTTTATGGTCTCTTAATAATTTGAAAGAGTTTTCCGTTGAAAGTAAGCTCGCTTGAATTGGAGTTCTGAAATGAAGTTGACTCTGTTTGCAAAGTAGTTGTTAAGAGCTCTTTTGTCAAGTGAACGATTTGACTCAAGAATATGGCATTGCCTACTAAAGTTTTAGTCGAGGCTAGTTGACATGTAAGTTTGAATATGGCGTCACCTTCAATAGGATTTTGAAAATTTTTGGGCAGTGTAATTTTCGATTTGGATTTTGGTTCGGGGTAAGTTGTGATATTCTATAAATTTGTAAACTCAATGTTTTAAAAGTAATATATAATATGTTAAGAAAGGCATTGCATGATATGATTTTGTTAAAACAAAAAAGTACAGTTTAAAACAAATTTATTGCATAAAGCCGGATGGAGTGTATACTACCCTTTTGGTATTTGAAATTTGAATGAATATTTCCGATCAGTATAAAGCCAAGTTGAAGTGATATCGCTCATATTTGGATTTTACTATACATTATATATTGGATTTGGATAAATGAGTCTCTAGTAGTACTTCATAATATGCATGGTGAATGCTCCATTTGCTTAGAAGAGATTTGTGTTAGTCACTAAGTTGTGGTTGCTCACATTATCTATATCAAATCTTTTTCAAATTCTTCAACTAAGGTAGGATGTGAGAGTTATCGGCGAGAAAATTTTATAGTTGGATTTTGATATGAGTTTAGATACTTGTATATGTCTGAAATGATATTTGTGGGATTTAATTGAGTTTGGAAATACATATTATATAGACTTACTTTTTTTTTTTTTTTTTTATGAATTTCAGAATTCTTGATTTTGTAACCAACTCACCATTTTATCAAGTATATAGATGAAGACATATTTTGATAACATGTTTACGTTGGTTTATGTTTGAGGCTATCTCTTCTAGGTAGGAGGACGGTGATGTTGTTTTCCCTTTTTTTATAGAGTTGGGGGATGACAAAAGTCAACGACAGATCTTATTCACAAAATCAACAAAATAAAAACATACAGCAATATATCGTTATTGTTTCTCTATTTCAGTATAATCTTATCAATTTTATACTACAATAATAGCTGCTCATCCCTTTCTTTAAATACCCATCTATAGTGCAACATATTTTAAGCACGAACTCACCTATTTTTGTAATTGTTGGATGTACTAAATCCTGTCAAAATACTTTCGAAGCAATTGAACATTTCTTTTTTTGGTGAAATATTACGAAAATAGGTTCCCATCTTGACAAGAGATCACATTTTCTTTGGTTTGAGATATCTTGGATTGTTGATGGAATCATGAATTTTTATGGGCTAATTCCTTAAAAAAATTCCCAACTTTAATTTCAATTTTCAGTTCTATCTTGAACTTTTTTTATCCCAATTTTCATTATGGTCCCATATTTATCCATATGGTAAGGGTCATCACGTGAGTCCCCATGGTCCCATTGCTGCGTTAATGTTGAAGAGAGGTCTGGTGGGAGAGAATAAATATGACAAAAAAACATAGAATTATATCTTTCTGTCTTTTTCAATAAAGGAGACTAAAGGATGTGAGAATTGAAAATTTGGGTCGAGTGGGAGAGAATAAATATAAAAATTTTAAAAAAAAAAATATCGAATGTCATCTTTTTGAAAAAGTAGTGAAAAATAAGGTACCCTAGATTAGTATAATGTATTTGAATTATGCATCAAATAATCCTTATTTCGTCCAAATTAATCATAAATGTCATCTTTTCCTAAAAGAGAAAAAAAAAAGGTATTAAGGAGGAATATTTGTGGAAACTTTTAAAGAGGAGAGAGAAATGGGAAAGGGCATGTGAAAGGGACAACGACTGATTGACTGATGAGAAATAAGTGAAAGAGGGAAGGAACAAGAAGGGCATAAGTGGAAACATTTGATGACTAAGTCTTGTTACAAAGAAATTACATTAAATAGGTCATTGTCATCACAAGTTATTTCCAAATGATACTTTCCTTCCATTATTTTTTAGGAAAAATACCAAAAAATTCTAAATCTATTACACTTGTATTAATTCAATCTAAACCTTATAGGCAAAAAAATAAAATAAAATTCTAAACCTTTCAATTTTGCTATTCAAGTCTCAAACTTTAGACAATTTATCAAATAATCTTTTTCAGTCAATTTTGATTAAAAAACGCTAGTTCCAACTAATCGTCTTATGTGGTATACCGATGCTAATGTGGACAACATTTGTAAAAAAATTGATTTTTTAAATATATTTTTAAAATTTCCTCTTTTTTCCTTTTTTTTTTTTTTTTTTTTTTTTTTTTTTTTTTTTTTTTTTCTTTTGTTTCCTTTAGCTGGTGGTGGGTCTTAGGCGATGGCTGACAAACTTGTCATGACACAAGAAAATACGTGACCTCACCGATCTAGTAATGTACATTCCAATCAATATTTCACTTTTATATATGAAAATTTTCTCTTGCCATTCAGACACGTCGATTGTTATTGCACGGCCCAATATAGCTTCGTTTGCCTTGTCACAACTAAGCCCTGATGAGGATTCTTAGAATGTGACCATCCAACAAATGCTCAAGAGCATCCTGCTAAATTCCATCATCTCAAGATGAAAAGAATCAAATGCAAAGCCTACGAGCAAGCGATCTTGGGGCAAGTCTATGGATGCTATGCATGCATATTCTTTCTCCACAAAAGCTGCATTGAGTCTTCCATAGAGATGCAACACCCGTCTCTCCATGATCACCCTCTCTTTCTTGCTTTCGATCAATTGGAGGAGCTAAATGTAATGCTTACTAGGGCTGTCAAATAGGTAGGTCGGGAGTCAAAAAATGGTTTGATTCAAATCGACCTATTTAATCCGTTTTGACTCATTTACATGTAGTATAAATTCAATGACCCAAACCCAACCCTGTACCTAAATTACTAAAACACGTCTATATTTAACTAAATCTATGAAAATTCATATCCACTCATTTAAAGCTCATTAGTAGCCATTATTTACAATGCATATATGTATAACTACTTTTTTTTTTCTATATTTGCTTTACTCTTTCTAATTTTCTACGTGGATTGATATTTTTTGATATTTTTACAAGGTGAAAGATGATGAATCTACTCGATGACAAGCAATACCCTTGCTCTCATGAACCGGTGCTTTTCAAACCCATATTCAACCTCCACTGGACCCAACCCAACCTAACCCAACCCAACCCAACCCACTTTGCCCACATATATATTTTTCTTTTTGGGGGTAATTTTGGCCATATCGATGAAAAAGAACAGCCCATGGGTGGTTTTTTATTGGGTTTAGAATTGGGGCTTGAGACAAATTGGGTCTTCAAATGAACGTGCTACCTCTTTAATTCTCGATAATAGTTCGACTTCAAGGCCCTCCCTTAACACAATACAGAGGGACTGAGAAGTGAAGGAAGATCTAGAAGTGCAAAGCGTGCAGAGAAGCGGAGTAGATCTAGAAGCACAAGGACAGGAGAGAAACAAGGTGGTGTTATTCACATTGATTGGAGGCCTGACCATCAACCAGTTGCTGTGCTGAGAGAAGGAAGATGAGTACTCTACTTCGTTGCATGTCCAACTCAGTCGATACAGTCTCACCTCTGTCCCAGCCCCACAACGCCACCGTCGAGGCCCCAAATTTTGTCATCGCGCCGAACATTTAGGTCTTTTTAAATCCATTTAGGCCTGGCCCTTAAAAGTTTGAATAACTTGTATGACCCACTTCTCAGAATATGAGTCAAAAAATGGGTCATGGACTGACCCATTCTTTGACACCCTCTAATGCTTACCATGGTCTCCTACTGCAGCGATTGCAAATTCAGCCTCGACATGGACACGGCTTTAAGATCTGGAGGGCAAGAAGGACTCGGTTTTCTACCACTTCGACCATCAGCATCCACTGGTCTTCCTCACGAAGCTCGAAAGCAGAATCAGGTGCAAAGCTTGTGAAAAGAACATACCAGGTGAGGTCCATGGTTGCCTTAATTGCCTCTTCTTTCTTCTCTGCCCGATCATCCTCTGCTGCTGGAACTGTCATACGAAGGATGGTGCGTGCAAGGCTCGTGATCCGTGCATCTATCGCTGGCTGAACCAGGGCTGCTCTTTTTTGCTCCATAAATCATGTGCTGAATCGCCCTCACTCATGCATCAGGAAGGAGCACTGTTGACATATGCCGTGAAGAGTGTTGACGCCTGTCTTTCGCTGCATGGAAAGTGACTACGACTTCAACATTCCATGCACTTTTGAAAGGCCCACTTTGAAACATCACCTCCACGAGCATGTACTCTTTCTCAATTTAGATCTTCCGAACCGTGCTTCCTATGCACTGTCTGTAGTAAATTTTGCAGGTTTGACTTTTACGGTTGTGTGCATTGCAACCTTAATCATCACAGATTGACGTCAACTACACTAAAGATTGCCATTAACTTCCATCAACTCACACTTTATGCTTCGTTCATTGAAGATGATACCAATGAGTTCTTTTGTGACCTTTGTGAGAAGATAAGGGACCCAAATCTGGGTGCTTACCCTTGCCCATTGTTAACTCATATCATATGAGTTTTACCCACGGTGCGCTTTCATCACAGAAGTGCTCTCTTACTAAACAGACTTATAGCCAACAAATTGATACAAGATGCTGCCATGTAATGTTGTGAATAGCCATATTCCTTTTTAACATCATATACATAGACTCATCGTCCTGCAATAAGTAATAATCAAAACAAAATGCGCTAATAGCAAACATTTCTACTACAGGTTGCTGGAATAGTGGAAGTACCTGAAGACCCTGCTATTGCTGAACTAGATGAAAAAAATTGCCATTCTGCAGAAAAAAAAGAGGAAAGAATGAGCACATAGTTGCAGGTACTCAAGAAAAGACATGCAGTGCTGGTCTCGAAAGCCGCAAGTAAAGTGCATGTAGTTGCAGAGTTGAGGAGGCACTTACCAAGATGAAAAGAATTTGGGAGTCAGGAGGACACGTTTCTGTTTGATGTTTCAACTTGCGTTCTTATGCAAGTCAATTGGACTCACAGCTACAGTTGACATCCAAGATTGTCGTTCTCTGCAGTAAAAGCAGATAAAAAACATATTTCTGAAGTGCAAGACTTGTGTGCTCTATGTTATGATGAATCAGAGTATTAAAATATGGGATGCATAATTCGATGATCAATCAACTTGTCAGGAAGTTTGCTGGGCTAATTACTTCCACATATAAGCACAACAGATGTGTGTTGTTTGTACAGACTTGTCTCGAGCATCGGCATACTATCTTAGCTTTGCATACATAAACTGTATATTCTTTAGCACATGAAGATGGGAAAAGTTCGGTTCTAAAATCTACAGTCAACCAAAATGTCAGTTAAATTGAACTATAGCCTCCTGACGAAAAATCTACTTTTCAGCATTCTTTTCTCACCTTGGCCCCAGCTACTTGAATGTCTGACTGAAGCAACAATTCAAGCTCCTGGCCAAAAACCAATCAGCCAGTGAGACAACTTAGTCTTACATTGCAAGTTGACACATTTGCCACAGCAAAGATCTAGTTGTCACCTCTCAGAGGTAAAATGAAGACTGTATGATGTAACAACTCTTGTTCTGCAATGACAAACTAAAACTATATTATCATTGGAATAGCTAGTAAGCAGTAATGGTGTAATAGGGGACAGAGATGCAAAGGCTGACAACTTTCATTTTGATTTGGATCACTCAGTGATAGAACAAAGCTTTTGAAATTGCAGCCGTGCTCATGTATCCAAGGCATCTATTATCCCAGTTCATATGGAAAAAAAAAAAAACCATAATACACCAGCAAAGAATGTAAAATGACACATATCCATCCGCTGGCCAAACAGAAAGCTACAAAGAATGTCCTTTTTTTTAACTAATGAAATCTTATAATGTCAGTTAAGAGGACAAGTGCCAGACAAGACAAGAGACAAAGAGTTGATATCAAATACAGGTTGAATCAACATCACAACTAGCTGCAGTTGAACTTCTAGTTAAAGCAATAGAGCCCATCAAGAAAGAAGAAAAATATGGAGAGGAAGCAACTCCAACGTACAAGAAAAAGTAATAGGAAGTGGCGTTGTGGCTGTGTTTTTGTTTGTCGCTGATGAGTTCAATGAAGTGGCATCATCGCCCATATTGTTTGTCGATGATAGGTTGGTTCAGTGAAGTAGTGTCGTGGGTTTCTTTTTCTTTTTTGGCTCGATGAAGGCTCATTGGGTTGGAGGATCGATATACTGTCAGCACTAATATATTGTCATCAGCAACAAACTTAGTCGCTTTCTTTTTGTTGGGGGATCAATATACTGTCAGCACAAATATAGTGTTGTTTTTCAGGACAGATTGCTCTGAGGACAAGAAATACAATTTACCATCAGTAAAGATTGCTCTAGATTTTACATAATTCTTCCTTGTGTATCTTCCACATTCGAGCTATTAAGAATACATTTGTATATCAGATTTCTTGGGCGAAAAAGAAGAACAATCTTGAATGAGATTTTTTCTCTTCAGCATCAACAACAAAGCTATGAGAGGTGCAGAAAAGAATTGACTTAATTAAATCCCCAATTCCATACTTACCATTGAGGTTGTAGAAACCTTTTTTTAAACAAGGCTATAACCCTTTGAACTATTAAAAACCCCAACATCATAAAGAACATTGCCACAAACATATGTGCTTTTTAGATTGCAAAAGGCCTTCACTTCATTTATGCCACAAACAGTGTACATACATGTAAAAACATGTCGATGAATACAAAACATGTTCAATATAACACACTGTGGCAAACTTCGAATGAATTATTACTATAAATATCAACACTTCCAGGTTTGCTGAATTTTGTTTCACATGTTTCAGTTGTGCCTTGAGAGATTTGACTTTAGTGTCCATCAAACAACCATCATCGTCATTATGGGTCGACATTGGCTCTTGTTCAACATTGCTCCGGTGAAAACTTTTGGACAAACTCCTTGCCCATTGGGCATGCTGGAATTTCTTTTTTGTGATTTTATCATCTACAAGGGAAAAAGTGAGGATAGCATAAGATTAAAGAGAATCCAGAGGGACACTTCCAAAAGGCAAGACAGCAAGCAAAAACGATGAATAGATGAATGGATGCTATCAGATGAATGCTTCCAGTAGGAGCGCTTCCAATGGGAACATATGTTATAAGAGAATTCAAATGCATTCACAATCAGAAAGTGCACACTTCAAGTATTTTCCTTAGTGATTGTTGGGAGCATCTACTCACTCATAACACGGTGAAGCAAGTTCCACCACTAAAAAAAGAGAAAGCAGTTAAGGCCAAAAAAAAAAAAAAAATTCATCCACTCCTACACCCTTTCCCAAAACGTGACTCCTTGTTGGGGAGAACTCGGGTACAATAATTTACCATGAGCCAAACACAATCCATGATCAATTTCTCCTCCGAAACTAAATCAACTAAAATTCTTTTAACTCCCAGCAACAATCAGCAATATATAATCTCACAATATGCTGATAAGTAGACAAAACAAATAATGACACCAAAGATTTAATTTAGAAAATTCGAATGGGAAAAAACCACAAATTGCCCAAAACATTCACTAATCACCAAAAATAGCCGGATACATAAAGTATTTTTCTTTAGTCACACATTAAAGACACATCAACATTATAACCTCATTTCATCATAAATGAATAAATAAATTCGTAATAAGAAAATTCTAATCCATAATTGGAGAATTCGAAAGCGGTTCTCGACGAACGAAAATCATCAATTCGTAGCCTTCGGTTTTATGAACAACATGCTCAAATTTGAACTGATTCTGTCAATATTTGGCCTTTGAATCTGGATCACAAAAAATTCGGTGCTCTCCATCATGCGCTTTCTCTCGGTGGGTCTCTCATTTTTCTACTTTTTCTTTTCTCTCTCTTTTTCTTTTTCTTTCTCTCTCCTCACTTTGGGCACACGCGCACACACGCACGAAGGCACCACTTTCTTTTCAACTTCTCTCACTCTCTCTTTTTTGTTTTCATTTTTTAATGCTAGCTGGGCCCCACATGAAGGTGGACCCAGCCAACACTCCTCTACGGTAAACCTTGGGCACTTGTCAAAGTAAAATAAATAGAGTATCATCTATGATTTACACTTCTAAACCTTTAAAACCAAGCATCACTATCGTTCACTTACGCTCATTATCAATCCACCGCTAGAGTCACCAATCACCACCACCTTCCACCACGACAGATTTCCGACCATTCAACATATACAGGTCATATGTCAACACAACACACGGTACATGAACATAAAAGAAGTTGGGGTGCTACCAGCGAGAAAATCACCACGCGTATCAACGATTCCAGACCATCTCTCCCAGCGGAAACCACCATATAAGGCTACAAAACATAGCACATTAAACAGAGAAACAAACATCCTTAGGTTGTTCTCACTTCCGGATTCAAATATCATAAAACGAGAGTAAATGAATTAATCAAAAGCGCTCATTATGATTTTGATACGTGATGTACGTTCAGAAGATATCTAGATCCAGAGGGGAAATTTTTACAAAAGTTCGATTGGGCATTTTAACAAACGGCTAGCAGACCACTTCAACCAAGCGATATACAAGTGAGAGTGAAACAACCATTTGTCCCCAACTAATGAACAAGTCGTCAAAACACAATTTACGTCGGCAGCAAGGCTTCCATTGCGAATGATTTTTTTTCATACAAATCATGTTTAGAGCAGTTTCCAAGTCCAAGCTATAAAGCATCTTCCACTGTAATTCGCGGCTTGAGTTGAGGTTGTTCAGAAAAACAAACATCTGCGGTTTCTCTTAAATGTGGAAAAAAAAACGACTCGGGCTTGAGCAAGAATCGTTCGATTTGAGTTGAGATTTGAGCGAGATCTGAGTTGATTTCAGGTTAGAGTTCTTTGGACTGGGGCAGCGTTCGAGGATTTGGGCAAGACAAGAGCACAGTGACGATTTCTTCCTTTTTTTTTTTTTTTAAATTGTGAAAATGCTGCCGTTTTGATCTTCGAAGGCCACGTCAGCACGGGCTTCCGGCTGGTCTGGCCGCGCAGAACCGCACCAGCAGGTGCTAATTGTACATTCATGTAGCCAGATGGAAAAATTAAATTAGCAAATTGTTAAAAGAATTAAGATTTTTTTGGGTAATATTCCCAAGAAATTCACCAAAAAAAGAAGGAAATCTATAACACTCGCAATGTTTTCAAAGAGATCAGTGAAGAAGTTTATGCGCAAAGAAGAAATTGGGATGAAGAATCCGTAGAGAGATCTTGAGATGAAAGACTTCTTTCTATTCTCTTTCAATCGTTTTTACATTCAATCGAGAGTTAGCCTTTTATACACAAGGACTATCTCTGAAATCTGTTTTACAGATATTGAATCAGTTGAAGAAAATGTAACTAACTAACTGAAGCAAAAACTAACTTCCAGAACTGAATTACACTAGACTAAGTGCCGAGATTAGCCAAGACTTGCAGCACTATACAGAGTGTTCGAAACAGGTTCTCTTCTCATTCTTCTCAGTAGCATGTACATACTCTACTTCCTCTTCTTCATATGTTTTCTCTTTATTGCTCTTGTATATCTTGCTTCCCCTGTTCTTCCCGATATCAGTAATAGCATCAGTTGAGGAGCTTTTGTTCTTGCTGTTCTTAACAATCAGAAGCTTCAACGTCAAAAATAACATTACTTAATATAGCTACTAGAATCAACCATTCATCTCGTGGTAACAATTGTTGAGGTTATCTTTGATCTCTTCAATAACAAAAGATTACAATTTCTTTTGAGGGCTTAGCCTATCTTAATCAAATTTAGTTGCTCCAAGGTAGGACTAGGAAAGACACAGGTGGTTTTATACTTGTTCCCTGTTCTCCTTTCTTAGTATCGTCGGAAGATAATTTGATGCTAACTCTTGGGGACTCCTTTTAGCTTCAGATAAAGAGAAGAAAGCCCCAAGCGCCTCTTCTACAAAACTTCTACAAAACTAGCATAGTTTCTTGAAGTACTAATCACTTGTTTTAAAGTGGTCTAACTAGTTTTCCAAGCAAGGAACAGCAGAATGATTAGGGCACTCAGATTTCCGGCCTGAAACGCAGATCCAAGACCGCGTGCAGCAAAAGTGGCCACACTCTTCCACCACGCCATACACGAGACCACGCCCCACGGATAATCATGAGAACGAGTTTGGGGTAAAACCACAAACAGTTTTTGAATGGGGCCATGCAATAGATTTACGGAAAGCAACAGGAACAGCATGAACCATAGGACGGAGTGGAAGCAGTCGTGGAGTAGCAACCACTCGAGCGAAAACACCGATGTTAGACCAGTGAAGTGGAAGAGGAGGTGCACTGCTCCATCACAAGAAGGAGCATGGCCGCTGGACAGTGATGCCCGATTAGCGACATGCCCGAAAAAGAAATGTAGGAGCAAGCTGCAGATGGCGATGCGGGTGGCAACCGGGTGGGTTTCGAAGGGTGAAATCAACTTCCCCTGGTAATCCACTTGGATGATGTTGACCAGGATAGAGACAATGGAGGTAAGATCCATGGCGTGGTGAGGGATGAAAAGACAGGGACGTCATTTATACTTTCTATTCCCCTGGTAATCCACCCTGGACATCAATTTGATACTCTTTCTTTTGAACCTTTGGAAACCCTTTCACAGTCTGATACTCCTTTTGAACCAATGGTTCGGAAGCTTGCTGTCTGATACTCTTTGAACCGATGGTTCGGAAACAACCAAAGGTTCAAAAGAAAGAGTATCAGATCGATGTCAACCAAAGGTTCAAAAGGAAGAGTATCATAGTGATGTCCGTGCCACTTTCCGTGAAAAAACAAATATCAAATGATGTCCCTACCCTCACCCCTCACCATGCCATGGAGTGGACGAAGGCCTTGAACTGTCCGATTTATTTTTTATTTGGTTATATTAGAATGGGAGAAAAGTGTCAAAAAAAGAGAGAGTCATAAGCCTATTGTATTTGTGCAAATTTAATCTTAAACCTTATCATTATGCCAATTTAGTTATTCTGATTAATTTTGGTCAGATCTTACTCATGTGGACAGTCGTGAAAATTTTTATAATAATTATTTAATATTTATTTTTTATTTTTTCTAATTGTTTTCCTTTCTTCTTCCTTTTGCCATACATAGGCAATGCCCAAGTGGGTTGGCCTCACCAAATTTGGCCTTGACAAGGATGAGGGCAAGAGCGAGGTCTTCCCTCCCCCAGGCCAAGGCAGCCTTGCCAAGGATCGCTCTTGCCGGTCAGGCCTCACCTATGGTGGGCAACAGCAACCCTCACCCAAGTGAGGCTGGAGGCCGATTATTAACAAAAGGAAGAAGAAAGGGGCAAAAAAAAAAAAAAAAAAAGAGAGAGAGAGATGAAAAATAATAATAAAATTGAAAAATATTAAAATATTATTGAAATATTCTATGCTAGCGCTGGTTGTACCACGTTGGATAGTCGATGTCTATGTAAGTAATTTTTGATCAAAATTAGTCCGAAAGATTGAATTAGCACTAGATCAAAAGTTTATGATTAAATTGTTGCAATTAAAAGGTTAAGATTAGATTGACACAAATGTAATATATTTAAAACTTTTATGATATTTTTCCCATTAAAGAGGCCTTGATCTGGCCAACAATTTTTCCCCTAGTGACCTATCCTCGCCCCAAGCATAGTTTGCATCATTGCGTAATAACCCAAAAGATTTATCTCAATGATTAATGTTGGGCAAAAGTACATCCAAGTGTTAAAATTTGGCATGGGTAAACACTTAAGTACCACAATTTTCAAAAGGTATAGTTAAGTGACAATTCCAACGTTGTTGAATTTTCAATGTGGCATTATTTCAATAATAAAATTGGTCTACATCACTCATAAGAATGTCTCAATGCTTGTCTCAAAACAACGTCATTCTGCCCCAAATATTATTTTAAATATAAATATTAATTAAATTAAATAAAAAACCTTAGAGAGAGAGAGAGAGAGTAGGGGCAGCAAATTAGCGAGGGTCTCTATAGCTCTCGCCGCTATTGCCCCACCATCGTCATAAAGGGTTAGCAACGATGGGGCGATGGTTAGTAGGGGTCGTTGGGCCTCGGCCAAGTTTGCGTGACCTTGGCTAACCGTAGGTGAGGGCCAATCAACCCTTGCCCCACAATTGTCAACCCTTTTCGACAATGGTAGGGTAGCGGCGGCAAGGGCCTCCCCTGTTCCCTTTTTTTTGAAATAATTTTAGTTCTTAAATTTATTTTAATTAAAATTTATATTAATTAAATCAAATTTGGACCAAAACAACATCGTTTTAGGCTATTTAGTCACATTAGTGTCACATGGATAATTTTTTTTAAGGAAATGCCACATCATTTTAATTTAATTTAATTAATATTTAATTTATGTTGACACATAAATTTTGGCTATCTAGTCATTGATTTTTTGCATAAAAATTAGGGATTAATTTTAACCCCTAAAAAAAATGCATCAGAACAAAAAAATGAAAAAAAATGGAAAATTGATTCGATTGATTATATATGGAAATTTGAAATTTTGATGAGTATTTAGATTTTGATAAATACAAAAACAATTGAAAAATCAAGTGAATAAAAGGCAAAGATTTTGATAAAATGGAAGGAATCAAACAAAATCGAGTTGATTGCGAAATCACAATCCGATTTGCAGGTTTGATTTAATGCAACAGAAGATAAAAACTCGAAAGTTGTCGTGGAAAGTGACTGTTTGGAAATCACTATAAAAGAAAGACATAATTTTCGTGCAGAGGGGGCGATTTTCGAAAAAATTTCAGAGCAAAAATTGGAGAGAAATTCGTGCACAAAAAAAAGAAAAAGAAAGAAAGAGAATTTGTTTTCTTTCTCCCTTCTTTCGCTGGGGAAGAGGGAAAGTAAAAAAGAAAGAGTGAAGGAGACGTGAGTACAGTGGGGGAGTCGTGTGAATAGACAGGAGAGAGAAAAAAGAAAAAAGAAGAGGACTGTTCCTCTTCTTCGTAGACTCCTCGCCGGCGTCCGCCGGTTTCCCCGTTCGCGCCGACCACTGCCGCCGCTCCGCCAGCCGTCCGCGACCGCCCGGTGCCGGCCCGCAGCAGCCGAGCCTCCGCTTGCCTTCCTCCGCACCGGCCGTCTCCGCATCAGCATCGCCAACGACGCCGGCAGATCAGCTCCCAGCGACGCCACTGCTCGCCGCCGCTGCCCTCCAGCGCTCGACCCCCCTTTGCTCACCGCGCCACCGCCGCCTGCAGGACCTCCACGAGCAGCTCGCCGCACCCAGCGCCTGACGTCCCGAACACCACCGCGACGCCATCAACCTGCGTCTCCGCCACCGCTGCTTGCTGCTCCTGCTACACCCGCTTCGCCGCGATCAGCCCTCTGCACGCCGCCTGCACCTGAAATTGCTTGCTGCCGCTGTTCCTCACCGAAGCTTCGAGTTCTGCCGAGTAGCAGCCCGCTCGCCGTTTTCCTCCTCTGTCGCCGACGCAGCAGCGCCCGACTCCTCCGCACCCGACGACCGCGCTCCTGCCCTCGCCGACGCCGCGCCACTGCACCACCTCCGCTCGTCCGCTTCCCCGCCACCGGAGCCCGACGCTGCCGCACTTCCCGCCTGCCCTCCGGCGTGCTCCGCCCCTCACTGATCGGCGCCGTTGCTCCCTCTTTCCAAGTCCCCTTTAAGTGGCTTTTGTTATTTGTATTTTTTTTTTTTTATTTCATGCTATTTTAGTTTTTTTTTTATTTTCAATATTATTGTACAAGAATGTGATTTTCATTTTATGCATATTTTGATATTATCTGGAGGGATTTTGTCCAAATTATTGTAATTATTAATTTGATCCGTAAGACATTGGATTATTTTTTTTTAGTTACATTAATTTTTGGGCATTTTTGTAGAATTTTAATTATTAAATCATTATAATTATTAATTTGATCTGTAAGATTTCGGATTAGATTTTTAATTATTTTGAACTCTTTGTCGTGATGTTTAGGATTAGAGTAATCGTAATTTGACATGTGAGACAACATATTATTTTTTCGATTATTTCAATCTTTTATTTGTTAAATTGATTAGTTTATTTGACATTTGCTTGTCTCGGAAAAACACTAAAAATATAAAAATAAAAAAATCAAATTTTACATCAAAGCATGTCGATTTAGTAAATTAAATATGTAGGTTTAGTAAATTAGAATTTTTTTTTTGGATTGCATTTTTAGATCATTTTTGAAATAGGTTAGGGTTATATAAATAGGGTTTTAGATGATGTTTGCACATTTTAATTATCTCATTTTTCTAAAAAATAGTTTTCTAAAATAGGATAGGGTTTAAGTCAAATTAATTTCTAAAATAAATTAGAAAATTATTCCTTTTTTTAGATAGTTTAATTAGGATTTTTATTAATTCCAAATTTCAATAAAAAAATACAAAAATATTAGGTGCATGTTAATTAATCTGAATAATAGGATAATTTAACTAGAATTTGTTTATTAGTAAAATCAAGTCATGTAGTTAAAATGCATGTTTTATAAAAAATTTCTAATTTCAAGAAAACTAAAAAAAAAAAAAAAAAATTGATTACGATTGTTTGATGCAATTTATTTATTTATTTATTTTATTTGAATGTTTAATAGTAGATGAGCATCCGTGTGGTCACCATACTTACATGATAGTAATTTAGGTTAAAATAAATCAGCTGCCTGCAAAAAAAATTTGAAAATTAAAAAGAAATGATACCGAAAGGGCATTAGAGCAATCTAGTGTAACCAAGTCCCTGTACCCTTAATCTTTGGTTCATTGGAGTAAAATAATCATCTCATTATTTTACTTAGGTGTTTAATTGACCTACCGTAAATTGATTAATGACGATTCATAGATAAAATCATTTTGCATGCTAAAAACTTGAACCAAAGTCGCGAATTGATATATAAGCTTGGGAGAGCCCGAGCTAAGTTTAAAACTTAGTAGTCCATTAGCCTAAACCCTAGGTGGTGCACCCGAATTTTAATTCGCGACAATTTACAAATCAAATTTGAGGGAAAAACGACGTCGTTTTGGGGCTTATATAGCCACGTTAGTGCCACATGTGCCACGTTAGTAAAAAAATATCTCCTGAAAATGCCATGTCAGCGGTTTGGAAAGAAATTCTCATCGTTAGCACTTAAGTGTTCATTTCTTCTTCATTTTTAGTACTTAAGTGTACATTTTGAAAGTTTTTGACATTTAAATATTCATCCGCTAAGTTTTGGCATTTACGGTATCCAACACTTATTAAAGTTACAATAAATGGGCTTATAAAAAATAATAATTAAGAGCAAAAAATTAAGCCTAGGCCCAAGCCCAAGCCCGAGTGTCTCGTTTTAGCCCTTTCTTTAGTCTTGCTTCATCGCAAGGGAAATTACAAGAGCAGAAAGAAAGAGAGAAAACAGTGTCTGGCCAAGAAGAGCAAAAAAGAAAAGAAAAGAAAGAAAAACAGAACAAAGTTCGGAGAAACCGAGAAAAAGAGAGGAAACAAAGGGGGGCTTTCGCTCCATAAACGCTCGGGAAAATTCGACAAGACTGATTAATTCTATTTGGTAGCAACGACTTTTATTTATCTAAATGGAGGAATTTTCGTAATTAAGCGTAAATTATGATTATTCAGATTATGCAGTGCAAAAAACAAAAGAGAGAGATGTTCCGGGATGCTTCGCGTTCTCTGTAATGTGTTTCGTTTCCTGAAACGAGCTGAAAGTACTGCAATATCTATGCTAAATTGCTCTTGCATGTTCCTTGTTAACTTGTTATCTTGCAATTAGTTTTGCTATGGCCACATAGCGTTTCTGATTCTCCTCTTGCCTTCCATTTCCTGATGAATGGAGGGAATAATTTGATCTAGGCGTTCTAATATTCGTTGCAATTTACTTGTTTCGAGTAAGTTGGTGTTTTGAAGTATGTAACGCGCCTCCTGATCTTGCCATGGCTTTTTTGCTACCGATGACTATAGCAGCAAAAGCAATTGTACTACTATAATTTGGTTCACAATCCGACTATTACAGCTCCTAGCAAAGTTAGGTTAGAATAGAATGGCTTCCAATAACCTTTTGATATGGGCTCTACAAAACTCTGGTTTTTCTTTTTCCAAACGTAGTTCATTCTATCATTTGGATAGGTTTACTTTCAATTCCTCGAAAGAGTACCTCCCTATTTTGTTTGTTCTTTGCAGAAATGTTCTCCTGGGTCTTAGTCTTCATAGTTTATATAAACGCCAACTTTTGACCTGTGGATCTAAATTCAGTTTGACTGGCTAAAGTTGTAGCTTGTACATGTGAACTAGGTCTACAACAACTTCATTCTATAATTTGTTTTCAAGGGTAAAAATGCAGACAAATATTTGATTTTTGAAAATGAAAATGAGTTTTATTCAAAGATAATAAAAATTACAAGTTTAATGGTAACTACTACTTTGGTGAACCTTATCGACATAACTTACGGACCATTGTATTGTATGTAACTCTCTTTTGATAATGTGGAATTCAAGATTGTTGCAGAACTTGCACATTTATGGATAAACCGATAGCTAGAAAAAAGTAGATTTGACTCATACCATTGGTACCATTGGTACGTATTGTATTTAATAGCAAATTTAAACATTACATATAAAGTGAAGTTAGTTTTATAGACTATTAAGTTATGTCAAGTTATATCCATTTTAGCAATTTACAAAACTATTATCTCAATATCGTCTTAGGTAAGCTACTTTATAGTAAGTTGGATAAGAACTTTGTTGTAAATTTATAGACAAACCGAAGGTGAATGCACCTTTATGACATTATACAATGTTTGGAGTTTCATTTGTTAGTTAATTCATGGAAAATTATATTATCATTGCGGCTGACTATAAATGAACATGAAATGAAACTTTTCACCGGCCACGACAGTTTTATAAACCATTGCATTAAAGCATCAATATATATATTACAAATTAGCACTGAAATACAACATCAGATAATGCGCGAGTTGAGGTACATCTCATTTCACCCCATTTGCTTCGCGTTGATATCACTCAGAAACTATAACTCCATTCACAACGCCATTGGGTTTCTTAATTTGCCTCGGTGATCATGCATTGAATCTCTGGAACCTGAGTGGAAGGTCGTACTTGCTTGGAATGTCAGTTACTGCACCGAGGTTAGGTCGCGACGGCATTTATACATGAAAACCTTCTCTTGCCAGTCGGATCAGTCAATTGTTACTGCACAACCCAATATTGCTTGTCCTCCTAATGAGGATTCTCAGAACGTGGCCATCCAACAAATGCTCAAGAGCATCCCCTCACATTCCATCATCTCAAGATGAAATGTAGAATCAAATGCAAAGCCTGCGAGCAAGCAATCTTGGGGCAGGTCTATGGATGCTATGCGTGCATATTCTTTCTCCACAAAACTTGCACCGAGTCGCCCCCAGAGATGACCCTCTCTCTCTTGTTTTCGATGAAATGGAGGAGCTAAATGTAATGCTTATTTGCTTACAATGGTTTCTGACTGCGACAAATGCAAATTCAGCCTTGACATGGATTGCACGCATGGCTTTAACTCTATGTTCACAAGATTTGGAGGCACTAGTGACTCGGTTTTTTACCATTTCGACCATCAGAATCCACCGGTCTTCCACATGAAGCTCTAAAACAGAATCGGATGCAAAGGTCAATGGTTGTCTTGGTTGCCTCTGCTTTCTGCACTGCATGATCACCCTCGGCTGCTGGAACTGTCACATGAAGGCTGGTCCGTGCAAGGCTTGTGATGAATGCATCAAATGTTTAGCCTATCGCTGGCTGGAGCAGAGCTGATCTTTCCTGCTCCATAAATCATGTGCTGAATTGCCCTCAGTTATGCAACAACCTGTTCACCCGCACATCCTTTTTCCTTCTCATATCAGGAAGGAGCGCTGTTGACATATGTTGTGAAGAGTGTCAACTGTCTTTCACTGCACAGAATGATACTACAACTTCAAGATTCCATGCACTTTTGATAGGTTCACTTTGAAACATCACCTCCATGACCATATACTCTTTCTTAATTTAGATCTACTGCACCGTGCTTCCTATGCAGTGTCTGTGGTAAATTTTTCAGGTTTGACTTTTAAAGTGGTGTGCATTGCAATCTTAATAGTCACAGATTTCCTTCCACTACAGTAAAAGATTTCCATTAGCTTCCATCAACTCACACTTTATGCTTCGTTCATCAAAGATGATATCAGTGAGTAAAATTGTGACCTTTGTGAGAAGATAAGGGACCTGAATCTGGGTGCATATGACTGCAATGAATGCCCTTGCTCATTGATTACTCAAATCAATTGCGTTTTACCCACGGTGCATTTTCATCCCAGAATTACTGAACAGATTTTAGCCATCTAATGGATACAAGATGCTGTCAGTGCCATTTGCTGTGGTGAATAGCCTTGTTCCTTTTTAACATCATATATATAGACTCATCCTCCACAATAAGTAATAATTAACAGAAAACTTGCTAGTACCAAATACAGGTTGCTGGAATATTGGGAGTACCTGAAGACACTGCTATGGCTGAACTAGATTAAACAATTGCAACTCTGCAGGAAAAAAAGAGGAGAGCAAGCACACAACTGAGGGTACTAAAAAAAAGATGTGCAATGCCGGTCTCAAAAAGATGCAACCAAAGCGCATGTAGTTGCAGAGTTGGGGAGTCACTTGTCGAGAAGAAAAGAATTGGGGAGGCAGGAGACCACCTTCCTGTTTGTTGTGTCAACTTACAGGGAATCACTGCTGACACTCAACATCTGAGATTGTTATTCTCTGCAGCAAAGCAGATAAATATCATATTTTTGAGTGTAAGACTTGTGTGCTCTATGTCATGAGTTGGAATACTAACATAAGGATGCATAATTTGATTATGAATCAACTTGTCAGCAGCTAGCCGGTCTTATTATTTCCTCAAAAAATGAAAATCAGATGTGAGTAGTTTGTACGGACTAGTCTCAAGCTTTTGCTTACTATCTGTATGGCTTTGCATTCATGAACTGTAAAAATTCTTTTCCAGCACATGAAGATGGGAGAAAGTTCAGTTCTAACATCTGCAGTCTACCAAAAGTCAGTTATATTAAACTAAAGCCTCCCAAAAAAGAAATCTATATTTCAGCCTTCTTTTCTCACCTTGGCCCTGGCAACTTGAATCTCAGACTGAAGCCACAATTCTAGCTCCTGCCAAAAACCAATCAGCCAGTGAGACAACATAGTCTTAGATTGCATTACTCAGATCCAAGAGCTTCCAGATACGTACAGGATACATCACAAAGAAGTCTCTGCCTTTATAAATCTTATTTGCTGAAGCAAGTTGACGCATTCGCAGCAACAAAGATCTAGTTGTCACCTCTAAGACGTAAAGTGCTGACTATATGATGTAACCACTCTTGTCATTCTGCAATGACAAACTGAAACAAAATTATCATCAGAATAGCTAGTAAGCAGTACCCATGCATATGGGGCAGGGATGAAAAAACTGACATTTTCATTTTGATATGGATAACTCTGTGACGATAGAACAAAGCTTCTATATTGCAGCTGTGCTCGTGTCTCCAAGGCATCTATTTATCCTAGTTCATAACTTTATTTTGGCAACTAGAAATGATCATATGACAACATTTGACACGTGGCAATGTGATAATAAAGAGTTAATATCTGAAAATGCTAGTAAAAGCGCCATTTTTCATTAACGTGCCTCTATTTCTCTTTTCAGTAAAGGAAAATCTTCCAAATGCTTTCGTCTAGTAGTACCTTCGGTAACCTTGAAACAAACAACGAAACATCTCCCCATCCTCCTTGTCGTAATGATTGTCAAAGTATTTTCGGTCTCTTCAGAAACATTTGCACTCCAGTTAAAGGTTACAATTTTTAAGTATCTTCTACTGAATTAGCACAAGCATTTGATGGTCCTGCAGTCTTAAGTTCTTCTGTAGATCATGTACTTAGCTTCATTATTTGACTTAGTATCATGATAACTCTCTTGGGAATCGTTTTCCACAATAAGCATTCTGGCTTTTATAAACCTGAGAAGAAGATCAACTTCCAAGTTCATATCAAATGGTGAAGGAACCTGCATGAAAATTAAAATCAATATAATTTGGTCCTCCTACAGGAATCTGCAGGGATTAGTGTGTGAGACCGCGATCCACAAACTGATGCATGGGACTCACCCTTGACTATGGAATGCAGAAGGGACTGAACCATGCTTGTATTAGATCTACCACAAACTGATGCTTGTATTAGATCTACCAAACTGTGCTTCCTATGCAGCATCTGTGGTAAATTTTGCAGGTTCAACTACAGTAAAAGATTGTCATTAACTTCCATCAACTCACATTTTATGCTTTGTTCATCAAAGATGATACCAGTGAGTACTAATGTGACCTTCGCAAGATGATAAGGGACCCAATTCTGGGCGCTTAGAACTCCAATGAATTCCTTGCCCATTGATTACTCATATCAAATGTGTTTAACCCACAACGCGCTTTCATCACAAAAGTGCTCTCTTACTAAACAGACTTCAGCCAACAAATGGATACAAGATGCTGCCATGTAATGTGGTGAATAGCCATATTCCTTTTTGAACATCATATATATCGATTCATCCTCCACAAACCAAACATTTTTTAATAATCAACAGAAAATGCGCTAATACCAAACAAAATTTAATCCAGGTTGCTGGAATAGTGGAAATACCTGAAATCCCCGCTATTGCTGAACTAGATGAAAAAAATGGCACTTCTGCAGGAAAAAAGTGGAAAGAACAAGCACATAACTGGAGGTACTCAAGAAAAGACATGCGATGCTGGTCTCCAAAAGCCGCAAGGGAAGTGCACATAGTTGCAGAGTTGGGGAGGCACTTACCAAGATGAAAAGAATTTGGGGGTCAGGAGAACACCTTTCTGTTTGATGCTTGAACTTGCGTTCTTATGCAAGTCAATTGTACTCGATGCTACAGTCGACATCCAAGATTGTGGTTCTCTGCAGCAACAGCAGATAAATATCATATTTTTGAAGTGCAAGACTTGGGTGCTCTGTCACATATCAACATATTAACATTGAGATGCAGAATTTGATTATGAATCAACTAGTCAGGAAGCTTGCCGGTCTAATTATTTCCTCAAATACAAAAAACAGATGTCTGTAGTTTGCAGACTTGTCTCAAGCATCTGCATACTCTGTCTAGCTTTGCATACATGAACTGTAAATTCTTTAGCACATGAAGAGTGGGAAAAGGTCGGTTCTAACACCTACAGTAAACCAAAATTCAGTTATCTTGAACTAAAGCCTCCCGGAAAAAGGAAAAAAAAATCTTCTTTCAGCATTCTTCTCTCACCTTGGCCCCAGCAACTTGAATGTCCGACTGAAGCAACAATTCAAGCTCCTGGCCAAAAACCAATCAGCCAGTGAGATAACGTAGCCTTAGATTGCAGATTGATGCATTTGCCACAGCAAATTTGTAATTGTCACCTCTCAGAGGTCAAATGAAGACTGTATGATGTAACGACTCCCACATTCTCAATGACAAACTACAACTATATTATCATCGGAATGGCTAGTAAGCAGTAATGGTGTATACAGGACTGAGATGAAAAGGCTGACATCTTTCATTTTGATTTGGATCACTCAATGATGTTAGTGTTACTGTTAGATCAAAGCTTTTGATATTGTAGCTGTGCTCTCATCTCCAAGGCATCAATTTATCCTAGTTCATGTGGATAATTGAGCAAAACCATAGCACACCAGCAAGGAATGTAAAATGACAAATCCATCCACTGGCCAAACAGAGAGCTACAAAGAGATTCACCAGAAAAAAATAAGGAAATCTGCAATACTCAGCAATGCTTTCAAAGAGGTCAGAAGCTATAACCTCAAGAACAATTACTACCCCTCATATGGCTACTACAAAAGACCATTCTACTTGCCGTAACAATTGTTGAGGCATCTTCAATCTCTTCGATAACAATAGATCACAATTTCTTTTGAGGGCTAGCTTAGCTTAAACAGATCTAGTCGCTACAAGGTCCATCACTGTTCATGGCTAGGAATAGGGAAGATACATAGGTGGTTTTTACTTGTTCCCTGCTCTCCTTTCTTATGGTCGGGAGATAATTCGATGATGCCGAAGGCTTGGGGACTCCTTATGTTTTGAGATAAACAGAAGAAAGGCCCAAGTGCATCCTATACAAAACTAGCTTAGCTTCCTAAAGTACTAATCATTTGATTTAAAGTGGTCATACAATATAAATTAGTTTTCCAAGCAGGGAACAGTCAAATAACTACGGCGCTCAAACTTCCAACATAAAACGTGGATCCACAATCGGGCGCGGCAAATGTGGTGGCGCTCTTCCACCATGCCATAGACGAGACGGCACCGCAAGGAAAATCATGGCAAAGATTTTGTCGTAAAACCAAAGCCAAAGTTTTTGAATGAGGCCGCGCAACAGAGTCACGGAAAGCAACAGGAGCAGCACGAACAACCAGAGGACGGAGTGGGAGGAGTCGTGGAGCAGCAACCACGCGAGCGAAGCCACAGATATCGAACCGGCAAAGTGGATGAGGAGGTGCGATGCTCCATCGCAAGGAGGAGCCAGGCCGCTAGATGGTGGTGCCCGATTAGCAAGACGCAACAATAAGAAATGCAGGAGCAAGCTGCAGATGGCGATGCCAGTGGCGATGGGGTGGATTTCGAAGGGCGAAATCAACTTCCCCTGGAATTTAACTTGGATGAAATTGACGAGGATAGAGACGATAGAGGTAAAATCCATGGTGGTGTGAGGGGTGAAGGCAGGGATATCGTTAATATATATCATATTGATAATACTATGGCCCCTATCCCATGGAAAGATCGCGGTCCCATCCCATGGGATGGGACCCATTGTACTCATCTTTCAGTAAAAATATTCCAATAATTCCTGTCTTCAGCCCTCAATCTCATCACGTCATAGAGGGGAGGAAGGCCTTTGAACTTTCCAATTAACTTTTTTTGTATAAACAAAAAATAATTAATATTACGAAAAACTCAAAACTGATATATTTATAATAAATTTATTTTAAATTAATTTTTTAACTATCAAAAATTTCAAATTAATATATCTTTGATAATTTTATCCAAACTATTACATTTGTGATAAATTTACCATTTATTAATTTCCGTTAAATTATATTATCAAATTATTGAGTTGAATGACACATAACAATTGGCTGGTGTACTGATTTGGAATTATACTTTGTTGTAATAGTTTTTTTGTTTTTTATACTATTAATCTAATTTAACGAAATATGTATTTGTCATAAATACAACCGTTTGGGATTTTTGGTGGTCTAAAAATTAGTTTGAGATAAATTTGGCCAATTTAGTTTTTTTTATCATTTGAGGTAAATTTATCACGAGTATACCAATTTGAGATTTTTCATGATATTAACCCAAAAGAAAAGAGTGCCAAACATTGCAATTGTTAAAATTTGGTTCGGGTGGATAATTAAGAGATACAATTAAATGCTAAAATTGGAGAAAAATGGAAGACTTAAGTGTCAACAACAATAAATTTTAACCAAACTGTTGACGTGGCATTTGTTGGTGACTTTTTTTTTTTATTGACGTGACGATTTTCTTTTAAATTATCGACATGGCAATTATTTAAAAAAAATATTCATGTGGCAATTTTTTTTATTATATAAAAAACTATCCATGTGGCCCTATAAGCCCGCAAAATTAATTTTCAATATAAATATTAATGAAAATAAATTAAAAAACTAAGTTGAAAAGAAGAAGAAGAAGAGCCTTGCCATCATTGGCCAATGATGCTAGGGCAAGGGTTGGCCTAGGTCACCGGGCCCTGGATAGTGGTTGGCAACTCTAGCGACCGTCAATGAGGGCCTGCAAGCCAAAATCCCTCTTTTTTTAGTTTTTAATTTATTTTTAATTAAATTAATAAATTTAGGGGTTAAACGATTTCATTTTGCACATTCATTGCTGAGTAAACATTCCGGCAAGCCATGGAGACCACTTCTATTATTAAAAATAAGCTATGTTAGATTTCCAACTACTCTTGTTTCAAAATCTTCCCACTTGGTTCTTTCTATGGTTGGATAGGAGATTACATTAACATTGGACTTTGGACCTTGTGCAGATCCTGATGACATGCTAGCTCATATAAAATCTTCCATGTTTGGTTGTACCCTCACGTAAGATGACTTAATTCCGTAGCTCGGAGCTGCTGTGTTTATGTTATCGTTGCATTAACCATGTTCAATCTTGTATAGGAATTTGATTATCTCTTTGGGTGAAAAATAGCATTTTTCTAGAGGAATTTGAAATCAATGTTGTATCATTTCCAGTATTTACTGTTTAGTATGTCTAGGCTGCTTTTCATTATTCTATGGTTTGCTTTTGCCAAACTTTTATGGTAATGCAACTTCGATGTGAACTAGTTGTTCGTGCATTGTGTGTTGTCCAGTTGAGTATATGAGGATTTTGACTTATAGTATAAAGTTCTTGCATTCGTTGTCCATGAACTTTCAATGTGTTTCTTATGTGATTTGTAATTTCCCTAAAGAGTGTGTACATGTTTCTACCTTATGGATATCCACAAAATTAGCAAATGTATCAAATCAAGAGCAATTGGACATTCTACGAGAGAAAAGAAGCAATGACTTCCTTTCACAAACTTGCTGCATCGTTGAAGAAATTCCAGGTTTGTAACTTCCTCCAATGACATAATTTTGATACTTTTGGTTGATTAGTGGACTTCGATAAAATCCTTTTAAAATCATTTTGTCATCTTGCCGCATATTTTGAATGCTAGTCTTACCGATATGATAAATTTGTTGAAATATTGTTACAATGCCCATTTGTAGATCTCCCTCTCCCTGTTAAGGCAATAACAACATTTGTAAAGTCAAATATACAATGAGCGAATCTTTAATGAGTGAATTTAGCAGTACAAATAGAAGGAGGCTAAGATCTGTTGCATGGAAACACTTTAAAAGGATATAAAATAGTCAAGACAAAACCGAATGTCTATATTGTGGGGCTATTATTGGTTGTTCTAGTGCTCAAAGGACTAGTGGGATGTATAATCATTTAGGTAGATATAAGAATTATCCATATGCAAACGTGGAGAAAAGGCAAAAAAGTGTCTCGAATGAACTTGTTGGGGTTGGTAGTTCTATTTTAGTTGGTCTTTGGAAATTTGATCAAGATGCTAATCAAAAAGATCTAACATCGGTGTTTATTATTGGTGAACTACACTTCAAGTTTGTGGAACTTGAGGCATTTTGGAAATTCGTGAGTATAATCTAGCCAAAGTTTTTAATCCCTTCAAGAAACACCTTAAGGGAGGACTGTTATAAGTTATCCCTGGAGGAAAGAAGCAAATTGAAAAAATATTTTTCCAATACTTCTCCAAGGGTTTGTCTTTTGACTGACATGTGGACTTCATGTCAAAATCTAAGTTATATGTGTCTTACTACTCACTTTGTAAAAAGAAAATTTTGAATTTTTGTCAAATCCTAGGATATTCAGCTGAGATTATAGGGAAAAAGGGATTGAGAAATGCTTAACTAGTTGAGGGATCAAATGCATTTTTTCTATCATTGTTGATAATGCTAGTTCAATACTTGAAAAAAAGACTTAACTCTTGAAATGCATTGATATTGTCAAGTGAGTTACTTCATGTGAGATGTTGTGCTCATATTTTCAGTTTGATTGTGAGAGAATGTTTGAAAGATATAGATGATTACATTGTTACAATACGCTCAGCTATACGTTATATAAGATCTTCTCCTTTGAGATTACAACGGTTTAAGGAGTGCATTCTGTTGGAAAATATTGACTCCAATAATCTTGTATGCTTAGATGTGGAGATTCGGTGGAATTCAACATACTTGATGTTGGAAGTGGCCTTGAAGTTTTGAAATGTTTTTATCTCATTAGATATTTAGGATAAAAGATTTGTTAAAGAGCTTTCTAAGGTGAGAGGGTTGCCTACTGATGATGATTGGGATTATCTCCGCCGATTTCTTCCTTTCTTGAAGTTGTTTTATGAAAGGGTTGCCTACTGATGATGATTGGGATTATCTGCGCCGATTTCTTCCTTTCTTGAAGTTGTTCTATGGTGCAACTTTAAAAATATCGGGCTCTTCTTATGTCACTTGCAATGATATGGCAAAAGATGTCTATGGGGTTTATATGATAATTGATAGATATTGTAGAGATGAGGACATGAGTTTGCAGGAAATAGCCAAGAAAATGAAAATCAAGTTCAATAAGTATTTTGGCAATGTGAACAATATAAATCTAACATAGTTCATTGCATGTATACTTCACCCTCAACATAAGATGGAGTATGTGAAATGAATGATTAATCAAGTGTATGAAAGTAACCGAGCAGAAACTTTGCGAGATAGAGTGACAAAATCTCTAACATTATTATTCGAGCAATATCACACCGGTATATGCCCCCAAAGCAACGTGAGATTAAAGGGGACAAGGACAGTGAACTTTTCAATGTCTTCTATGATTGGTGCGAACATTATGATTGCAATGTATCTTAGCCAAATGAGACAAAAAAATGTGGAAGAAAAATTTGAATTAGATAAGTATTTGGAAGAAGGATGTGAACGGTATAGCTCTACCTTTGATATCTTAAATTGGTAGAAAGTTAATTCTTTCATATATCTTTTCATGTCTTCCATTGCTCGAGATATTTTGGCAATGCCCATCTCCACTGTAGCATCAGAGTCTGCATTTAGCACGGGAGGTCGAGTACTTAATGTATTTTGTAGCTCCTTGACCCCAATGATGGTAGAGGCTCTTATATGACTCAAGATTGATTGTGATCCGCACCACTTTCACAGTCAATCGAGAAGGACTTAAAAGAACTTGAAAATTTCGAATTAGGTGAGAAAAAAATAACCATGAAATATTTATATCTTTCAATATTACAATTGATACTTCAATTCTTATTTTCATTGTGAATTTAATATAGAGCTGTCATCTACGACCATGGACTTGAACTCAATAGCGATTTATCTTGATGATTGATGAACTTAGAGTCAGGTGAAATATGTGTATAAAATATGTGTGCTCGCTTATAATGCTCTATTTTTAAATGGTCCAAGCCGTCATCTGATTATCTTATTTTCACCGTCTCACTATCTTTGTCACACTTTACTATTCAAATTGATCTCCTCAATGGTGAGACGTGAAGTTCATCCAAGTTTGCTTCTTCTTTTTTTTTTCTTTTTTCTGAATGATTAGTTCATCCAAGTTTATTGCAAAAGAGATAAGTGAAGAATCAAAGCTAGATTTCTTTGAATATGAGGAGATGCTTATAATTAGAATACAATCTGGTTGGAGAAAGGTGAGACTATGTTCTATTGCTTCCTTTCTACTTCTCTTTTATTGTTGATGATTTCCTCTCTCTTTTTTGCGAAGATAATATCGTTGAGCCAAAATTATATCATTCATGATCAGGTTGTCTTTGATTGCTAATAGAATTCCAGGAAGGACAGATGAGAAAATCGAGAAGTACTGGAATTCCAGATATTCAACAAGCCAATGAAAGTACGATGACTGTCTTACTTAGATATGAAGATTTTTGTCAGTTTGTGATATGTACTTAGACCTATTGAAGTTATGGGTCATTTCATATGATTTTTAGGAAGTTTCTCTCCCTCTTTTTATCGGTTAATTTTTGCTTGGTGCTCATGGTTAGGGTAAAGCCATTGGTTTTTTCGAAGTTCAATATCTTGCAATCAGTTTTGAATGGACTCATATTTAATTATTGTCGATATGCTTACACAAATTTGAAAGCGCTTGCAAATTGTAATAATTATCTGAAGATGTGAACCTTTTAGAAAAACTTGATCTTGCAAGGCATTAATTAAACTGGGGTTGGACCGATCCAAAAATATATGACCAAAAAAAGAAAAAAGAAAAAATTCGAATCGAACCGAGCCAAACCGCCGAACTGAGGCCTAGGAAAATTACTCTTATAATATTCGACCAAAAAAAAAAAAGAAAACAATAGCAAAAACCCAAAATTGAAAATACGAATCAAATGGGGCCTAGGAAAATTACTCTTATAATATACAACAGAAAAAAAACAAAAAAAAAAACAAATGGAAAAACCAAAAATCGAAAACTGAAAACTAAAAATCAAAAAACCAAACCGGACCACAATTTCGGTTCGGGTCTCATTCGGTTCGGTTCGAAAGTTTCTCCTAATAGTTCAGTTCGGTTTGTTTTTTTAAAAAAATCGAACCGAATCGAACCGTTGACACCCCTCATTGGCACTTAATTGCCCTAACTTTAAAAAAAGTGGCACTTAAGTATATATTTTGGAAGTTTTGGCATTTAAGTGTCCACACGTACCAAATTTTGGCATTTATGATTTACTTTAGCAAAAAAAAAAAAAAAAAAAAAAAAAAGAGAGAGAGACTTTGATTTGTCGTATTTGAATTCTTCCATCTCTCTCTCTCAATACGATGTGGAAGTTTGAAATTCAAACTTGAAACATAGTATTCCCACCTCACTCAATTTTTTTGTCACCGGGCAGGATGACTTTATTCTCACTCTGCATGTAGCTTGTATCAATACGTAATACCCTAAAAGATTTATCGCTATGATTAAAGTTGCAATAACCGAGCTTGGGAAAAGATGATAAATGAGAGCAAAACATTAGGCCCAAGCCCCAGTGTCTCGCTTAAGCCCTTTCTTCGGTCTTGCTTTAGTTGATGCCATTGCAAGGGGATATACAGGAGTAGAACGATAGAAAGAGAGAAAACAGAGACTGGCCAAGAAAAAAAAGAGAAAAAGAAAAGAAAAGAAGGCAATTAGGGTTCGAAGAAAACGACAAGAATAGAAAGAGGAGGCAAAGTGGGCTCTCGCTACATGCACGTTCAAGAGACTCGATCAAGCCGGATTATTTTTGTTTTGTAGCAATTGGTAAGGATTCGAAACTTTTAATTGTCTAATTGAAGGAGTTCTCATAATTAAACTATAAATTAGGTTTTGTATGGATTCTACATTGCTAAGTTGATTCTAAAGGTTTTTAAGTTGTAAAATTATGTTTTAAAGAAATTTTAGGGTTTCACAAAGCAGGACTTCAAGAAAATCAATTTAGGGTTATGGTTTAATCAAGATAAATTTTTAAAGTGTTGCACAATACTACTGGATTTCATCTTTCTCCAGCCATCTTTTGGCTTTATGGTCTCTTAGTAATTCGAAAGAGTTTTCTTTTGAAAGTAAGCTCGCTTGAATTGAAGTTTTGAGATGAGGTCGACTCTATTTGCAAAATAGTTGTTCAGAGCTCTTTTGTCAAGTGGATGATTTGAGTCAAGAATATGGCATTGCCTACTAAAGTTTTAGTCGAGGTTAGTTGACACGTAAGTTTGACATTTAATAAATCTTCGATAACACTTTGAAACTTTTCGAGTAGTGTAACTTTTGATTTGGATTTTATTTAGGGGTGGTTGTTATCCTCTACAACTTTGTAAGCTTATGCCTTGAAAGTGATAAGGATTTGATATATTATAAGTTGTGAAAGGCATTGCATAATACGATTTTGTTAAAACGAAAAAGTAATGTTTAACACATATTTGTTGCATAAAACCGGATGAAGAGTTTACTACCCTTTTGATATTTGAAATTTGAATAAATATAATCGATTAGTGTAAAGTTGCATTGAAGTAAGGGTGAGCATGGTTCCGGGTAGAATCTAAAACCTGAGAATTGGAATGGTGGAAACTTGTCCGGTTGTAGGTTCGAAGATATGTAGGGTAAGTTCTAAGTTCCAAAAATTGGGGAACTGGGTTTCAAAAATTGGGAAACTTGTTTTGATGGGTAGATTACAGGTTCTAAATTGGTGAAACCTAGAACCTATAACATATAACCTATAACCCATAACAAGTTTTTATTTTTTTCTTGATCTATATCTTCATGCGATTCTATGATACTTTATGATGTTTGGTGATGAGTGTATAATTTGGAACTACTAATCTAAACTTCTGTTTTATGACTAAAACTTTTACTTTGTTAATGTTTCATAAGTGAATTGTAATAGTAAGTAGTAATTATTAAATGTGATAATTCACTGGATCATTCAATTAATAATACAGGTGGAACCTGGGTAAACTCTAGAACCGAAACCTGTGATAGGGTAGGTTCCAGGTCCCTGGATATATAAGGTAGGTTTCATGTTTTATAAAAAAATAAGGAACCTATTCCAACAGGTGGGTTTTAGGTTTTAGATGAAACCAATCTGAAATTGCTCACTCCTACATTGAAGTGATATTACTCATATTTGGATTTTATTGTACATTATCTATTAGATTTGGATAAATGAGTCTCTGGTGTTGCTTTATCATAGCGGACGCTTGATCTCCTTAGGAGAGATCATTGAGCATGCAATTGCTTACACTGTTCATTCAAAATCTTTTTCAGGCAAAATAAAATAGGACGTGAGCGTTTTCAGTAGGAAATTTTTTACAATTGGATTTGGATGTGAGTTTAGATACTTGTATATATTTGGGATGATACTTGTGCGGTTTAACTGAGTTTGAAGATATTCACACACACTTTTTTTTTTAATGAATTTTAGAACTCTTGATTTTGTAACCGACTCACTATTTATCGGGTATATAGATGAATATATATTTTGATAATATGTTTACGTTAGCCTGTATTTGGAACTGCGTTCTTCGGGTAAGAGCATGGCGGTGTCGTTTTCATTATTTTATAGAGTTGAGGTGTGACAAAAGATAAAGGACAAATCTTATCCACAAAATCAACAAAATGAAAACATACATTAATATATCGTTATTGTTTCTCTATATCATTAGAATCTTACCAATTTTATATTGCAAAAATAACCACTCCTCCCTTTCTCTAATTACCCATTTACTGCGACATGAGCATTCTCTTGTCATCATGTTTTATGCATGAACTTGCCTATTTCTCTAATTGTCAAATATAGGAAATCCTAGTAAAATACTTTGGAAGTAGTGGACTTTTTCTTGGTGAAAGATTGCAAAAATAGGTTCCCATCTTTTAGCAAAGGAATGCATTTTCTTCGGTTTGAGACACCTTGGATTGTTGATGGAAGCATGAATTTTTATGCGATAATTTCCTAAAAAATTCTCAAATTTAATTTTCAATCTAAATTCTACCTCAAACTTTTTTTTTTTTTTTTGGTTTAAAAAAAATTACCAACTTTCTTGAAGGTTCCATTTCTCCCCATGAGTGGCCCTACGTTGGGAAGCACCGACACTATTCAGGAACCTTTGTGTTGTGTCAAAGTCCCACACTCTTTGATAGTCGATCAATGGTGTCAGAAAATCCGACATCTGATCAACTCTCTCAACACTCTCTGATGTGCGAGTCTAGAATTTCGACATGCGAGTTCAAAATTCTAACACGTGATTTCAACACGTACATGGTCAATTTTAAAAAATTTCAATTAATGAGGGTTTAAAATGTAAATATATAAAACATAAAAATAATACAAATAATAAAAGAGAGAAAGAAGAAAAACCTAATCTTCTCTTCTTTGCTATTCATCTCCCAAGTTTGTTTTTTTTCTTATCGTTTGACACGCTCTAACATGCGAGTCTAGAATATGGATTGCTTTTTTTTTCCTCCAAGCTTTATGAATTTTTGGAATGGAGTTGAATTTATCAAATTGAAATGATGAATGATATTAATAAATGATGGATTAATGTTTTTAATGTAAATTCATTCTAGGATATTTTTTATTATTTATTTATTTGTGAATTTGAATCAAATTAATTTGGTTAAAATAATCACACAAATGATAATTTAATTTACAATGTATATATAAAAATATATATTTAATATATAACGTGTCTTAACGTATCAGAATTTCTATTTTTTGAGAAAATGCATATTGAAGTGTCGTATATCACATGTTGGTGTTGGTACTACTTAGGCTATAAGATCATCACATAATGTTTAATAGTCCAACCATTGCTATGTGAACATTGAAGCTTCCCCTAAGACCCTTAGAGAGAGAGAGAGAGAGAGAGAGAGAGAGAGAGAGAGAGAGAGAGAGAGAGGGAGAGGGAGGGAGGGAGAGAGAGAGGAAGGGAGAGAGAGAGGGAGAGAGAGAGGGGGAGAGGGAGAGAGAGAGAGGTCAATGAAGGAGATTGAAAAGTTGCCGACGAGAGATTTATATATGCACGCACACCCCCTAGTAGGGAGAATAAATATGATAAAAAGAGAGAATTCCGTCCTTCTGTTTTTTTTTTTTTTTTTTTTGTTTTTACCTCAGAAAAAGGATATGACCCAGTTCGAATAGGGTTGGACCAATCATTACTTTCATTAGTATAATAAATTCAATGTTTTAGCAAAAAGAACATATAAATTGGTGAAATGAAGATGATCACCATAGATGAAAAATGCACACACATCATAATCTTTATTTCATCCAAATGTTGTTCATCCTATCATTTGGATAGGTCTATTTATAATTACTCAGAAGAGCACCTCTTTGTTTTGTTTTGTTCTTTTTAGATATGTTGTCCTAGGTCTTAATCTTCATAGTTTATACAAATGCCTACTTTTGACCTATGGATCTAAATTCAGTTTAACTTGCGGAAGTCGCAAGTTGTATAATATGAAATGGGTCTGTAATCAATCCGATCTATATTTTTTGAGGGTACTAGATGTGGATAATTATTTAATTTTTGAAAATGAAATCGACTTCTATTCAAAGATTTTTGAAAGATTTTAATAGAAAATTACAAGTTTTATTACAACTACTACATCGGTGAACCTTATCAAAATAGCTTACGGAGCATCATATTATACATAACTCTTTTTTGATAACGTGGAATTCAAGATTGTTGCAGAACATGTACATTTATAGATAACTTGATAACTAGATAAAAGTAGATTTGGCTAATACCATTTGTACAAATTGTATAGAATAGCAAATGTTTGATGAGGAAAATTCCTAATTGATTTTGAAAATCGACAAAACTTTTCTTAATTGTCCTTTGATTCTGATGGTAAACTTTTTCAAGTGGAAATTCTTATATGTTTCATCAAATGTTACTTATCAAATTTAAGGACATAGTAAATATCTTATTCTTAATATTCAATATTAGTGGAATAAGGATGATGATCCGACTATGAGTCATTGTGCTAATGGCTAGAAGATTGGCATGGATTCCTTGCCTTATATATATAAATACAACCTCACTTATTTGGAATATCTCATTCTATTAACGGGACAATCAATTGAAGACGGAATGTTCTCCAAAGGAAGGACTCAACTTATGCAACCCTATATGTTGTATGGGCGGCATATCTTTCAAGAAACTTTATTCTTGATAATCCAGAAGCAACAAGATTTTCTTCCAGATTCAAGTCTAATGGGTTGATTGGATGAATGATCTTTAGAGAGTGGGTTGAATAGTCAGCTTGGACACCGAGGAGTATTAAAGGAAGTTGTAATGCTAAAGGATACAAAGAGAGTATCAAAGTTTTTAATTCCAAAGTTCAACAAAGTCTTATCCTCAATTTTTTCATCTTTTGTGAGTTGTTCATTGTAATCTCTTGGAGACTGTGAGTGTGAGATCAAATAATCTTTCATACGAGCTTGAGTAGTGAGTACTTAGTCCTTGGAACATCTAATTGATTCATCATAGTGAAATCCGGCTGATAGGTTGTCAACGCTGGAGAGTGAACGTAGGCTTGTGAAAGCCAAACCACTATGAACTTGTTCTATGCAATTTTTCTTTCTCTCAAACTCTTACTTATATTTTGCAATAGATTATTGCACATCAGTAAGATCTGAGGGGTTGAATAGGTGACAATGCGGAATTAAAACAAAATTAAGACAATATTGCAATAGGACAAAGTCTGGTGACAAACATTACTTTTATATAGAAGGTTAATTTAGTTTTATAGACTATTAAGTCATGTCCAGTTACATCCATTTTAGCAATTTCTAGAACTGTTATCACAGTATTGTCTTAAGTAAGTTACTTTTATAGTAAGTTGGATTAAAACTTTCTAATAAATGTATAGATTAGCCGAAGGTGAATGCACCTTTTGATCTTATCCAATGTTTTGGAGTTTTATTTAATGGTTAATTTATGGAACATGAAATGAAACTTTTCATGAGCCACTTTAGTTTTATTAACTATTGCATTAAAGGGTAAATAAAATTAAAAAAAAAATGTGCATATTAAAACTGAAAGACAGAAGCAAATAATATATAGAAGTGGGGTACAATTCATTTCACCCCATTTGCTTCGTGTTGATATCACTCAGCCATTTTTATTTCCTATTTTGCATTGATGATCACACATTGAATCTCTGGAACCTAAGCGGAAGGTTATACTTGCCTGGAATGTCTCGCGTGCTGGTCTCCAATCCACAGCTCAGCCCTACTGCTGTAATCGTGTTGATTCTTATTTCACGAGTCACGTGCCGAATTTAGCATTCTGTCCGCCTGAGAACACCCATTTCACCCGCATTTCCCGCTTGAACGCCTAGTAGGCGACAGTGAGGAGGATCGTCGTGGTTGCCGTCCGTGTGAGCAGGCTTCCTTCTTGCCATTCGGATGGTCGAGCATTACTGCACAGCCCTATATTGATTCGCCTGCCTAGTGCCTGATGAGGATTCTGAGAATGTGACCATCCAACATTTTGCTCGTTAGCATCTGCTCACATCTCATTTTCTTGGGACGAAAAGTAGAATAAAATGCGAAGCCTGCGGGGAGGTCTATGGACGCTGCACGGTAATCTTAATTCACTAGAGCTGCACCGAATCTTCCCTGGAGAAGCAACGCCCGTCTCTCCATGATCACCCTCTCCCTTACTTTCGATCAATCGGTAGACCTCCAATGTAATGCCTGCTATATGGTTTCCCGCTCCAGCGAATGCAATTTCAGCCTTGACATGGATTGCGCAGCTATAACTCTTTATGTTCACAAGATCTGGAAGGCGGGAAAGGCTCCGTTTTTTTACCATTTCTCCCATCAGCATCAACTGGTGTCCTTCCAACTTGAAGCCAGAATCGAGTGCAAAGCTTGTGAATTGAACATGCTAGGTGAGGTCTACGCTTGTCTGGATTGCCTCTTCTTTTCTTCAATTCACAATCATCCGCCGCCGCTTGAGCTGGGTCGTATGAAGTATGGTGCTTGCAAGGCTAGAGATGAATTTGTCAAACTTTTAGCCCAAATGTTACGAAGAGATTCACCAGAAAAAGTGTACTTTTAGCCCAAATGGACACACTCCGTGCACTTTTGAAAGGCCCACTTTGAAACATCACCTCCACAAGCATATACTCTTTTCTTATTTTAAATCTACCTAACTGCGCTACTATGAAGTGTCCGTGGTAAATTTTGCAGGTTCCGCTTTTGCAGTTGTGCAGTGCAATCTTAGTCATCACAGATTGCCTTCCACTACAGTAAAAGATTGTCATTAACTTCCATCGACTCACACTTTACGCTTTGTTCATTGAAGATAATACCAGTGAGCATTACTATTGTGCCCTTTGTAATAAGATAAGGGACAAGAATCTGGGTGCTTATGACTGATGAATGCCCATGCCCATTGATTACTCATATCAGATGCGTTTTACCATGGTGCGCTTGTATCACAGTAGTGCTCTCTTGCTAAACAGACTTTAGCCAAAATTGGATACAAGATGCTGCCATTTGATATGGTGAATAGCCATGTTCCTTTTTAACATCATATACATAGACTCATCTCCACAATGAGTAATAATCAACAGAAAATGCGCTAATACCAAACAGTGTTTAATACAAGTTGCTGGAATAGTGCAAGTACCTGCAGACCCGATTTCTTTTGAGGGTGAAGCCTATCTTAATCGGATCTAGTTGCTACAAGGTGCATCTCCATTCATGACTAGGAATAGGGAAGATACATAGATGGTTTTTACTTGTTCCCTGCTCTCCTTTCTTATGGTCCGGAGATAAATTGATGTTGAAGGCTTGGGATTTCCTTATGGCTTCAGATAAAGAAAAGAAAGCCCTAAATGCCTCTTATACAAAACTAGCTTATGTTCCTTAAGTACTGATCATTTAATTTAAAGTGGTCATTGATGGACACAAATTACGCAACCCCAAGATCTCCATAACCAGAACAAGAACATGCATAGTTGAGTAGAAAGATTAACGCACCTGGATCCATTAAACATAAAGCGGAAGCAGAAAAAAGGGATTACCCACATATAAAGGGGATCCATGCATCAAGTCCTTCTCCTCTATTGCCCTCCGTATCACTGGCTCAATGAGGCGGCCCCCTCACGTTTAGCGTTAGGTAAACGCCCCTTAGGTGAGGATACATGTGAGAATTCGGGTTAGAGGAGAGACTTGAGCACTATTTATAGAGTTTCCTGCCAGGCCCCCTCATTACGGGCCAGGCTCAACTCGGCCCACACTAGCCAGCCCCATATTAGACTAATTAAGAAACATTCTATCTCACCTTAGACCAGCCCTGTTTTACGGTAACCGTAAAAACAGTAAATTACAATATCAATTAATGTAGTCCACATTAGGAAAACTCTTACATTCTCCCACTTGGACTATATTAATTGAAATCGTACCTTATGCGCGCGCATTGGTCCAGAGATAATTCTTAATAGTCAATCCTATCCCATAAAGTCTTAAACACCGAATCATGGCGGTAACTGCGTATATACACACAGAGCCTTCCATGGTCATGAATGTTCTCAACTTTATTGATATGGATTCAATATGGTAGTGTGTCAAATGGATAACGTCTCTCATAGAGAGATCCCATTTGTCAGTCATCATTCTCTTACCTTAGGTGTCACAAAAACTTGTGCCACAAGAGAATGCTTTATGGTTCTAATGAACCCACATATGTCTTGTCCTTATGGTTAACCTTTCTTTATGTATCACAAGACATATGCACAAGGCTAATAACCGGATGCCCGGATGCCCCTAGCCTTCACTCAAGGTTTATACAATCCCTTGAGACTTTATCAATATGTATTCAACATAATAACAATACATTCAAAAATATTTTATTGAATGCAAAAGTTGATACATATCAAACCGTTACTAAGTGTAACGAACCACAGATGTGAACTTTATCAGATAAAGCTATAATAGCTCCCACTAAACAACAGTATCCGAAGATACTCCTAAGCCCATGTTAACGATATGTTACTAAAATACACATGGGCATAGGCCTTTAGTTAGTGGATCTGCAACCACACCATCTGTGAAAATATGTTATATTATAAGTCACATTTCTGTACCGTTTCTTTATGGTCAAAAAATATCTTACCACCATATATTTAGACCCCTTGAGACCTCTGTAGTAAATAAATAATACTACAAATTTGTTATCTCAATACAACCGTATGGGTCTATCCATCAAGTTAAAACGATCAATTCCGTCATGAGGTTTTGGAGCCTAAAAGCCCAAGTAACAGCCTAAAAGAATGTTACTAACACTGCTTACATAGCAGAAGATGACATAAGACTTTATTTACTGCACTTACTGCTAACATAAATATGTATTCCGTTATTGATTGCATGTCATCAGAACAGCCAGCAAGTTTACATCTAAATACCATACTAACTGCAAGAATTGAACATGGCTATAAATTAGCATATAATCTCTTGTCTTCTTTAAGTACCTTAAAACCTTCTTGACAGCAACCCAGTGATTATGTCCTGGATTTGACCGATATCTACCTAGAAGTCCCGTCACAAAGACAACATTTAGTCTAGTGCAAATTCGATCATACATTATACTTTTAAGTGCACTGACACAAGGTACACCATTTAATTAGATTTTCTCAATATCTAAATAAGGACAATGTGATAGATTTAGTCTATCACCCTTAACAACAAGAGCAATTCCTGGCTTGCAATGATGTATATTGAATATTTCCAATATACAATTAGCAAATGTCCTCCGAGAAAATCTAATATAATATGGCAAAAACAATCCTTACAGACCTCAGTACAAAGGATATAAGATGTCTCAAGGTCACAATTTGCAAGCATAACATGAGAAAAAATAAATTTCCTCCCACTGACCTTGCAGTATATTGAATTACTTTGTTCTCAATGGAACAAAATAATAACACTATGAAACTTTAATAATATTGTCTGGAAACTTGCTTAAGACCATAAATTAGAACTTTTCAGTCTACACACAAGTTTACTTGAATCTGCTGCAAAATCATCCAGTTGCACAATATAGATTTTGTATCTATTTGGCGTAATTTTATATCAAAATAAATTATTAATGCCACGTTCACTCTGAAAGAACATTTAAAGAAATAATTATTTCTTTACTATAAACAATCCACCCCTCTTTCAGAGTTAAAACGTTAGTTACAAATTTGGCTTTAAATTCCACAATCTTTGTTTGAAATTCTTTTAGTTTTGTACGCCAATTTGCAACTAATAAACTTGTGATCTTTAGACAAGTCAGTAAGTTTCCAAACATGTTTCATAGATTGTATATCGCTTTTTATGGCATTTAATCACATATTTGATTGAGAATAAGAAACGACATTTATAAATATGTCACTGCATCAACTATATAGTGGATATTGTAATCATGCTCTCACAAATAGACTATATAGTTTGATGGTATAACTGATCGTCTTTCCTTAACAAATCTCCTTAATAAAGCTGCAACCACTTCATTCTGCACTTGAGAGGTTTAAGAAATTTCATTATAAACTATATCAAGAATAGTACCTTAAACCTCAACAAGTTTAGTCTATAGTTAGTCTATGGTATAGGAGATTCCATAATTATCTGTATAAGAAAAGACAAAAACATAGTAACCTTCATCATACTATTATCTTTAATAATCTGAGAGCAGCTATCCTCTACAATTACGTCAATATTTAGAAACTTTAGAGTATGTGATTCCATAATTCTTATACCTTCTTTAGGGTCATAAAATCAATACCCCTTTTGTATATGAAAAAATTGCTTTCATAATATCAGCCCACAAAAGACAAGATAAATTAGTCTTACTAATCATACTTATCACCATGTTCAATATGGTGCATTTATGTCTTTCGCCCAAATCTTTTGTCAGAATTTTCAAGTATAGTAATTAAACTACCACCCCAGAATCTACCAAGTATTTGACAAATGACCCTTTAAGCTATTTCGCATTGTCATACTTGCCAAAATACTCATTGCATTGTTAAACCTAACAACATTTTTAATCATATACGAGATGTATATGTCATTAGGATTTAAACACAATCTTTGCAGATGTGTCCTAATTTCAATATCAGACATGACATAATTTCAAGCAACTAAGGCTTCCATCATCTTATAGCAGTGCAGTCCGCAGGCAAACCTCTTTTCAAGTGTTCCAGAATGGAACGCTTCATGAACAATAAGCAAATTCAATTGCTCTTTTCTCAAGCAACAAATCATATGTCCACAACTTAAAATTTGAAGTAGTAAAAAAACCTCAATAATGACGGAATTACCATTTACAGAAAAGGTGACTGAAAAACAAGCAGTATATAATTAGCATCATGTGAGCATTGTGTAACTTGACGTACAAGTACACATCCAGAGAGTTACATGCAAAATCACATAATCACCTTTGGGCAGAATACATGACATGCAATTGTACACTCCCCACATGATAAGGGTTATGAGAATATGTTCCAATTCTTCGTGAATTCATCACCTTTGGGCATATGAATCACTAGAATCAGTTAATCCTCCACCACACTATCATGTATCCCTCCATGAACTAATACACAATCACCTCCTTTGGGAGTATAATTATGCATTAGACCAGGAGACATCCCAATCATCATATGAGACCGAAATTTCTCAAACCCAATCAAGTGTGCCACTTTGGCGGTCACTACTCAATTGAATCATTGAAATTCTCTCATACCGGGGATATAAATTTTACTGCTCACATATACCATATACATGTGATTTTAACTTTAGTGATAGGGGCAACATATCACCAAAATCACATATCATGCTAATTACATTGCTTTATTCATTAATAAAAATAAACTTTATCGTATGTTATTAATGAATAACACTCATAAAGTTCATGTGATAACATACCTTTATCCCGGCACCTGTATTTTCAAAATCACAGGAAAAATACAAGAAAAATACACAGAAAATACACTAAAAAGCACGTATTTAGGGCTTTGCATGTATTTTCACTTCCATAAAATCATCAAATATGTATATATACCACAAGATAGAGAATAGTCATACAAACTTCAAGCCACAAACCATGTGCCCATCAGAGCCTCCACGCCCCCGCACGAGCCGCTTGAGTGTGCGGCGCGTGGAGCTCACACACTAGCATAGTGACCGGTCAAATCCGGTCCGACCGGTTCCCGGCTTGATCGTTTAGTCCAATTGGTTGGCCAATCTGGTCAATATGTTAGGTCGGGTCGGCGCGTGTCGGGTCGGGCCCAAGTGACTAACGTCATCATGACGTCAGCCCTCGTGTGTGCAACATACGCACTCATGCACACGCACCTGTGACCCCAAATAGAAGCCTCTTGTGCTCTTTCACTCGGAAAGGAACATGAACACGAGATGCAAAAGGGGTTCCCGTTTATTAGTCAGGCAGACAACAAGGTGCACCAGAATTTCATAAAAGGATCTAAAAGGCATCTCGACCAGGACATCAACTCAGATGCACAAACTAGAGGCAACACCATCTCACAGACAATCACCATCCTCCTCCCAATCTAAGTCAGCTCAAAGTCCAAGTTTGCCAGAGGGCGGTAGAAAAAAAAAACGCAAACTTTCGAATTGCATCTCAGATTCACAATCAAGCACAAACTATTTACAAATCAATCATACGATTAACCCCCAACAAGATAACACAATCAGAGGATCTACACCTCTCACATCCTGCGAAACCTCGAAAAACGCAAATTTTCCACCACACCACTTGTTAGACAGAAAGCAGCTCATGATTATAGGTGCCACGATTACTACATCACGAATCCCACCACGTAAATTACTATGCTTAGAAAAGGCTCACATCATTCCGCCGCAAAACCAAACGGCAGATCGTCGATCGGTCACGTGGGAGCCCTAGCCTTCAATGTAAAAAGAAAAACGTCGTAGCCCCAAAAGAAGAAAAAACTCGCTTTACCACAAGAAAAAAAAAAAAAATTATCGACCACAAAACCGCAAACTGCAAAACTCAATCAAGGCGAGCGATGGCACCCCGAGCAGCGCCCTGCTCGTGGGAGCGCGTGAGTGTGCGTGACCGCGTGTGCACGATGCCCTGGCGGCTCGTGGCTGCACGTGGGGGCGTGTGGGGCATCCCCGACGACGCGCCGCCGACCCTCTTGCTTGTCTCGTCTCCTAATTAGGGCTCATTCGTACAAATTATGGCAAAACCTTTATGCGTTCAAGTTCTACGGTTATGGTTGCTCTGATACCACATGATGGACGCAAATTGCGCAACCCCAAGATCTCCATAACCAGAACAAGAACATGCATAATTGAGTAGAAAGATTAACGCACCTGGATCCATCAAACATAAAGCGGAAGCAGAAAAAGGGATTACCCACATATAAAGGGGATCCACGCATCAAGTCCTTCTCCTCTATTGCCCTCCGTATCACTGGCTCAATGAGGCGGCCCCCTCACGTTTAGCGTTAGGTAAACGCCTCTTAGGTGAGGATACATGTGAGAATTCGGGTTAGATGAAAGACTTGAGCACTATTTATAGAGTTTCCTGCCAAGCCCCCTCATTACGGGCCAGGCTCAACTCGGCCCACACTAGCTAGCCCCATATTAGACTAATTAAGAAACCTTCTATCTCACCTTAGACCAGCCCTGTTTTACGGTAACCGTAAAAATAATAAATTACAATATCAATTAATGTAGTCTACATTAAGAAAACTCTTACAATCATACAATTATTATTACTTCTTCCAAGCAGTGAACAATCAGTCGAACAACTACGGTGCTTGGACTTCTGGCATGGAACGCAGGCCCACACCCGGGCACGGCGAATGTGGCCACGCGCTTCCACCATGCCATACATGGGAGCTCGCCGCATGGATAATCATGAGAACAAGTTTGTGGTAAAACCACAACCAAAGTTTTTGAATGAGGCCCCGCAACAAACTCATGGAAAGCAACGGGAACAGCACGAACCAGAGGAGTGGAAGGAGTCGTGGAGCAGCAACCACGTGAGCGAAAACACTGATGTCAAAATGGTGAAGTGGAAGAGGAGGTGCGGTGCTCCATCGCAAGAAGGAGCATCTCGCGGCCAAATAGCGACGTGGGCCAACGAGGAACGCAGGAGCAAGCTGCAGATGGCAACGCCGATGCCGACGGGTGGGTTTTGAAGGGTGAAATCGACTTTCCCCAGTACTGCACATGGATGAAGTTGACCAGGACAGAGACAATGGAGGTAAGATCCATGGCGCCGTGAGGGGTGATGCCAAGGACGTCATTTATACTTCTATTTATATGGAAGTAAATCATAGTCCACGGACATCCAAATTCACACCTTTGGCCGCCAAAGCATCCGCTTTAGCCCGGGGAGGATCCTCAGATGGCTCGTCCCCCGGCTAAAGCAGATGCAGCCCCACATTCACTTTTCACAATTTCACTATTGGGGCCGAAGGTGTGAATTTGGATGTCCGTGGACTGTGATTCCCTTCCACATAAATAGAAGTATAAATGATGCTTTTGGATGTCCTCGATTGGAATGGACGTCCAAAAGAAAGAGTGTTAGATTGATGTCTGTGCCACTTTCCATGAAAAAACAAATATCAAATGATGTCCCTACTCTCACCCCTCACCACGCCATGGAGTGAACGAAGGCCTTGAACTTTCTGATTTATTTTTTATTTGATAATATTAACAGGGGATAAAAGTGTCAAAAAAAGCCGTAAGTATATCACTTTTGTGCTAATTTAGTCATCAACCTTATAATTGTGTCAATTTAGTCATTTATGTTAATTTTGACTAGATACTAATGTGGACCACTGTGGAAATTTTTTTAATAATAATTTAATATATATTTTTTATTTTTTCATTTTTTTCCTTTCTTCTTCTTTTTGCCAATCATAGGCAATGGCCGAGCAAGCTAGCCTCACCAAATCTAGCCTAGGCGAGGCTAATCCACACAAAGCCTCGACTAAGCGCGGGCAAGGGCTCCCCTCGCCCAGGCGAAGGCAGCCTTGCCTAGGATCGCTCTTGCTTGGCTAGGCTCGCCTGTGGTGGGCGACGGTGACCTTCACCCAAGTGAGGACAGCCTGCTTGGCAATGGCTAGCCAAGGAAGAATAAAGAAAAAAAAATAAAATAATAATAACAAATCAAGAAATATTGAATTATTATAAAAAAAATTATCCATGTTAGGGTTAGGCGTGCCATGCAGGACAATCAATGTTCATGTTAATAATTTCCGATTAAAATTAGTCAAAATGATTAAATTGAAACTAGGTCAAATTGACACTAGGTCAAATTGATGCCAATATAATAGATTTAGGATAATTCTGACATTTTTACTATTAAAAAAAGTGATCTGCCCAACTTTAATTGTGGGTGAACTTATCCTCACTCCCTATAGGATCCATCAGTACATACTAACCTAAAAGATTTATCTTCGTGAATAAAGTTGCAAGAAACGGGCTTGCAAAAAATAATAAATAAGAGCAGAACATTAAGCCCAATCCCGAGTGTCTCGTTTTAGCCCTTTCATTAGTCTTGCTCATTGCAAGGGAAATTACAAGAGTAGAAAGAAAGAGAGAAAACAGAGCCTAGCCAAGAAGAACAAAAAATAAAGAAAGAGATAAATGTACTAGAAATCTTAAAACTTGTCACGAATGTATAATTGAATCTTAAAATTTTCATAAAGTGCAATTAAGTCTTAAAAATTATCATAAAAGTATAATCGAGTCCTAAAATTGTTAAGAAGTGCAATCACGTCTTAAAATTTGTTACGAAAGTACAATTAAGTTCTAAAACTTTTAAAAAGTATTATCAATAGAAGGACTTAATTTGATCAATTTGACAAATCTTAGGACTTGATAGCACTTTTTGAAAATTTTAGGTTTTCATTACACTTTTGTAACAAAATTTAGGACTTAATTGTACTTTTTGAAAGTTTTAAGACTAAAGTGTACCTTCTTGACAAGGTTTAGGACTTTCAATGTACTTATTCCTTAAAAAGAAAAGAAAGAAGGAAAGCAAAGTTTGGAGAAACCGAGAAAAGGAGAGAGAGGAAACAAGAGGTAGGGGTGAGCATGGTTTTGGTTGGTCTGGGCCACCCCCTAACCCTAGGAACAACCCATATAATGTCGGTCCTCAATTTTTAGGACCGAGGACCGACCCTATTGAGCCTGGGACCAAGGACCGGACCGACCCAATGGGTTCGGTCCGGTTCCAGGGTCAACCCAGGACCGATCGATAATTTTTTTCGTCTTATTTTTTATACTCCATAAAAAAACAAACCTACAAATTCAAATTACACATCCATTGACAATGCGACATTATGCAACTAAATTATAAATACCAATACATATTTAGCAAATTTAAGATGACACAATAGAAATTTCGTACTTGCTAACCGCTCATCGAGATATGGGACAAGATGGAAAGTTCTTGTAATCATCTATCTTTAATATTCATAATATCATATGCAAAAGTGTTTTCCTGCATTTGATCATGTAGAGTCCACTCAACCAAAAAATGACATTTACACCACTTGACTAGCAAATCACCGTAGCAACTACAATACTACTCTACTCTTCACAAACTTCTACCATTTGACAAATTGAAAAGCAAAGTGCAGCTGAAATTTATTAGTAAAATACAATTAAACTATAAAAAGTTCAAAATACTTAATATAAATCATGAATATATAACTTCACATCTTGTTAATTCACTTGAACTTCTAAAAACCTAAAAACAAAACAAATGACATATAATTAATACTCAACAAAAGTTTTAAATTGAAATTACTTAGGTTTGAATATATAAAAGAATTATACATAATATAATATAATATATAGGGTTGGTCCAGGGTTGGACCGACCCAAAACTCTTAGAACCGATGACCAACCCTCACAATGTTGGTCCTGGAATTTCAGGACCGAGGACCGACCCAGTCCCCTTGGGAATCGGACCAGGACCGGCAGGGTTGGGCCGGTCCAGGGTCGGTCTAGGGTCAACCCTAGACCGCTGCTCACCCCTAACAAGAGGGGCTTTCGCTCCATGCACACTTGGGAGAGCTCGACAAGATGGATTAATTCCATTTGCTAGCAACAACTTTAATTTATCTAATTGGAGGAATTTTCTTAATTAAGATGTAAATTATGATTATTCAGATTATGCTATGCAGACAACAAAAGAGAAGGAGAGTTCCAAGATGCCTTTCCGTTTTCTATAATGTGTTTCGTTTCCCGAAATAAGTTGAAAGTACTGCAATATATATGCTAAATTGCTCTTGCATGCTCTTCGTTAACTCGTTATCTTGCAATTAGTTTTGCTATGGCCACATCGCATTTCTGATTCTCCTCATGCACATGCAGGTGTTCAGATATTCGCTGCAATTTACTTGTTTCAAGTAAGATGGTGTTTTGAAGTATGTAATGTACCTCCTGATCTTTCCATAGTTTTTTCACTACTGATGACAGTAGCAGCAAAAGCAATTGTATTACTAGAATTTGATTTACAGACCAACTATTATAGCTCCTAGTAAAGTTAGGTTAGAATAGAATGGCTTCCAAGAACCTTTGATATGAGCTCTACAAAGCTCTAGTTTTCCTTTTTCCAAATGTAGTTCTTTCTATCATTTGGATAGGTTTACTTATAATTGCTCAGAAGAGTACCTCCCTATTTTGTTCTTTATAGAAATGTTCTCACGAGTCTTAGTCTTCATAGTTTATTCAAACACCAACTCTTGACCTATGGATCTAAATTCAGTTCAATTAGCTGAAGTCATAGGCTGTACATGTGAATCGGGTATGTAACAACTTCAACCTATATTTTGTTTTCAAGGATAAAAAATGGGGCCAATTATTTAATTTTTGAAAATGAAATTGAGTTTTATTCAAAGACTATAAACATTACAAGTTTAATTGTAACTACTACTTTGGTGAACCTTATCAACATAGCTTAGGGCCCATTGTATTGTACATAATTCTTTTTCGATAATGTTGAATTCAAGATTGCTGTAGAACATGCACATTTATGGATAAATTGATAACTAGAAAAGAAGAAGAAAAAAAAAAAAGTAGATTTGGCTCAGACCATATGTGCGAATTGTATTGAATAGCAAATGTAAACTTACTTTTACATACAAGAGGAATTTATTTTTATAGACAATTAAGTTATGTCAAGTTACATCCATTTTTGCAATTTATAAAACTGTTATCGTAATATTATCTTTAAGTAAGTTACTTTTATAGTAAGTTGGATAAGAACCTTCTAATAAATACTATAGACAAGCTGAAGGTGAATGCACTTTTATGACATTATACATCGTTTCAAGTTTTATTTATTAGTTGATTTATGGAAAATTAAATTATAATCGCAACTGACCTACCAGATGAAAAATGGAATGAAACTTTTCATGGGTCACTTTAGTTTTATTAACTATGGCATTAAAAATTAAATAAATAAAAAAATTGTACAAATTAACACTGATGCAACATCAACTAATATATGGGAGTGGGGTACAATTCATTTCACCCCATTTGCTTCGTGTTGACATCACTTAGCAAATATAACTCCATTCAAAACGCCTTCTTATATCCTGCTTTGCCTTGGTGATCATGCATTGAATCTCTGGAACCTGAGCCGAAGGTCATACTTGCTTGGAATGTCTCGCGTGCTGGTCTCCGATCCGCAGCTCGGCCCTACTGCTGTGCTGTGAATCATGTCGATTCTTCTTTCCCAAGTCATGTGCCGAATTCAGCATGCGCTGTGCCCGAGTACAATCGTTTCACCCACAGGCCCCGCTCGAACGCCTAGTAGGCAGTTGATGAGGAGGATCGTTGTAGTTGCCATGCGTGTGAGCAGGCTTCCTTCTTGCCATTCCGATGGTCAAGTGTTACCGCATGTCCCGATATTGCTTCGCCTGCCTAATCACAACTCTAAGCTTGATTAGGATTCTGAGAACGTCACCATCCAAGATTTTGCTCATTAGCATCTACTCACATCCCATCATGTCGGGACAAAAGGTAGAATCAAATGCAAAGCCTGCAGGGAAGTCTATGGATGCTGCACAGTACATATTCTTAATTCAAAAGATCTGCGCTGAATCTACCCCAGAGAAGCAACGCCCGTCTTTCCATTTCGTCCATCAGGATCTACCGGTGTCCTTCCACGTGAAGCTCGAAAATAGAATCTAGTGCAAAGCTTATGAATTAAACATACTAGGTAAGTTCTATGCTTGTCTGGCTTGCCTCTTCTTTCTCCAATTCACGATCATCCGCTGCCGCTGGAGCTCGGTCATATGAAGGATAGTGCGTGCAAGGCTTGCGTTGAATATGTCAAAGGTTTAGCCCATCCCTGCCTGGCGCAGAGCTGCTCTTTTCCGCTCCATAAATCAAGTGCGGAATTGCCCTTAGTTATGCGACGCCCCATTCACCCTGGCACGCCCACTTCTTCCCATATCAGGAAGGAACGCTCCCTGACACATGTCGTGAAGAGCATTAACGCTGTCTTTCGCTGTGGAGAATGCAACTTTGACTTCAACATTCCATGCACTTTTGGAAGCTCATTTTAAAACATCACGTTCACGATCATATACTCTTTCTTATATTAGATCTACCGACCCACGCTTCCTATGCAGTGTCTAGTAAATTTTGCACATTCGACTTTCACGTTCTTGTGCAGTGCAGTCCTAATGTCTATCATGATTGCCTTCCATAAAAGATCACCATCACTTCCATCAACTCACACTTTACACTTCATCCATCGAAGATCATGCTGGTGAGTACTATTGTGACCTTTGAGGGAAAAAAGACCTGAATCTAGGTGCTTCCAGCAGTGATGAATGCCCTTGCGCATTGATTACTCATATTGAATGCGTTTTACCCATGGTATGCTTTCATCACTGAAATGCTCTTTCACTAAACTGACATTAACCAACGAAGAGATACAAGATGCTGCCTTGTGATGTGGGGAATAGCCCTGTTCTTTTTTCTTTCTTTAACATCATACATAGACTCATTCTCCACAACAAGTTATAATCAACAGAAAATATGGTAATACAATTTTTTTTTTTTTTTAAAGTAATGGAAGTACCTCTGCTATTGCTGAACTAGATGAAAAAATTGCAATTCTGCAGGAAAAAGCGGACAAAGTGAGCACGCAACTGAAGGTACTAAAAATATAACGGGCAATGCTGGTCTCAAAAGGATGCAAGCGAAGTGCATGTAGTTGCAGATTTGGGGAGGCACTTATCCAGAAGAAAAGAATTGGGAGGCAGAGACAACCTTTCTGTTTGATGTTTCAACTTATGTTCTTAAGCAAGTCAATTGGAACTGCTAACACTCGACATCTGAGATTGTTATTCTCTGCATCAAAAGCAGATAAATATCATATTTTTGAGTGTGAGACTTGTTTGATTTATGTTATGCTTTAATGTTTTAACATTGGGATGCATAAGTTGACGACAAATCAACTTGTCAGGAAGCTTGCAGGTCATTATTTCCTCAAAAAATGAATATCAGATGTGCGTAGTTTGTACAGACTAATCTCAAGCTTTTGCATACTATCTATATGGCTTGGCATTCATGAACTGTAAATTCTTTTCCAGCACATGAAGATGAGAAAAGTTCAGTTCTAACATATGCAGTCTACAAAAATTCCGTTATATTGGACTAAAGCCTCCCAAAAAAGAACTCTTTATTGCAGCGTTCTTTTCTCACCTTGGCCCTGGCAACTTGAATCTCTGACTGAAGCAACAATTCAAGCTCCTGGACGAAAACCAATCAACCAGTGAGGCAAAATAGTCTTAGATTGCATTATTCAGATCCAAGAGCTTCTTGGATACATACAGGATACATCACAAAAGAAGTCGCTGTCTTAATAAATGTTATTTGCTGAAGCAAGTTGACGCATTCGCTGGAACAAAGATCTAGTTGTGTCTTCTCAGAGGTAAAATGCTGACTATGTGATGTAACAAATCTGTCATTCTGCAATGACAAACTCAAACAATATTATCATCAGAATAGCTAGTTGTCCTTCTGGAGGTACTAAGGACTCGGTTTTTTACCATTTCGACCATCAGCATCCACTGGTCTTTGACACACAGCTCGACTGCAAAATCAGGTGCAAAGCTTGTGAAGGGAACATATAGGTGAGGTCTATGGTTGTCTTGATTGCCTCTTCTTTCTCCACTGCACTATCATTCTCTGCTGCTGGAACAGTCATATGAAGGATGGTGCATGCAAGGCATGTGTTGAATTGTGTCAAATGTTTAGCCTATTGCCATGCGGAGCAGAGCTGCTCTTCTCTGCTCCAATAATTATGTGCTGAATTGCCATCAGATGCAACGACCTGCTCACCCTGCATATCCTTTTTCTTCTCATATCAGGAGGAACGCTGGTGATGTATGTCGTGAAGAGCGTCAATGCTCTGTCTTTCACAGCACGGAAGTGACAACTACTTCAACACTCCACGCACTTTCGAAAGGCCCACTTTGAAACATCACCTCCACAAGCATATTACTCTTTCTTATTTTAAATCTACCTAACCATCCTACTATGAAGTGTTTGCGGTAAATTTTGCAGGTTCGGCTTTTGCAGTGGTGTGCAGTGCAATCTTAATCATCACAGATTGCCTTCCTCTACAACAAAAGATTGCCATTAACTTCCATCAACTCACACTTTACGCTTTGTTCATCGAAGATAATACCAGTGAGCAGTACTAGATAAGGGACACGAATCTGGGTGCTTATGACTGTGATGAATGCCCTTGCCCATTGATTACTCATATCAAATGCGTTTTACCATGGTGCGCTTGTATCACAGTAGTGCTCTTGTGCTAAACAGACTTTAGCCAAAATTGGATACAAGATGCTGTCATGCGATGTGGTGAATAGCCATGTTCCTTTTTAACATCATATACAAGGCTCATCTCCACAATAAGTAATAATCAACAGAAAATGCGCTAATACCAAACAGTGTTTAAAACAAGTTGCTGGAATAGTGCAAGTACCTGAAGACCCTGCTATTTCTGAACTAGATGAAAAAAAAATTAAAATTCTGCAGGAAAAAGAGGGCACAAAATTGGAGGTACTCAAGAAAAGACGTGCAATGCTGGTCTCCAAAAGCCGCAAGCGAAGTGCATGTAGTTGCAGAGTCAGGGCACTTATCGAGATGAAAAGATAACGGGAGTCAGGGGAATCTACCTTTCTGTTTGATGTTTCAACTTGCGTTCTTATGCAAGTCAAGTGGACTCACTGCTACAGTTAACATACAAGATTGTTGTTCTCCGCAGTAAAAGCAGATAAATATCATATTTTTTGAATTGCAAGACTTGTGTGCTCCATGTTATGAATCGGAGTATTAACATTGGGATGCATAATTTGATTATGAATCAAGTCATCAGGAAGCTTGCCAGTCTAATTATTTTCCACAGATACGAACATCAGATGTGTGTAGTTTGTACAGAATTGTCTTGAGCATCTGCATACTATCTATATAGCTTTGCATACATGAACTGTAAATTCTATAGCACATGAAGATGGGAAAAGTTCGGTTTTAACATCTACAGTCTGCCAAAATTCATTAATCTTGAACTAATGCGTACGGAAAAAAATCACATTTCAGCATTCTTTTCTCACCTTGGCCCCGGCAACTTGAATGTCAATCAACCAACGAGACAACGTAGTCCCAGACTGCAAGTTAAAGCATTTGCCACAGCAAAGTTCTAGTTGTCACCTCTCAGAGGTCAAATGAAGAATATATGACGAAGTGACTCTCACATTCTGCAATGACAAACTACAACTATATTATCATCAGAATAGCTAGTAAGTAGCCGTGGTGTATATGCGAGAGGGATGAAAAAGCTGACATTGTCCATTTTGATTTGGATTACTCAATGATGTTAGTGTTAGATCAAAGCTTTTGAAATTGCAGCTGCGCTCGTGTCTCCAAAAGGCATCTATTTGTCCGAGTTCATATGATATAAAGCAAACCCATAGTATGCCAGCAAAGAATGTAAATGGCACACATCCATCCACTGACCAAACAGAAAGTTACAAAGAGATTCACCAGAAAAAGAAGGAAATCTGCAACACTCAACAATGTTTTCAAAGAGGTCAGAAGCTTTAACCTCAAGAACAATTTCTACTCTTTTATATGGCTACTAGAAACAATCATTTCGCAATAATTAATGAGGTACTTCAATCTCTTTGATAACAGTAGTATTCAATTTCTTTTGAGGGCTTAGCCTGTCATAATCGGATCTAGTTGCTACATGCAGCAATAACTTGGTATATCTACTATACCAGCTATTAACTAAAATATGTCTATGGTTAACTAATTGGCAGGTCCGGATAGAGACCAAAGGTCTTGAGCTATCGATCCAGCAGAACAACTCAAAAGATAAAGAGGTATTTCATTTGATGGTCAGAGGTGAATTGAAAGCTAAGCAGTGGTAATTCGAAAGATTCTCCAGGCGGGGCATCACCATTCATGGCTAGGAATAGGGACGATACATAGGTGGTTTTTTTTTTTCACTTGTTCCCAGCTCTCCCTTCTTATGGTCGGGGGAAAATTTGATGCTGAAGGCTTGGGGACTCCTGACGGCTTCAGATAAAGAAGCCCCACGTGCCTACTATTTCAAACTAGCAAAGCTTCCTAAAGTACTTATCACTAGTTTTAAGGTGGTCATATAAATAAGATTACTTTTCCAAGCGGGGAATAGTGGAACAACTTCGGCTCTCAGACTTCCAGCGTGGAATGCCGACCCACGATCGGGTGCAGCAAATGTAGCTGTGCTCTTCCGCCACGCCATAGACGTAGACGAGACAGCGCCACACGGAAAATCATGGCAAAGATTTTGCCATAAAACCACAGGCAAATTTTTTGAATGAGGTCGCGCAACAGACTTGCGGAAAGCAACAGGAGCAGCGTGAACAACCAGGGGACGGAGTGGGAGGAGCCGTGGAGCAGCAACCACCCGGTGAAGCCACCGATATCGAACCGGCAAATTGGAAGAGGAGGTGCGATGCTCCATCACAAGGAGGAGCGCAGCCGCTAGACGGTGGTGCCCGATTAGCCAGAAGCAGCAACAAGAAATGCAGGAGCAGGCTGCAGATGCCAACGCTGGCGGCCGTGTGGCTTGTTTCAAAGGGCGAAATCAACTTCCCTGGGATTTCACTTAGATGAAATTGACGAAGATAGAGACGATGGAGGATGTCCTGCCTTCCACCCCCCACCACTTGAGTGGAGGAAATAACCTGGAAGATTCATGTGCAAGAATAAATTTTCCTTTGTCTTTTCTCAGCAGAGCGTGTCCGCACAGTTACACCAATACGTAATAACCTGGAAGATTCATGTGCAAGAATAAATTTTCAATAAGCGGGCTGGCAAAAAATAATAAATAAGAGCAAAACAGTAAGCTCAAGCTCAGGTGTCTCGTTAAAGCCCTTTCTTTGGTCTTGCTTCAGTTGATGCCGTGGTAAGGGAATATTGGAGCTAAAAGAGAGAAGAGAAAATGAAAACAGAGTCTGGCCAAGAAGAACACGAAAAAGAAGAAGAAGGAAAGCTGAGTCTGGAGAAACCGACAAAAAAACAGAGGAGACAAAAGGGGGCTCTTGCTGCATGCACCGGATTAATTCTGTTTCTTGGCGATCAGTAAGGATTTGAAACTTTTATTTATCTAATTGAAGGAGTTTTCATAATTAAACCGCAAATTAGGTTTTGTATGGATTATATGTTGCTAGATTGATTCTAGAGATTTCTAAGCTATGAAATTATGTTGTAAAGAAATTTTAGGGTATTGCATAATAGGACTTTAGAAAAGTTAATGTAGGTTTATGATTTGATTGGGATAAATTTTTAAAATTTTGTGCATTACTAAAAACAGTTTTCGAATGACTATGTTTGGCAATGAATTTCACCCTTCTCCGAGCATCTTTTGATTTATGATCTCTTAATAATTCAAAAGAGTTTTCTATTGAAAGTAAGCTCATTTGAATTAGAGTTTTAAGATGAGGTCGACTTTGTCTGCAAAGTAATTGTTCAAAGGTCTTTTGTCTAGTGGACCATTTGACTCAAGAATAAGGTATTGCCTACTAAAGTTTTAGTCGAGGTTAGTTGACATGTAAGTTTGACATTTAGATAAACTTTGATAGGACTTTGAAACTCTTTGAGCAGCGTAACTTTTGATTTACATTTCATTTAGGGGTGATTGTTATCCTCTACAAATTTATAAGCTCACGTCTTCAAAGTGATAGGAATTTGATATATTATAAGTTGTGAAAAAGCAGTGCACAAAATGACTTTTTAAAAAAATGAAAAAGTAATGTTTGAAACATATTTGTTGCATAAAATCAGATGGAGCATTTACTACCCTTTTGGTATATAATTTATTAATATAAAGTTGCATTAAAGTGACATTATTCATAGTTTGATTTTATTGTACATTATATATTGGATTTGGATGAATGAATCTCTAGTATTGCTTTATCATAGCAGATTCTTGATCTATTTAGGAGAGATTTGGATTAGTCACTAAGTTGTGGTTGCTCATACTATTCATTCCAAATCTTTTTCTGGTAAGCTGAAGTAGGACATGAGCGTTGTCAATGGGAAATTATTAATTGTTGGATTTGGATGTGAGTTTAGATACTTATATATGTCCGAGATGATATTTGTGGGGTTTAATTGAGTTTGGAGATATAGTCATACTTTTATATTTAATGAATTTTAGAACTCTTGAGTTTGTAACCAACTCACTATTTATCAAGTATATAGATGAATATATATTTTGATAATTTTTTGCTGCATCCTTTGGGTAAGAGCATGGTGGTGTTGTTTTCCTTATTTTATAGAGTTGGGTGTGACAATAGATAAAGGAGAAATCTTATTCACAAAGTCAGCAAAATGAAAACATTCATCAATATATCATTATTATTTTTCTATATCATTATAATCTTACCAATTTCATATTGCAATAATAGCCGCTCCTCTCTTTTTCTAATTATCCATTTATTGTGCAAATAATATATCACAACATGAGCATTCTCGTGTCCTCATGTTTTATGCACGAACTCACTTATTTCTATAATCGTTGGATATACTAAATCCTATTAAAGTACTTTTGAAGCAGTAGGCATTTTTTCTTGATGAAATATTGCTAAAAATGATTTCCATCTTAATAGAAGATTGCATTTTCTTCGGTTTGAGACACCTTGGATTGCTGATGGAAGTATGAATTTTGATGCGCTAATCTCCTAAAAAAAATCTCAAATTTTAATTTTAATCACAATTCTACCTCGATTTAAAAAAAAAAAAAGAATTCCAAACTTTCATGAAGGCCCCACTTCTGCCCTTGAGTGGCCATCGGGTCATCATGTAACAGTAACACTGCATAGTCCAACCATAGCAATGTGAACACCGAAGCTTCCCCTAAGACCCATTGGAAACTCAGAGAGAGAGAGAGAGAGAGAGAGAGAGAGAGAGAGAGAGTCATTAAAGGAGATTGAAAAGTAGTGGAAAAGAGGTTTATATATACACGCAAACACGTTAGCAGGAGACAATAAATATGACAAAAAAGAGAGCATTCTGTCTTCTTTCTCTTTTGCCTCAGAAAAAAGATGTGACCCAGTTCAAAATCAAGGTCCGACCAATCGTTACTTTGATTAGTATAATATATTCAAAGTTCTAGCAAAAGAAGCGTACAAATTAGTGAAAGGAAGATGATCACCATAGATGAAAAATGCGCATGCATCGTAATTTTTATTTCATCCAAATATAGTTCATTCCATCATTTAGACAGATTTACTTGTAATTACTCAGAAGAGCACCTCTCTATTTTGTTTTCAACTCAGCTTTATAATTATTGAATCCCCCCCTAGAGATGCAACGCCGGGATCACCATCTCTCTTCCTTTCGATCAATTGGTAGACCTCCAACGTTATGCCTGCCATATAGTTTCCCGCTGCAGCGAATGCAATTTCAGCCTTGACATGGATTGTGCGGCCATAAGTCTACGTTCACAAGTCCTGGAGGGCAAGAAAGGCCCAGTTTTTTTGCCATTTCGCCCATCAGCATCTACTTGGTGTCCTCCACGTGAAGCTTGAAACCAGAATCAGAGTGCAAAGCATAATAGGTGAGGTCTATGTTTGTCTGGATTGCCTCTTCTTTCTCCAATTCACAGTCATCCGCTGCCGCTGGAGCAGTGCTGCTCTTTCCTGCACCATAAATCATGTGCTGAAATGCCCTCAGTTATGCAACACCCTGTTCACCCTGCACATCCACTTCTTTCCGTATCAGGAAGGAATGCTCACTGATGCATTGTGAAGAGCATTAACGCTGTCTTTTGCTGCGCAGAATGCAACTTAGACATCAACATTCCACGCACACTTTGAAAACATCACCTCCACGATCATATACTCATTCTTGTATTAGATCTATTGACCTGCACTACTGATGCCATATCTGGTAAATTTTTGCACATTCGACTTTCACGTTTTTGCGCAGTACAATCTTAATGCAAATCATGATTGCCTTCCACAGTTACCACCAACAATAAAAGATGGCCATCACCTCCATCAACTCACACCTTACACTTCGTCCATCAAAGATGATGCCAGTTAGTACCTCTGTGACCTTTGAGAGAAAAAAGACCTGAATCTGGGTGCTTCTGGCTGCAATGAATGCCCTTGATTACTCATATCGACATGCGTTTTACCCATGGTATGCTTTCATCACAGAAGTGGTCTCTCACTAACCTGACTTTAGCCAACAAACGGCTAGAAGATGCTGCCCCATGATGTGAATAGCCCTGTTCTTTTTTCTTTTGTTACATCATATACAGACTCAATCTCCACAATAAGTTATAATCAACAGAAAATATGGTAATACAAAATTTAATATGAGGTAACAGAAGTACCTGAAGCCCCACTATAGCTGAACTAAATGAAGAACTTGCAATTCTGCAGGAAAGAGTTGACAGTGAGCACACAATTGGAGGAACTCAAAAAAAGAATTGCAATGATGGTCTCAAAAAGCAGCAAGCGAAGTGCACGTAGTTGAAGAGTTGGGGGAGCTCTTATCCAGAAGGAAAGAATTGGGGAGGCAGGAGACCACCTTTCTGTTTGATGTTTCAGCTTACCCACTTATGCAAGTCAATTGGAATCACTGCTAACACTTGACATCCGATAATTTTATCTTCTGCAGCAAAATCAGATATATATCATATCTTTTAGCATAAGACTTGTGTGCTCTGTGTTATGAATAGGAGTACTAACATTGGGATGCATAACTTGATTACAAATCAACTCGTTAGGAAGCTTGCCAGTCTTATTATTTCCCTGAAAACGAATATCAGATGTGTGTAGTTTGTGCAGACTTGTCTCAAGCTTTTGCATACTAGCTATCTAGCTTTGCTTTCATGAACTGTAAATTCTTTTCCAGCACGTGAAGATGGGAAAAGTTCAGTTCTAACATCTGCAGTCTACCAAAATTCAGTTATATTGAACTAAAGCCTCCCAAAAAAGAAATCAAGCTTTCTTTTCACCTTGGCCCTGGCAACTTGAATCTCCAACCGAAGCAACAATTCTTTCTCCTGGATGAAAACCAATCGGACAGAGAGACAACATAGTCATTGCATAATTCAGATCCAAGAGCGTCTTGATACATACAGGATACACCACAGAAGAAGTGTCTTTATAAATCTTGTTTGCCAAAGCAAGTCCACGCATTCGCCGCAACAAAGATCTAGTTGTCACCTCTCAGGGGTAAAATGCTGACTATATGATGTAACCACTCTGTCGGTCTGCAGTTACAAGCTCAAACAATGTCATCATCAGAATAGCTAGTAAGCAGTACCCGTGCATACAGGACAGAGATGAAAAGACTGACATTGTTCATTTTGATTCTGCTAGATCTATGGCAATAGAACAAGGCTCTGACATTGCAGCTGTGCTCATGTCTCCAAGGCATCTATTTATCCTTGTTCATATGGATAAATGAGCAAAACCATTGCATATGGTCAAAGAGTCTGTAAAATAACACATATAGATCCATGGTCAAACAGAAAGTTACGAAGAGATTCACCAGAAAAAGAAAAGCAAAACTATAATGCTTGCCATATTTTAAAAGAATTCAGGAGCTTTAACCTCAAGAACAATTTTGACTTTATTTTGGCAACTAGTAACAACCATATGATAACGCTTGACACGTGGCAATGTGATGATATTGGTATCCGAAAATGCTAGTAAAAGTGCCTTCTTTCATGAATGTCCCTCTTTTTCTCTCTTCAGTAAAAAAAAAAACTTCCAAATCTTTTGGTCCAGTAGGATCTTAGGTAAACTGGAAGTAAACAATGAAATATCTCCCCATTCTTCTAGTCACAATATATGTCAAATTATTTTTGGTCTTTTCAATAACATTTGCTCTTTCGTTGATGGTAACAATTTGAAGTATCTGCTACTGAATTAGCAGAAGCATTTGACAGTCTTGCCATCTAAAGTCATACTGCTGATCAACTTCTTAGCTTCATTATTTGACTTAGTATCATGATAACTCTCCTGGGAATTATTTTTCACAATAAGCATTTAGGCTTGTAGATATATGTGAGAAGAAAATCAGCTGCAAGGTCAAATCAAATGATGAACAAACCCACATGAAAACGAAAATGCATATAATATGGACCTCCCACAGGAATTTGTAGGGATTGGCGTTTGAGACCACGATCCACAAACTGATGCATGGGACTCACCCTTGACTATGGAAATCATGTCACAAAAGCAAGGCGAAGTTGAGCACTCTACTGCCAGCTGGTCACTTTGCCAGCCAGGCTTCTAGAGAAGAGGAGTTTTGGTGAAGCCAATTCGATTTTGGGCAACCAAACCCTGCAACTGATGGAGTAGATAGAAACAGTTGCCTGAGAAGGAAGAATGGTCAACCAAGAAGAGAAAGATACTGTTGTCTGTGACACATGCTTTCACTGAAGATGAATCATCTATTGCTCTTTCCAGTTTCCATGGCCAACAACATTTATCACACATATTGCTTTCACTGGAAATGATAGTACCGAATTTTTTTGCTGACATAATTTGATTTGCTTTATGATACCTGCAATCCCGCACATCGCATACAAAATGGCTAACCTTCAGAGTCCGCAGAAAAGAATTTATTACCATTTGCATCTAAATCATCGGTTCAGTCCTCAAATCACATCCCATATTTCTGTTCATCCCTTCAAATGATGACATGTATTATTATGCTCCAAGGTTACATGTTTTCTCTGATCTGTTCTTGAGAAACTGCTCGTTTTGAGCACTCTAAAATCACTGAAAGGTATCTATAATTACTTATCTTGGAGCTGCAATATCATTTTATTTCCTAGCAAACTTAGTCACTCATTGTCTGGAACACTAAGTCTTATGGTAGAAGTTAAATGTGATCAACAGATGGACCCAAGAGGGAATGGCTTATCAAGGTTCGTCCATATTCTTAACAGACTTGTCACAAGGAAATACGTGACCTCACCAGTCTAGTGATTTATACATTCCAATCAGTATATTGCATTTATATATGAAAAACCTTCTCTCGCCAGTTGGATCCATCAATTGTTACTGCACGGCCCAAGATTGCTTGTCCTCCTAATGAGGATTCTCAGAATGTGGCCATCCAAAAAATGCTCATGAGCATCTGCTCACATCCCATCATCTCAAGATGAAAAATAGAATCAAATGCAAAGCCTGCAAGTAGGCAATCTTGGGGGAGGCCTACGGATGCTATGCATACATATTCTTTCTCCACAAAAGCTACACCGAATCTCCCCCAGAGAAGCAACACCTGTGTCTCCATAATTACCCTCTCTCCCCTGCTTTCAATAAATTTGAGGAGCTAAACATGACGTCTGCCACGGTTTCCTACTGCAGTAAATGCAAATTCAGCCTTGACATGGACTGCATGGCTTGAACTCTATGTTTGCAAGACCTGAAGGGCAAGAAGTACTTGGTTTTTAAAAATTGTGACCATCAGCATCCACTGGTCTTCCACACAAAACTCGAAAGCAGAATCAGGTGCAAATCTTGTGAACAGAACATACCAGGTGAGGTCTATAGTTGTCTTGATTGCCTCTTCTTTCTCCATTGCACGATCATCGTCTGCCGCTGGAACTGTCATATGAAGGATGGTCCAAGAAAGGCTTGTCATAAAGCGTCGAATGTTTAGCGTATTGCTGGTCAAAGCAAAGCTGCTCTTATGCTCCACTAATCATGTGCTGAATTGCCCTCGGTTATGCCAGAAGCTGTTCACCCCACACATCCTTTTTTCTTCTCATATTAGGAAGGAGCGCTGTTGAAATATGTTGTGAAGAGTGTTGTCTCTCTTTCACTGCATGGAATGTGACTATGACTTCAACATTTCATGCACTTTTTGAAAGGCACACTTTGAAACAACACCTCCACAAGCATATATTCTTTCTTATTTTAGATCTACCGAACTGTATTTCCTAAGCAGTGTCTCTGGTAAATTTTGCAGGTTTGACTTCAATGAATGTGTGCAGTGCAATCTTAATCATCACAGATTGCCTTCCACCACAGTAAAAGATTGCCATTAACTTTCATCAATTCACACTTTACGCTTCATTCACCAAAGATGATACCAGTGAGTACTATTGTGACCTTTGTGAGAAGATAAGGAACCTGAATCTGAGTGCTTACATCTGCATTGAATGCCCCTGCCCATTGATTACTCATATCAAATGTGTTTTGCCTACAGTGCGCTTTCATCACAGAAATGATCTCTTACTAAACAGACTTTAGGCAACAAATGTATACAATGCCATAAGACGTGGTGAGTAGCCATGTTCCTTTTTAACATCGTTTATAGAGATTCATCCTCCACAATAAGTAGTAATAAACAGAAAATGCTCCAATACAAACACTTTTTAAATCAGGTTGCTGGAATGGTGAACGTACCTGAGACCCTGCTATTGCTGAACTAGATGAAAATATTGCAATTCTGCAGGTAAAAGTGAAAAGAATGAGCACACAGTTGGAGGTCCTCAAGAAAAGACGTGCAATGTTGGTCTTGAAAAACTGCAAGTGAAGTGCATGCCGTTGCAGAGTTTTTTTTTTTTTGGTCAGAACAGTTGCAGAGTTGGGGAGGCACTTATCAATATGAAAAGAATTTCCTTTCTGTTTGATGTCATGCAAATTAATTGGTATCACTGCTACAGTCGACATCCAAGACTGTTGTTCTCTGCAGTAAAGCAGATAAATATCATATTTTTGAAGTGCAAGACTCGAGTGCTCTATGTAATGAGATGATGCGTTGACATTGAGATGCATAATTTGATTGTTAATTGACTTGGCAGGAAGCTTGCCAGTCTAGTTATTTCCACAGATACAAACATCAGGTGTGTAGTTTGTACAGAATTGTCTCAAGCATCTGCATACTATCTATCTAGCATTGCACACATGAACCGTAAATTCTTCAGCACATGAAGAACGGAAAATTTCGGTTTTAGCATCTACAGTCTTGCCAAAATTTAGTAATCTTGAACTAAAGCCGACAAAAAAAAAAAATCAACATTTCAGCATTCTTTTCTCCCCTTGGCCCTGGCAACTTGAATGTCAATCAGCCAGCTAGACAATGAAGTCTTAGATTGCAAGTTAACACGTTTGCCACAGCAAAGATCTAGTAGTCGTCACCTCTCACTCAAATGAAGACCATATGATGTAACCATTCCGACATTCTGCAATGACAAACTACAACTATATTATCATCGGAATAGCTAGTAAGTAGTAACAGTGTATATGCGAGAGAGATGAAAAAGCTGACATCTTTCATTTTGATTTGGATCATTCAATGATGTTAGTGTTAGATCAAAGCTTTAGAAATTGCAGCTGTGCTCACATCTCCAAGGCATCAATTTATCCCAGTTCATATAAGCAAAACCATAGTACACCAGCAAAGAACGTAAAATGACACATATCCATCCACTGGCCAAACAGAAAGCTACAAAGAGATTCATTGAAAAAAGAAGGAAATCTGCAACACTCAACAACGTTTTCAAAGAGGTCAGAAGCTTTAACCTCAAGAACCATTACTACCCCTTATATGGCCACTAGAAACGACCATTCTACTCATCATAACAATTGTTGAGGTCATCTTCAATCTCTTCAATAACAATAGATCCTCATGTCTTTGGAGGGCTTAGCCTATCTTAATCAGATCTATTCGCTACAAGGTCCATCACCGTTCATGGCTAGGAATAGGAAAGATACATAGGTAGTTTGTACTTGTTCCCTGCTCTCCTTTCTTATGATCGGGAGATACTTTGACGCCGAAGGCTTTGGGTTTTTTTACGGGGTTGGCTCCAGATAAAGAGAAGAAAACCCCAAGTGCCTCTTATACAAAACTAGCTTAGCTTCCGAAAGTACTAATCATTTGATTTAAAGTGGTCATACAATTAAAATTACTTCTTCCAAGCAGGGAGCAGTCAGTCGAACAACTACGGCGCTCGGACTTCCGGTGTGAAACGTAGATCCACAGCTGGGCGAGGCAAATGTGGCTGGACCCTTCCACCATGCCATACACGGGAGCGCGCCGCATGGATAATCATGAGAACAAGTTTGCAGTAAAGCCACAGCCAAAGTTTTTGAATGAGGCCCCGCAACAGACGCACGGAAAGCAACAGGAACAGCACGAACCAGAGGACGGAGTGGAAGGAGTCGTGGAGCAGCAACCACGCGAGCGAAAACACCGATATCAAACCGGTTAAGTGGAAGAGGAGGTATGCTGCTCCATCACAAGAAGAAGTAGGGCTGCGAGACCGGGGTGCCTGATTAGCGACACGCCCGAAAAAGAAATGCAGGAGGAGGCTGCAGATGGCGATGCGGGTAGCGACAGGGTGGGTTTCAAAGGGTGAAATCGACTTCCCCTGCACTTGGATGATGTTGACCAGGATAGAGACAATGGAGGTAAAATCCATGGCGCGGGGAGGGGTGAAGACTGGAGCATCGCGTATATATCATATATTTTCATGGAAAGGGAAGGATGATATGGGTCCACCAATTATACCACCCCAGTCGAATGTTGTCTATTACCTTTAAGCCATACGTCATACTGCGCGTCAGGTTTGCGAGGTCTTGTCTATTACCTTTAAGCCATACGTCATACTGCGCGTCAGGTTTGCGAGGATGACTTATGGCGTAAAGGTAATAGACAAGATTCGACTGGGGTGGTATAATTGGTAGACCCATATCATCCTCCCCTTTTAGAGTCGAATTGACAAACCTTTCCATTAAAATATATGATATATAAATAATATCCCTATCCCACGGTACTTATTTTTCCATAAAATATTTCGAAGATGTTCCTGACTTCACCCCTCATCACGCCGTGGAGGGGAGGAAGGCCTTTAAACTTTCCAATTAATTTTTCCTTGTGTTAAAAAAAAAAAAAAAAAATTAAGAAGAGAATTTGATCTGTCCTATTTTTTTTCTATCTCTGTCAGTAGGATGTAGGGTTTGAACTTTCCACTTGAAATTAAACATACTTATCTCTCCTAAATTTCTTATCATGGGATAGGGTGACTTTATTCTCACTCCGCATAATTTGCAATTTTGCATCCATCCGTAATAACCTATCCAGATTTTTGCTGTAACCGAGCTTTGGCAAAAAATGATAAACGGGAGCAAAACATTATGCCCAAGCCCAAGTGTCTCGCGTAAGCCCTTTCTTCAGTCATGCTTCAGTTCATGCCGCTCCAAGGGAATTCACGGACGTAGAAAGAGTGAAACAGGGTCTGCCCAAGGAAAAAAAAAAGAAAAGGAAAAGGAAAGAAAAGAAGGCAAGCAGGGTTCGGAGAAACGGACAAAAATAGAAAGAGGAGGCAAAAGTAGGCTCTCGCTGCATGCCCGCTCGAGAGACTTGATTAAGGCGGATTATTTCTGTTTCTAGCAATCGGTGAGGTTTCAAAACTTTATTTATCTAATTGAAGAAGTTTTCGTAGTTAAACTGTAAATTAGGTTTTATGTGGACTCTACGTTGCTGAGTTGATTATAAAGGTTTTTCAGTTGTAAAATTATGTTCTAAAAAAAATTTAGGGTGTCCCAAAACAAGACTTTAGGAAAGTCAAATTAGGATTATGATTTAATTGGAATAAACTTCTAAAATTTTGCGCACTACTAGAAATAGTTTTCAAATAGCTGTGCTTAGCAATGGATTTCATCTTTCTCCTGCCATCTTTTGGCTTTATGGTCTCTTAGTAATTTGAATGAGTTTTCTATTGAAAGTAAACTCACTTGAAATGAAGTTCCGAGATGAGGTCAACTCTATTTGCAAAGTAGGTGTTCAAAGGTCTTTCGCCAAGTGGATGATTTGACTCAAGAATATGGCATTATCTACTAAAGTTTTAGTCAAGGTTAGGTGACATGTAAGTTTGACATTTAGTTAATCTTTGATAGGACTTTCAAGCTTTTCGAGTCGGTGTAACTTTCAACTTGGATTTTATTTAGAGGTTGTTATCCTCTATAAATTTGTAAGTTCAAATCTGGAAAGTAATAGAGATTTGATATATTATAAGCTATGAATGACATTCCACAATAGGATTTTGATAAAATAGAAAAAGTAATGCTTAAAACATATTTGTTATGTAAAACTAGATGGAGCGTTTATTACTCTTTTGATATTGGAAATTTGAATGAATCTAATTGATTAGTATAAAGTTGCGTTGAAGTGATATTACTAATATTTGGATGTTATTGTACATTATATACTGGATTTGGGTAAATGAATCTCTAGTATTGCTTTATTATAGCGGATGCTTCATCTGTTTAGGAGAGATTTGGGTTAGCCACGAAACTGTGATTGCTCACACTATTCATGCCAAATTCTTTTCGAGTAAGCTAAGTATGATGTGAGCATTATCAGTGGAAAATTTTTTACAGTTGGATTGAGATGTGAGTTTAGATACTTGTATATGTCTAGAATGATATTTTTGGGGTTTAATTGAGTTTGGAGATACGCACACCTTTTTTATAATGAATTTTAGAACTCTTGATTTTGTAACCAAATGACTATTTGTCAAGTATATAGATGAATATATATTTTGATAATTTGAAGTTTTGTCCTTTAGCTAAGAGCATGGTGGTGTCGCTTTCCTTATTTTATAGAGTTGGGGTATGACAATATATAAAGGACAAATCTTATTAACAAAATCAACAAAATGAAAATATTTATCAATATATCGTTATTATTTCTCTATATCATTATAATTTTACCAATTTCTTACTACAATAATGGCCACTCCTCCCTTTCTCTAGTTACTCATTTATTATGCAAATAATATATCGCAACATGAGCATTCTCTTGTCACTATTGTTGGATACACAAAATCCTACTAAAATACTTTTGAAGTAGCGGACATTTTTTCTTGGTGAAATATTGTAGAAATAGGTTTCCATCTTAACAAAAGATTGCATTTTCTTCGGTTTGAGACGCCTTGGATTGTTGATGGAAGCATGAATTAAAATAGTGGGCAAATTTCCTAAAAATTATCTCAAAATTTAATTTTAATCTCAATTCTACTTTGATTTTTTTTTTTTTAATTCCCAACTTTCATGAGGTCCCATTTCTACCCATGAGTGGCCATAGGATCATCATGTAATGTGGCATGGTCTAACCATTGCAATGTGAACACTGAATCTTCCCCTGAGACCCTTGAGAGAGAGAGAGAGAGAGAGAGAGAGAGAGAGAGAGAGAGTCAATAAAGGAGATTGAAAAATTTACTGAAAAGAGGTTTATAAATACACGCAAACACCAGAACTAGTAGGGAATAAATATGATAAAAAAGAGAGAATTCTATCTTCTTTCTTTTTTGCCTCAGAAAAAGGGTGTGACTTGGTTCAAAATCAGGATTGGACCAATCATTACTTTGATTAGTCTAGTAAATTCAAGGTTTTAGCAAAAGGAGCATACAAATTAGTAGAAGGAAAATGATCACCATAGATGAAAAATGCACATGCATTATAATCTTTATTTTTTCATTCAAATGTAGTTCATTCTATCATTTTGACAAGTTCACTTGTAATTACTAAGAAGAGCACCTCTCTGTTTTATTTTGCTCTTTCTAGAAATGTTCTCCTAGGTCTTAGTCTTCATAGTTTATACAAATGCCAACTTTTATATGTGGATTAAAATTCAGTTTAACTAGTTGTAGTTATATATGTGAACTGGGTCTGTAACAATTTCAATCTACATATTTCTTTTAAAGGATAACCAATGCAAATATTTATTTAGCTTTTGAAAAAGAAAATGAGTTCTATTCAAAGATTTAAATGAAAATTACAAGTTTAATTACAATTGCTGGTTCAATGACCCATATCGACATAGCTTATATAGAGAAATTGATAACTAGAAAATAGTAGATTCGACTCATATTACTTGTACAAATTGTATTTAATAGCAAATGTAAATATTACATGTACATAAAAATGCAATCAACTAATAAATTAAAAAATAATTCATAAAGTTAAAAATAAGTGAATTTGGTTTTTTTAAACAATTATGACAAAACTCTTATCTCAATATTGTCTTATGTAAACTACTTTTACTGTAAGTTGGATTGGATAAGAACTTCCTGATGAATGTATAGAGTAGCCCAAGGTGAATGCACTTTTGTTACCTCATAATTGCAGCTGACTTTAAATGAACAAGATATGAAACTTTTCATGGGCCACTTTGGTTTTATTAACTATTGCGTAAAGCATAAATAAAATAAAATAAAATAAAATAAAATGTACAAATGAACACTGAAATAGAACATCAAATAATATGGAAGTGGGGTACAATTCATGTCACCCCATTTCCTTCATGTTGATATCACTCAACAGCTATCACTCCGTTCAAAAGGCTTTTTTATTTCCTAATTTGCCTTGGTGATCATGCATTGAATCTCCGGAACCTGACTGGAAGGTTGTACTTGGAATGTCTCGCCTGCTGATCTCCAATCCGCAGCTCATCCCTACTGCTGTGAATCGCGTCGAATCTTCTTTCACGAGTTGGGTGCCCAATTTAGAATGCTGTCCGCACAAGGACACCCGTTTCACCCGCTACCCCTGCTTGAACACCTAGTAGGTGGACGATGAGGAGGATTGTCGTAGTTGCCCTGCGTATGAGCAGGCTTCCTTCTTGCCGTACGAATGGTCGAGCCTTACTGCACGACCCAATATCGCTTCTGTCTGCCTAGTCACAACTCTAAGCCTGATGAGTATTCTGAGAATGTGACCATCCAACATTTTGCTCATTAGCATCCGCTCACATCCCATCATCTCAGGACGAAAAGTAGAATAAAATGCAAAGCCTGTGAGGAGGTCTATCGATGTTACATGTGTATATTATTTGTAACATCCCAGGCCTCACTGTGTAATATTGTCCGCTTTGGGTCACCCGCTCTGGTGCGGACGAACCGCCATTCTAGCCACGGTCTCTTCCCTCACGGCTTTAAAACGCGATCCAAGCCTTATAAGCTAACCAAGACCTCCCTCCCTAGGCGATGTGGGACAAGAGAGGAGACTGTCACACTCTCCACCTCTTAACAGAAGAGCGTCCTCGCTGTGGCCCCACGAGTGTCAGAACAACATTCAAGCTGTGGTCCCACACGCGGTCGGGAGTCGGCTCTGATACCACTTGTAACATCCCGGGCCCCACTGTGTAATATTGTCCGCTTTGGGTCACCTGCCCTGGCGCGGACGAACCGCCATCCCAACCACGGTCTCTTCCCTCACGGCTTTAAAACGCGTTATACAGGATAGAGGGACCCAAGCCTTATAAGCTGACCAAGACCTCCCTCCCTAAACGATATGGAACAAGAGAGGAGGCTGCCACATTCTTTCTCCAAGAGAGCTGTGCCAAATCTCCCCTGAGAGATGCAACGCCTGTCTCTCCATGATCACCCTCTCTCTTGCTTTTGATCAATCGGTAGACCTCCAATGTAATGCCTGCCATATGGTTTCCCGCCGTAGCGAATGCAATTTCAGTCTTGACATGGACTGCACGGCTATAACTCTATGTTCACTAGATCTGAAGGCAAGAAAGGCTAAGTTTTTTTACCATTTTGCCCATCAGCATCTACTGGGGTCCTTCCACATGAAGCTTGAAATCAGAATCGAGTGCAAAGCTTGCGAATAGAGCATACTAGGTGAGCTCTATGCTTGTCTGGATTGCCTCTTCTTTTCTCCAATTCACAATCATCCGCTGCCGCTGAAGCTGGTCATATGAAGGATGTTGCGTGCAAGGCTTGTGATGAATATGTCAAAGGTATAGCCCCATCACTGCCTGGAGCAGAGCTGCTCTTTTCTGCTCCATAAATCATGTGCTGAATTGCCCTCACTTATGTAATCACCCCGGCACATCCAATTCTTCCCATATCAGGTAGGAACGCTCACTGATGCATGTCGCGAAGAGTGTTGAAGCTATCTTTTGCTGCGCAAAATGTGACTTCGACTTTAACATTCCATGCACTTTTGGGAGGCCCACTTTGAAAAATCACCTCCACGAGCATATACTCTCTCTTACTTTAGATTTACTGACCCGCGCTTCCTACTCAGTATCTGGTAAATTTTGCCCATTCGACTTTCACATTCTTGTGCAGTGCAGTCTTAACGTCAATCATGATTGCCTTCCACAATTACCACCAAAAATAAAAGATCACCATCACCTCCATCAACTCACACTTTACACTTTGTCCATCGAAGATCAAGCTGGTGAGGACTATTGTATTGAATGCGTTTTACCCACGGTATGCTTTCATCACAGAAGTGCTCTCTCACTAAACTGACATTAGCCAACGAAGAGATACAAGATGCTGCCTTGTGATGTGGTGAATAGCCCTGTTCTTTTTTATTTCTTTAACATCATATATAGAATCATTCTCCACAATAAATTATAATCAAAAGAAAATATGGTAATACCAAATTTTTTTTAAAGTAATGGAAGTACCTGAAGACCCTGCTATTGCTGAACTAGATGAAAAAATTGCAATTCTGCAGGAAAAAGCGGACAGAGTGAGCAGAAAACTGAAGGTACTGAAAAATTAACAGGCAATGCGCTGGTCTCAAAAAGATGCGAGCGAAGCACATGTAGTTGCAGAGTTGGAGAGGCACTTACCCAGAAGAAAAGAATTGGGAGGCAGGAGACAACCTTTCCATTTGATGTTTCAACTTATGTTCTTAAGCAAGTCAATCAGAATCACTGCTAACACTCAACATCTGAGATTGTTATTCTCTGTAGCAAAAGCAGATAAACATCATATTTTTGAGTTTGAGACTTGTTTGCTTCATGTTATGAATTAATGTACTAACATTGGGATGCGCAAATTGATTATGAATTAACTTGGCAGGAAGCTTGCAGGTCATTATTGTAGAAAATTTATTCACATATACAACTAATCAATCAAGAAAAACGGATCCATATATGATTGTAAAACACCAAGATCAATAAATACAGCGGAATTAAAGCGTACCTGTTTGAGTCATTGCTTCACTTTAAGAAAAATAGATCACTCTGATAATCAGGGATCTATCGGAATGCCAAATCTTCCTCTCTATGACCTATTTCAATATAGCAGCTTTCAATAGGATTAAAGCAACTGATAGGTATAACCTACCCTTTTATAGGCTAGAGAGGGGACCTAGCAAACCCTAATCAATAGCGTGTCAACTGGGCCCTTCCCATTATGAGTTTCAGTCAAACACAATTGCCTACACTTTGCTGCTCAACTAGGCCCGTTATCAATAGATGCCAATACCCAATTCAATCAGATCACTTTAGGGTTCAACAAATATTGGAATATCCATTAACCCGATTATTTAAAATAGAAAATCAATTAATTAATGTAAGCCCATATTATAGGAAATTTCCAACATTCTCCCACTTGGGCTACATTAATTAACTTATTTTATTTTGAAAAGGATTTTATATTCAACTGAAATTTTGTTTTATGTGGCCACAACTTTTTAAAAAATAATATTCCAATAATGACATCTCGATACCAATCCAATCCTATATAATCTTAATATAGGACTATGTAGATCAATGTGTTAAGAAAATGCCACAACACAAGACCTTCCATAATCACATATAATAAGCATTATATTTTCATGGATCATGAGCCTAGTAGTGTAGTAAGAAATAGTGCCAATATGTGATCAAAATATACACTATTTCTTATCGGTTCTCAATGCAATTTCTCAACGACATGAAACTGCATTAACGCAATTTCTAAACAACATGAAATTGCTTTAGTGCGATTTCTGAACAACATGAAATTGCACAATTATGTCACAATCCAACATGAGATCTCATAATCAGTGACATCCAATCATCTTTAAACAAAATTTGTTTAAAGATACTGTTTTATATTTCCATTTCTTAGTCAACAGGAGAAAGGATAACAATATAATCAATAACAACAGTTATTAAAATAAATGCTTTAATAAACATCATAAAAGCATTATCAATCTTTATATAACTGTAATATTCAGAACTACAATTTGTATAACTCCCACTAACAAAAGAAATCAAAAGAATCTAAAACATCCATATTCTTTACAAGTTCTTTAAATAAAATGGGTCGTAAGCCTTTTGTTAGAAGATCAGCCAATATGGACTTAGTTCTAATATTCTCAATTACAATGTCTCCCTTTTTAACCAAGTCCTTAATAGTATAATATTTGATCCAATTAACATTTCAACCGTGGCATTGTTGTTATTTATAGCAAAAATAACTTTTTATCACACATAATGCAATAAGATCAATTATGGGCAATAAGTATTTTAACAAAAATAATTAGTACATTATAAACTCCCCTTTGGGTAGAGTGTATAATGCACCATTATTTTTCACAGCATGAAGTTTATAAAGCAACAATAAGGAGAATTACATATAATTGTCAATGATCCATCCCCTTTTGGGCAGACAAATCATTTAAATTATACATCTCCATTATATATAATCTTCAAGGTTCAATCCCCTTTGGGCAGACAAATCCTTTAAATTATATATATTTCCATTATCTCAACATAGATGTGAATTACACATAACTCTAAAAAAATTTATCCCCTTTAGGCAGATAAATCTTTTGAGTCACACATCCCCATCATTCATCTCTAATATATCAATATAGAGGGGAATTACATATAACTTTCAAAAATTTATCCCTTTTAGGCAGATAAATCTTTTTGAGTCATACATCCCCATCTTTTAATTTTGGAATTTATCTTCATGCAATTTTCAAATTAATATACACAATAACCCCCTTTGGGCAGATAATTGTATATACTAATTTTTATCAATAGGAAACTTCAAAAAATATATGCCAAAAATTCATCTAACAATATGAAGCACTTTACGACATGTGCTTCCCAAGATCATATTGCATTTATCAAGCAACAATTTTTGCCACAATTTTTTTTAAAATTATTATTTTAATATTTCGGACTCATGGCAAAACAAGAATGGATACGAATGGTTACTAGAATTAAAGGGAGCCAAAAATTTCGTAGCTATCATTAATCATTACATCAAAAAATCATGAGGATAATCTTTATCTCACACTTCCTCACTATCAACCCTTGGTTGGCATATTTAAATTTGGCATCTTTTAAATTTGGGAAATTTCATAGTCATGCAATAACTCAATCTCCACCTATTTGACACAATCATATCATCTGAATATAGAAGTATCCTTCATGCATGTTAGCATGAAACCCACAAGAGATCAAGCAAAATCTCTATAAAAAGAACTTCTAAACCTCAATCATGTTAAGCCAGTCCACTCTGATAATTCGTGGTAAAACCACACAAGAAGACATGAAAGGTCCATTTGGTTCACCAGAATTTTCAATAATATTGATTAATTCGTATTTTGATGCTATAGTCTTCCGTCAGTCACCGGTCCAAAGATTACAATAAAAATAAAAGAAGCTACAAATGAATAGATTTAAAACATAATTCCCATGTAAAAAAAAAAAAAAAAAAAAAAACATTCATGTGCTTCTCATCATGCACCATCTATGATTTTCCCCTTTTGAACCTGGGGTTTCCACAAAGCACTACACAGTAGACTATGGACTTTTCTTCCACTGCTGAAACCTTCAACTTTTACATCTCTATAGCCTAATCCTAATTTTTTTGATAAATAACATTCTCTTGTTTGTATCTACATACATTTGGATCTCGATTCACAAATCTCTTGGTTTCATTGTATCGCCTTCAATGGAATTTTAAACCTTAGTCAATAAAACACCATTGCATTGCAGGAGCCGTGCGAGCAATTTGTAAAAAGATTAAAATTTGCAAGTTCGGAATTTGCTGGTTATGCCACATTCCTCAGCAAATCAACTATGAACCCAACAAATCCAGATAGATAACTTAGCATAAAACCACTCGTACAAACAAAAATCATAGTTTGGTCTTTTGCTCACCCCACAATCAACATATTTATAGTGAAATCACAATGAAGCCTTAAAGCAGCGATTTCATTTAGAATCTAGCAACAAGATGCACGCACTGCGCGTGAAAAGCAAAAACCGACTATTTCCATCTTTAACTTTTGATATCCCGACAACTTGAGAAATCTTAACCATTGGTTCTCTTTTCCAGACTATAGGGAGCACCATAGCCCCAAAGCTTTAGTGACTCACTAACTACTTAATATAGAAATAATCCAAATCAATGAAAACTAGGGCACAAATCTCAACTTTATAACAATGCACCCCATAAGCGTCACCCATTGCGTACGTGGATCAATTGATGCGTAATCTCGGTCCACCGAGTAAAACGGCAAAGCGGCAATCAAGGAAAAGGAAAGAGGTGCAAGAACTTAATGTGAACGCACAGAAAACCCGTACGCACAATCGCACTAAAGCATGAGGCGGGAGGAAGAGAAGGTAGAAACCCTAACCACTCGTCCAGACCACTCGTCCAGAGCGAAACAAACAATCAGCTACAATAATCTCTAAACCAACCGTTGCTACCGTTGAATAAAAATTGAAGGTAACATTAGAATCTAACTTAAAATTCTAGAACTTTTTCTATATATATACGAGACAATCACTCCGATTGCACCATACACATCAACCCAAAACCCAAAAATCTCGAGTAGCCAGTTAAAAATAAATAAAAAATTCTCTCTTCCAAGCAAAATGATCACTACACAAGTTGCATCTGAAGAATTCCACCACAAGATTTTGGATCTCTAAAGAAAACAAGAAAAGGGTGATCAAACACAAGCACTTACTCAGGATTGACTCCTTTGAACACCGAAAAAAGAAACAATCTTTGCCATTGGAGATGGAGCCCAAGGAACTTTCTTTATTGCAATCGAAAGATGCTAAAACATATATATAACAATGCTCATGCAACGATTTACAATGAACATCAACCAATTGCAAGTAATTTGAAAATTCTAGAACTTTTCATGTATAAACCCTAGAATTTCAAATTTAAAATTATCTCTCAATTCTCAACGAAATTATACAAATTATATATAGTTGGAAAGATCTCGACATGTAGAACAAAAGCCCTATGGTTTCAGATCAATCAAGCAAAAAATCCACACGAAAGATAATGCCCATATTTGGCTCAAAGAGGAAAATTTCGAATTTGTCCATAAAAAGATAAAATTTGGGTTTTACAATCATATATGACAAGCTCTGATACCACATGTAGAAAATTTATTCACATATACAACTAATCAATCAAGAAAAACGGATCCATATATGATTGTAAAACACCAAGATCAATAAATACAGCGGAATTAAAGCGTACCTGTTTGAGCCATTGCTTCACTTTAAGAAAAATAAATCACTCTGATAATCAGGGATCTATCGGAATGCCAGATCTTCCTCTCTATGACCTATTTCAATATAGCAGCTTTCAATGGGATTAAAGCAACTAATAGGTATAACCTATCCTTTTATAGGCTAGAGAGGGAACCTAGCAAACCCTAATCAATAGCGTATCAATTGGGCCCTTCCCATTATGGGTTTCAATTAAACACAATTGCCTATACTTTACTACTCAACTAGGCCCGTTATCAATAGATGCCAATACCCAATTCAATCAGATCACTTTAGGGTTCAACAAATATTGGAATATCCATTAACCCGATTATTTAAAATAGAAAATCAATTAATTAATGTAAGCCCATATTATAGGAAATTTCCAACAATTATTTCCTTGAAAAATGAATATCAGATGTGTGCAGTTTGTACAGGCTAGTCTCAAGCTTTTGCATACAATCTATATGGCTTGGCATTCATAAACTGCGAACTCTTTTCCAGCACATGAGATGGGAAAAGTTTAGTTCTAACATCTACAGTCTACCAAAATTCGGTTATATTGGAATTAAATTGCATGTTGAGATAAATTTCTAAGTTAGGATAGGATTTAGATTAGTCTATTTCCTAATTAATATATATATATATATAATATCTCACTTTAGTTAGATTTTTAATTTTAGCAATTTTTAATTACGAATTTTTATAAAAAATACATAAAAAATATCATGCACATGTCATATATAATTAGCTTCATGAAATGCATGTCATTTAGTGATTGTTGTTAGATCCATTTAATTAGAAATTGTCCATCATTAGAAGTAGGTCATTTGGTTAGATTGCATTGCACATAGATTAGAATTTATGAAACAAGAGAAAATCCTTAAAAATTTGAGTGATTGCGTGTTAATTAAGAATCACATCTAGAGCTTTTGATGTGAATTTTGAGCTAACATTACATATGTTTTTGTTGCTACAAGATAAGTCTCGTAATTTATTGCTTTATTGGGTGTTAAATTGGTGGATTGCGTACCCGCATGGTCACCTCATATGTTAGGGAAGTAAATTAAAATCAATTCAAGGTGCCTACAAAACATTTTTTTTTTTCAAAATAAAAGAGAAAGATACCAAAAGGGCGTTAGAGAAATCTAGCGTAACCAAGTCCCCAAACTCACAATCAAGTAAATTTCCCGTTACTTTACTTGGGTTTCTAATCGACTCTCTAAAAATGGATTAGTGACGACTCATAATTAAAAATTAATTATATGTTAAGAACTTGAACCTAAGTCGCAAATTGGTATGAGCTTGGAAGAGTTCGAGCTAAGTTTAGGTTTAATAATCCATTAGCCAAACCCTAGGTGATTCACTTGAGATTAGGTCGCGACACCATGGTTGTGTTGTTTTCCTTATTTTATAGAGTTGGGGGTGTAACAATAGATAAATGACATATCATTATTGTTTCTCTATATCATTACAATCTTACCAATTCCATACTCCAAGAACGGCCGCCCCTCCCTTTCTATAATTATCCATTTATTGTGCAAATAATATATCATGACATGAGCATCCTCGTGTTGCCATGTTTTATGCACGATCTCACCTATTTCTATAATTGTTGGATATACAAAATCCTAGCAAAATACTTTTGAAGCAGTGGGCATTTTTTCTTGGTGAAATATTGCGAAAATATGTTTTTATCTTACAAAAGATTGCATTTTCTTTGGTTTAAGACACCTTTGGATTGTTGATGGAAGTATGGATTTTGCTAATTTCCTAAAAAAAATCTCAAATTTTTATTTTAATGTCGATTCTACTCGAATTGGTTTTTGTTTTAAAAAGTTCCCAACTTTCATGAAGTTGGGAACGAGAGAGAGAGAGAGAGAGAGAGAGAGAGAGAGAGAGAGAGAGAGAGTCAATAAAGGAGATTGAAAAGAAGTTTATATATACATGTAAACACCCGAGTAGGCATTTTGTCTTCTTTCTTTTTTGGCCCAAAAGGGTGTGACTCGGTTTAAAATCAAGGTTGGACCAACCGTTACTTTGATTAGTATAATAAATTCAAAGTTTTAGCAAAAGGAGCAAATGATCACCATAGATGAAAAATGTGCATGCATCATAATCTTTATTTCATCCAAATGTAGTTCATTCTATCATTTGTATAGGTTTACTTGTAATTACTCGAAAGAGCACCTCTCTATTTTGTTGCTCTTTCTAGAAATGTTCTCCTTGGTCTTAGTCTTCATAGATCCGTGGATCTAAATTCAGTTTAATTAGTTGAAGTTGTAGGTTATATATGTGAATTGGATCTGTAACAACTTCAATCTGTATTATTATTTTTTTTAAATAACCAATGCGGATAATTGTTTAGTTTATGAAAATAAAATCGAGTTCTATTCAAAGATTTAAAAGAAAACTTCAATTAAATTACAATTGCTGCTTCAATGAGCCATATCGACATAGCTTACAAATCAAGGGTGTTGCAGAACATGTGCATTTATAGAGAAATTGATAACTAGAAAAAAAAGTAGATTCGGCTCATACTACTTGTACCAATTGTATTTAATGGCAAATATAAACATTACTTTTACATGTAAATGCAATCTACTAATAAATTAAAAAAATAACTCGTAAAATTAAAAATAAGTGAATTTGGTTTTTAAAACAATTATGACAAAACTGTTGTCGCAAAATTGTCTAACGTAAGTTACTTTTAGAATAAGTTGGATAAGAACTCTTTGATGAATGTATAGACTAGCCCAAGGTGAATGCACTTTTAAGACCTCATCTAATTGTAGCTGACCTTAAATGAACAAGACATAAAACTTTTCATGGGCCACTTTTTTTTTTGGTTGATCCTACTCTAATCCTACTCTAATACTCACTCTCAAACTTTTGCCCTGCCTCTTTGCAGGGCGTGGGAGTCGAAACCCACTCCTGAAATGAAATCGTCCCAACCCCAATCCCCTCTGAAAATGTGGGGATTTGATTCATGCCACTTTAGTTTTATTAACTATTGCGTTAAAGCATAAATAAAACAAAATAAAAATGTACAGATGAACACTGAAATACAACATCAAATAATACGGGAGTAGGGTACAATTCATGTCACCTCATGTACTTCGTGTTGACATCACTCAACTATAACTCCATTCAAAACGCTTTTTTATCTCCTAATTTGCCTTGGCGATCATGCAATGAGTCTCCGGAATCTAAGCGGAAGTGCTGTAGTTGCTTGGAATGTCTCGCGTGCTGGTCTTCGCTCCGCGGGTCAGCCCACTGCCGTGATCTGTGTCAATTTTTCTTTCACCAGTTGCACTGAATTTGGCATGCTGTCCGCCCTAGGACCCCCGTTTCACCCGCTGCCCCAACTTGACCGCCCAGTAGGCGATGATGCGGAGGATTGTCGGAGTTGCCATGCGTGTGAGCGGGCTTCCTTCTTGCCATTTGGATGGTTGACCGTTGCTGCACGGCCTGATATTGCTTCGTCTACCTAGTCACAACTCTAAGCCTTATGAGGAATCTGAGAATGCGACCATCCAACATTTTGCTCATTAGCATCTGCTCACATCTCAACATCCGAGGACGAAAAGTAGAATCAAATGCGAAGCCTGCGAGGAGGTCTATCGATGGAACACGTGTATATTCTTTCTCCATGAGAGCTGCGCCAAATCTCTCCCCAGAGATGTAATGCCCGTCTCCATGATCACCATCTCTCTTGCTTTCGATCAATTAGTAGACCTCCAATGCAATGCCTGCCATATAGTTTTCCGCTGCAGCAAATGCAATTTCAGCCTTGACATGGACTGTGCGGCTCTTAGTCTAAATAAACAAGACCTGGAGGGCAAGAAAGGCTCAGTTTTTTGGCCATTTCGCCCATCAGCATCTACTGGTGTCCCACAACGTGAAGCTTGAAACCAGAATCGAGTGCAAAGCATACTAGGTGAGGTCTATGGTTGTGTGGATTGCCTCTTCTTTCTCAAATTCACGATCATCCACTGCCGCTGGAGCAGTGCTGCTCTCATCTGCTCCATAAATCATGTGCTGAATTGCCCTCAGTTATGCAACACCCCGCTCACCCTGGCACAGCCACTTCTTCCTGTATCAGGAAGGAACGCTCACTGATGCATGTCGTGAAGAGCATTGACGCTGTCTTTCTCTGCACAAAATGCGGCTTTGACTTCAACATTCCATGCACTTTAAGAGGCCCACTTTCAAACATCACCTCCACGAGCATATGCTCTTTCTTATATTAGATCTACTGATGCGCACTTCCTATGCATTGTCTGGTAAATTTTGCTTTTTCAACTTTCACGTTCTTGTGCAGTGCAGTCTTAATGTCAATCATGATTGCCTTCCACAATTACCACCAACAATAAAAGATCACCATCACCTCCATCAACTCACACTTTACACTTCATCCATCAAAGATCATGCCGGTGAGTACTATTGTGACCTTTGAGAGAAAAAAGACCTGAATCTAGGTGCTTCCAGCTGAGATGAATGCCCCTGTGCTTTCATCCCAGAAGTGCTGTCTCACAAAACTGACAATTAGCCAACAAAGAGGTACAAGATGCTGCCTTGTGATGTGGTGAATAGCCCTGTTCTTTTTTCTTTCTTTAACATCATATATAGACTCATTCTCCACAATAAGTTATAATCAACAGAAAATATGGTAATACCAAATGTTTTTAAAGTAATGGAAGTACCTGAAGACCTTGCTATTGCTGAACTAGATGAAAAAATTGCAATTCTGCAGGAAAAGCAGAGAGAGTGAGCACACAACTGAGGGTACTGAAAAAAAAAAAAATAATGGGCAATGCTGGTCTCAAAAAGATGCAAGCAAAGTGCATGTAGTTGCAGAGTTGGGGAGGCACTTATCCAGAAGAAAAGAATTGGGGAGGCAGGAGACAGCCTTCCTGTTTGATGGTTCAACTTACATTCTCAAGCAAGTCAATCAGAATCACTGCTAACACTTGACATCTGATATTGTTATTCTCTGCATCAAAAGCAGATAAATATCATATTTTTTAGTGTGAGACTTGTTTGCTTCATGTTATGAATTAATGCACTAAAATTGGGATGCATGAGTTGATTATGAATCAACTCGTCAGGAAGCTTGCCGGTCTTATTATTTCCTCGAAAAGTGAATATCAGACAGGTGTAGTTTGAACAGACTAGACTCAAGCTTTTGCATACTATCAATATGGCTTTGCATTCATGAACTGTAAATTCTTTTCCAGCACATGAAGATGGGAAAAGTTCTGTTCTAACATCTGCAGTATACCAAAATTCGGTTATATTGGACTAAAGCCTCCCAAAAAAGAAATCTATATTTCAGCGTTCTTTTCTCACCTTGGCCCTGGCAACTTGAATCTCTGACTGAAGCAACAATTCTAGCTCCTGGATGAAAACCAATCAACCAGTGAGACAACATAGTCTTAGATTGCATCAGTCAGATCCAAGAGCTTCTGGATACAAACAGGATACATCACAAAAGAAGTCGCTGTCTTTATAAATCTTATTTGCTGAAGCAAGTTGATGCATTTGCCAGAACAAAGATCTAGTTCTCACCTCTCAAAGGTAAAGTGCTGACTATATGATGTTTGTCCTTCTGGAGGAACAAAGGACTCGGTTTTTTTCCATTTCGACCATCAGCATCCACTGGTCTTCCACACACAGCTTGACTGCAAAATCGGGTGTGAAGCTTGTGAATGGAAGATATAGGTGAGGTCCATGGTTGTCTTGATTGCCTCTTCTTTCTCCACTGCACTATCATTCTCTGCCGCTGAAACTGCCATATGAAGGATGGTGCGTGCAAGGCTTGTGTTGAATGTGTCAAATGTTTAGCCTATTGCCATGCAGAGCAGAGATGCTCTTCTCTGCTCCATAAATTATGTGCTGAATTGCCCTCATATGCAACGACCTGTTCACCCTGCACATCCTGTTTCTTCTCGTATCAGGAGCACTGTTGACATATGTCGTGAAGAGCATGGATGCTCTGTCTTTCACTGCATGGAAGGGACGACTTCAACACGCCATGCACTTTTAAAAGGCCCACTTTAAAACATCACCTCCGCAAGGATATATACTCTTTCTTATTTTAAATCTACCTAACCATGCTACTATAAAGTGTCTGCGGTAAATTGTGCAGCGTCGGCTTTTGCAGTTGTGTGCAATGCAATCTTAATCATCACAGATTGCCTTCCACTACAGTAAAAGATTGCCATTAAATTCCATCAACTCACACTTTATGCTTTGTTCATCGAAGATAATACCAGTGAGCAGTACTATTGTGCCCTTTGTAATATTATAAGGGACACAAATCTGGGTGCTTATGACTGATGAATGCCCTTGCCCATTGATTACTCATATCAAATGCGTTTTACCATGGTGCTCTTGTATCACAGTAATGCTCTCTTGCTAAACAGCCTTCAGCCAAAACTGGATACAAGATGCTGCCATGTGATGTGGTAAATAGCCACACTCCTTTTTAACATCATAGATATATAGACTCATCTACACAATAAGTAATAATCAGTAGAAAATGCGCTAATACCAAACAGTGTTAAATACAAGTTGCTAGAATAGTGCAAGTACCTGAAGACCATGCTATTGCTGAACAGCCTGAACTAGATGAAAAAGTTGAAATTCTGCAGGAAAAAGTGGGCACATAATTGGAGGTACTCAAGAAAAGACGTGTAATGCTGGTCTCCAAAAGCTGCAAGCGAAGTGCATTTAGTTGCAGAGTTGGGGATGCCCTTATCAAGACGGAAAGAATTCGGGAGTCAGGAGAACACCCTTCTGTTTGATGTTTCAACTTACATTTTTATGCAAGTCAATTGGACTCACTGCTACAGTCGACATCCAAGATTGTTGTTCTCTGCAGTAAAAACAGACAAATATCATATTTTTGAAGTGCAAGGCTTTTGTGCTGTGTCATTTATCAAAGTATTAACATTGGGATGCCTAATTTGATTATGAATCAACTTGTCAGGAAGCTAGCTGGTCTAATTATTTCCACAAATATGAACATCAGATGAGTGTAGTTTGTACAGAATTGTCTCGAGCATCTGCATACTATCTATCTAGCTTCTCATACATGAACTGTAAATTCTACAGCACATGAAGATGGGAAAAGTTTGGTTCTAACATCTACAGTCTGCCAAAATTCAGTAATCTCGAACTAAAGCCTACAGAAGAACAGAAGAAAATCAACATTTCAGCATTCTTTTCTTACCTTGGCCTTGGCAGCTTGAATGTTAATCAGCCAGGGAGACAACATAGTCTTTGATTGCAAGTTAACACATTTGCCACAGCAAAGAATAGCTGTCGCCTCTCAGAGGTAAAATGAAGACTACATGATGTAACGACTCCCACATTCTGCAATGACAAACTATAACTATATTATCATCGGAATAGCTAGTACACACTAATGGTGTATATGCGAGAGATGGAAAAAGCTGACATGTTTCATTTTGATTTGGATCACTCAATGATGTTAGTGTTAGATCAAAGCTTTTGAAATTGTATCTGTGCTCGCGTCACCAAGGCATCAATTTATCCCATGGATAAATGAACAAGAACATAGTACACCAGCAAAGAATGTAAAACGACACATATCCACCCACTGGCCAAACAGAAAGCTACAGAGAAATTCACGAGAAAAAAGAAGGAAATCTGCAACACTCAACAATGTTTTCAAAGAGGTCAGGAGCTTTAACCTCAAGGACAATTACTACCCCTTATATGGCTGCTAGAAACGACCATTCTACTCGTCGTAACAATTGTTGAGGTCATCTTCAATCTCTTCGATAACAACAGATCCCAATTTCTAGTCACTGCAAGGTGCATCACCATTCATGGCTAGGAACGGGAAAGATACATAGGTGGTTTTTACTTGTTCCCTGCCCTCCTTTATTATGATCGGGAGATAATTTGACGCCGAAGGCTTGGGGATTCCTCATGGCTATGGCTTCAGATTAAGAGAAGAAAGCCCCAAGTGCCTCTTACACAAAACTTGCTTAGCTTCGTAAAGTACTAATCATTTGATTTGAAGTGATCACATAATTAAAATTACTTCTTCCAAGCAGGGAGCAGTCAGTCGAACAACTACGGCGCTCAGACTTCCACCATGAAACGCAGATCCACAACCAGGCGTGGCAAATGTGGCTGCGCTCTTCCACCATGCCATACACAGGAGCGCGCCGCACGGATAATCATGAGAACGAGTTTGCGGTAAAACCACGGCCAAAGTTTTTGAATGAGGCCCCGTAACAGACGCATGGAAAGCAACAGGAACAGCACGAACCAGAGGAGGGAGTGGAAGTTGTCGTGGAGCAGCAACCACGCGAGCAAAAACACCATGTCAAACCGGTGAAGTGGAAGAGGAGGCGTGCTGCTCCTTCGCAAGAAGGAGCACAGCTGCGAGAAGGTGGTGCCCAATTAGCTACCCGCCCGAAAAAGAAATGCAGGAGGAGGCTGCAGATGGCGACGCGGGTGGCAAGGGGTGGGTCTCAAAGGGTGAAATTGACTTCCCCTGGTATTGCACCTGGATAAAGTTGACTAGGACAGAGACAATGGAGGGGAGATCCATGGCGCCGTGAGGAGGGGCAAAGACGGGGACATTATTTATACTTTCCATCTACGTGCAAGGGAGTCATGATTCGGGGACATCCTCTTCCGACTTTAAATCTTTTTAAAAAATGTAAACATCAAAGATGTTTAGACAGACCGTCGAAAAGATTTAAAGTTGGTAAAGGATGTTCCCGAATCATGACTCCCTTAAAAAATGTTAGGATATCTTTAACATTTTTTAAAGGAAGATACCTGTTGCATCCTTAAAATTTTTAAAAGGGAACTTGGAAAAAGGGCATTTGGATGTCCTTGATTAGAATGGACTTCAAAAATAAAGAGTATTAGATTGATGTCAAAAGAAAGATTATTAAATTGATGTCCGTGCCACTTTCCATGAAAAAATAAATGTCAAATGATGTCCTTACCCTCACTCCTCACCACACTATAGAGAGGACGAAGGCCTTAAACTTTCCGATTTATTTTTTATTTGGTTATTTTGACAAGAGAGAAAAGTCATAAGCCTATCGCATTTATATTCATCTAATCTTAAATCTTATAATTGTATCAATTTAATCATTCTGATTAATTTTGAATAGATATTGATATGGACGGCCATGGAAAAATTTTCATAATAATTTAATATATATTTTTAATTTTCTCTAATTTTTTTTTTTTCTTTTTTTCTTTTCCTTTCTTCCTCCTTTTGCTGACCATAGGCAATAGCTGAGCGTGGTGGCCTCACCAAATCTGGCCTAGGCAAGGCTAACCCTTGTAAGGCCTCGCCCAAGCCAAGGCGGCCTTGCCTAGGATCGCTCTCGCTTGGCCTAGCCTAGCTTGTGGTGGGCAATGGCCAAGGAAGAATAAAGAAAAAAAGAAAAAAATAATAATAATAAATAAAAAATTGAATTACTATAAAAAAAATTTATCCATATTAGGGCTAGATGTGCCATGTAGGACAACTAATGTCCATATCAATAATTTCCAATCAAAATTAGTCGAAAAAGATTGAATTGACACTAATTCAAATTGACGCAAATATAATAGATTTGTGATTTTTCTTTAAAAAGTGATATGTCCAACTTTAATTTCGAGTGACCTTATCCTCACTTCGCATAGGATCCATCAGTACATAATAACCTAAATATTTATCTTCATGAATGAAGTTGCAAGAAATGGGCTTGCAAAAAATAATAAATAAGAGCAAAACATTAAGCCCAAGCCTAAGCCCAAGCCTAAGTGTTTCGTTTTAGCCCTTTCTTTAGTCTTGCTTCATTGCAAGGGAAATTACAAGAGCAGAAAGAAGGAGAGAAAACGGAGCCTGGCCAAGAAGAACAAAAAAGAAAAGAAAAGAAAAGAAGGAAAGAAACGGAGAAAAAGAGAGAGAGGAAACAAAGGGGGCTTTCGCTCCATGCACGCCTGGGAGAACTCGACAAGATGGATTAATTCTATTTGGTAGCAACAACTTTTATTTATCTAAGTGCAGGAATTTTCGTAATTAAGCCGTAAATTATGATTATTCAGATTATGCAGTGTAGACAACAAAAGAGAAGGAGACGTTCTGGGATGCTTCATGTTCTCTGTAATGTGTTTCGTTTCCCGAAACTAGCTGAAAGTACTGCAATATTATGCTAAATTGCTCTTGCACGTTCCCTGTTAACTTGTCATTATGCGATTGGTTTTGCTATGACCACATTGCGTTTCTTGATTCTCCTCATGCCTTTCATTTCCTCATGAATGATAAGTCGGAGGGAATAATTTGATCCAGAAGTTCTGATATTCGTTGCAATTTATTTGTTTCGGATAAGTTGGTGTTTTGAAGTATGTAATGTACCTCCTGATCTTTCCATGGCTTTTTTGCTACTGAGATGACATTGGCAGCAAAAGCAATCGTACTACTGGAATTTGGTTCACAATTTAAGAAGCATTGAAGCTTTCGTATTGTGTCTGACACTTCGATACGTTCTAACACGCGATGAATAAGTGTCGAAAAATCCGACACGTGGTCAAGTCTCTTGACATGTGAGTATGGAATTTCGACACATGATTTTGATATGCATGGGGTCAATTTCAAAAACTTTCAATAAATGATGGGTCAAAATGTAAATATATAAAAATAATAATAATAAATGGGGAAAGAAAGACTTCTTGTTATATTTGATGGTGGAACGTGTATTTTTTTTATTTTACTTTTTGTTAAATATTAAATTTAATAGTGGAATGTGGATTGTTTGATTTTTCTTCCTTCAACTTTTATGGATTATTGGAATGGAATGCAAATGAATTTATCAAATTAAAATAATGAATAAAAATTTATCATTTTATATACAACATGTCATGACATGTGGAAATTCTTTATTTTTTGAAAAATGATATGTTGCGTGTCGCGTGTCAATGTTGATACTACTTAGTTCACAATCTTACCATTATAGCTCTTAGTAAAGTTAGGTTAGAATAGAACAGCTTCCAAGAACCTTTTGATATGAGCTCTAAACCTCTCTAGTTTTCCTTTTTCCAAATGTAGTCCTTTCTATCATTTTAATTGGTTTACTTATAATTACTTGGAAGAGTACCTCCCTAATTTGTTTGTTCTTTCTTGAAATGTTCTCCTGGGTCTTTGTTGTCATAATTTATACAAATGCCAACTTTTGACCTATGCATCTAAATTTAGTCTAACTACGGAAGCCATAGGTTGTATATGTGAACTAGGTCTATAACAACTTAGATCTATATTTTGTTTTCAAGATAAACAATGTGGACAATTATTAAATTTTTGAAAATGAAATTGAGTTTTATTCAAAGATAATAAAAATACAAGTTTAATTGTAACTACTACTTTGGTGAACCTTATCCACATAGCTTACGGTGCATCATATTATACGTAATTGTTTTTCGATAATGACCCCGCACATCCTTTTTCTTCTTGCATCAGGAAGGAGCGCTGTCGACATTTGCCGTGAAGAGTGTAGACGCTCTGTCTTTCGCTGCATGGAAAGTGACTACGACTTCAACATTCCATGCACTTTTGAAAGGCCCACTTTGAAACATCTCCTCCACGAGCATGTCCTCTTTCTTAATTTTGATCTTCCGAACTGTGCTTCCTATGGTTTCGGGGAGATTTGAGTTGAGGTTCGGGGGAGATTTGGGCGACTGCGCGAGCGAGCGAGGGGTTTGGATTTGGGCGACAGCATCACATTCTCCGATCATCAACCGACAACTCCTCCATTCAAAAACGCAGTTGCAGAAGAAGAAGAAGAAGAAGGAGAAAATGAGAAATCGTCGTGAGATTGAAGAAGCAGGCGCGCGAAACACAAGAAAGGAAGCATCTTTTCTGGCAAAACATTCGGATTCGTTCAAGAAGATTCCGCAACATGAAGACAGTAAAAAGCGAACTCCATGGAAGACGCGGAGTCAGCTCGAAACTCTAGAAACGAAGAGAGAGAGAGAGACCGACGGCGAGGGGATGAGGAGGAGGAGGAGGAGGGAAGCGGCCGAGGAACGGAGAGGGGATGCGGTTGCAGAGGCTCGCCGCCGCGGCCATCCTCTCTTCCGCCGTCGCCAACCACCAGCGTCCGGCGACCACTCTCTCTCTCTCTCTCTCTCTCAGTCAGAAGTGCCCCAGCAGAGAAACTGAAAGGCCGAGCAAAAGATCCACGGCGCGCCACGTGGCGACTTCCCATACCATACCACCGTATATGCTGTCTCCAGTTTTGGTTCCTACACCAAAACAATCGCGACCGTTGATTTTCGTAAATTGATGAAATCCTTCGGAAAACGCTTTTTTCCAATGCTCTTTTGGGAATCAATTTCAGTTTTGCAAATGCATCTTTTAGAACGAGAAAGGTCGTGTAAAAAATGGTTCGGTCAAAAGGAAAAACAGCACCGGTTATTGTCAAAATGTTCAAATTGGCATACAATAAAGCTTGATTTTAAAATTTCTATTCATATTGAGAATTTTCATTTTCTTTTTGTCAGATAAAAGTATTCTCAAAAGTTAAAAAATTAATGCTGCAGATTATTTGTCTTTCATTTTATCTATCAATATTCTGTATGAACAAAATCTCAAATTTTGATGTCTCATCCCATGTTTACCATTATAGCCTCACATTTTAGAATCCGCTCTAATTAAGCGAAGCAATTATGGGGTTATACTATAAAATAACTCTTTTGGGATGGGAGAAAACATCTGCATTTTCTCCTAATTGTGGAAAGAAACGACTCGGGCTCGAGCAAGAATTGTTCGATTTGAGTTGAGATTTGAAGAGATTTGAGATCTCAGTTGAATTCAAGTTGGAGTTCTTTGGATGAGGGCGTTGGGTGAGCGTTCAAGGATTTGGGCAAGAAAATGGCACAATAATGTTTTTTTTTTCTTTTTAAATTATTGTGGAAAACGCCGCCATTTTGATCTCCGGCAATTACGTTAGCGTCGGCTTTCTACCGGTCAGCCTAAGTAGGATGGGTGTCACTTATTTGGCATTCACTTGAGCATTTTTCAAGCTAAATTAGCCAAAAAAACTAAATTGACAAATTATTAAAAGAGTTTATATTTTTTTGTAATTTTCTCGAGAAATTCACTGGAAAAAGAAGGAAGTCTGCAACACTCATAATGTTTTCAAAGAAGTTAGAAGCTTCAATGTCAAGAATAATATTTGCTTAATATAGCTACTACAATTGACCATTCTTCTTCTAGTAACAATTGTTGAGGTTATCTTCTATCTCTTCGATAACAAAAGATGTAATTTTTTTGTGGCTTAGCTATCTTAATCAGATTTAGTTGCTATTAGGTGCATGACCATTCATGGCTAGGAATAGGAAAGAAACAAAGGTGGTTTTGTACTTGTTCCCTGTTCTCCTTCTCCTTTCTTTTTTTGTGGTCGGGAGATAATTTGATGCCGAAGGCTTGGGGACTCTTCATGGCTTCGGATAAAAGAGAAGAAAGCCCCAAGTGCCTCTTATACAAAACTAGCAAGTTTCCTAAATTACATATTGTTTTTTTTTAAAGTGGTTAGAATACTTTTTCGAAGCAGGGAACAATTGAACAACTACGGCACTCAGACTTCCAGCATGAAACGCAAATCCACGACCGTGCACGGCTGAGGTGGCTGCGCTCTTCCACCATACCATACATGAGACCGTGCCGCACGGATAATCATGAGAACAATTTTGCTGTAAAACCACAGACAAAGCTTTTGAATGGGGCTGTGCAACAGACTCATGGAAAGCAACAGGAGCAGCACGAACAACCCGGGACAGAGTGGGATAAGTCGTGGAGCAGCAACCACACGAGCAAAGCCACCGATATAGAACCGGCCAAGTCGATGAGGAGGTGCCATGCTCCATCACAAGGAGGTGCGTGGCCGCTAGATGGTGGTGCTCGATTATGGGCACGCAGCAACAAGAAATCAACTTCCCCTGGTATTTCAATTTGATGAAGTTGACCAGGATAGAGACAATGGAGGTAAAATCCATGACGCCGTGAGGGTGAAGGCAGGACATCATTCGTGGTTCTTTTTATGCATAGTGGCATAAAGGACGACTGTCTGAAACTGGAGCAGACTCCAAATTGACAGTGATCCCTCCAGTTTCAGGCTGTCGTCTTTTATGCCATCTGCTGTCCTTGCCTTCACCACTGGAGTGGAGGAACGCCTTTGAACTTTCCTATTAAAGTTGCAATAACCAGGCTGGCAAAAAATAATAAATAAGAGCAAAACATTAAGCCCAGGCCCAAGTGTCTCGTTTAGCACTTTCTTTGGTCTTGCTTCAGTTGATGCCATTGCAAAGGAATTACTAGAGCAGAAGAGAGAGAGAGAAAGAGTCTGGCCAAGAAGAACCCGAAAAAAGGAGGAAACCAGAATCCGGAGAAACAGACAGAAAGACAAAGATGAGACGAGGGGCTCTCGCTACATGCACGTTTGAGAGGCTGGGTCAAGCCGGATTATTTATGTTTCTTAGTAATCGGTAAGGATTTTAAACTTTTATTTATCTAATTGAAGAAGTTTTCATAGTTAAATTGTAAATTAGGTTTTGTATGGATTTTATGTTGTTGGGTCGATTCTAGATATTTTTAAACTGTGAAATAATGTTGTATAGAAATTTTAGAGTGTCCAAAGCAGGAAACTTTGGGAAAATCTCAATTTTGCCTCGAAATATTTTTTTTTAAAAAAATCCCCAACTTTCACGGTAGTCCCATTTCTGCCCATAAGTAGACATAGGATTATTATGTAACACCACATGGTCTAACCATATTTGTGTGAACATCAAAGCCTCCCTTGAGATCCTTTGGAAACTCTTTGAGAGAGAGAGAGAGAGAGAGAGAATTCTCTCTTTTTTTTTTTTTTGCCTCAGAAAAAGGACATGACTCAGGTCCACAGTTAAGGTTGGACCAATAGTAACTTTGATTAGTATAATAAATTCAAAATTTTAACAAAAGGAATGTACACATTAGTGGAATGAAGATGATCACCATAGATGAAAAATGTGCATGCATCATAATTTTATTTTATCCAAATGCAGTTCATTCTATCATTTGGACAGGTTTACTTATAATTATTCGGAGGAGTACACCTTTGTTTTGTTTGTTTTTTTCTATATCGGTTCTCCTGGGTCTTAGTCCTCATATGGTGTATACAAACGCCAACTTTTGACCTGTGGATCTAAATTAGTTTAACTAGCTTAAGAATTGGGTCTGTAACCACTTCGATCTATATTTTGTTTTTGAGGATACTCAATGCGGATGATTATTTAATTTTTGAAAATGAAATCGAGTTCCATTTAATTACAACTACTGCTTCAATGAACCTTATTGACATAGCTTTACAACTACTGCTTCAATGAACCTTATTGACATAGCTTATGAAGTTTCATATTATACGTAACTCTTTTTCGATAATGTGGAATTCAAGATTGATGTGGAACTTGGACATTTATGGATAAATTGATAACTAGGAAAAAGTAGATTTGGCTCATACCATTTGTACAAATAGTTTTACATATAAATTCAATTGACTAATAAATAAAGAAAATAACTCATAAAATTCAAAATAGGTGATTTTAGTTTTATAAACGATCGAATTATGTCTAAACTGTTCTACCAATATATATATATATATTTTTTAAGTAAGTTACTTTTTTAGTAAGTTGGATAAGAACTTTCCGATGAATGTACATACTAGCACAAGGTGAATGCACCTTTATGACCTTATACAATGTTTGGAGTTTTATTTATTAGTTGATTAACGGAAAATTATATTATAATTGCGGCTAACCTAAAAATGAACAATGAAATGAAACTTTTCATGGGCCACTTTAGTTTTATTAACTATTGCATTAAGGCTTAAATAAAATAAAATAAAATAGTACAAAATTACAAATTAACGCTGAAATACAACATCAACTAATATATGGGAGTGGGGTACAATTCATTTCGCCCTATTTGCTTCGTGTTGATATCGCTCAGCAACTATAACTCCATTCAAAACGCTTTTTTATTTCCTAATTTGCCTTGGTGATCATGCATTGAATCTCCGGAACCTGGGCCCAAGGTCGTACTTGCTTGGAATGTCTCCTGTGCTGGTCTCCGATCCGCAGCTCAGCCCTACTGCCGTGACTCGGGCCGATTCTTCTTTCACGAGTCATGCCCCGAATTCAGCATGCTGTCCCCCCGAGTACACCCGTTTTACCCACAGCCCCACTTTGGACGCCTATTCAGCGGATGATGAGGATTATTGTAGATGCCATTCGTGTGAGCAGGCTTCCTCCTTGCCATTCGGATGGTTGAGCGTTACTGCAAGGCCTGATATTGCCTCGCCTGCCTAGTCACAACTCTAAGCCTGATGAAGATTTTGAGAACGTGAGCATCCAACATTTTGCTCATTAGGATCTGCTCACATCCCATCATGTCGAGACGAAAAGTAGAATCAAATGCGAAGCCTGCTTGGAGGTCTATGGATGCTACGCGGTACATATTCTTAATTCACAAGATCTGCGAGGAATCTACTCCAGAGAAGCAACACCTGTCTTTCCATTTCACCCATTAGCATCTACTGGTGTTCTTCCATGGGAAGCTTGAAAATAGAATCTAGTGCAAAGCTTATGAACTAAATATACCAGGTGCGTTTTATGCTTGTCTGGCTTGCCTCTTCTTTCTCCAATTCACGATCATCCGCTGCCGCTGGAGCTGGGTCATGTGAAGGATAGTGTGTGCAAGGCTTGCAATGAATATGTCAAAGGTTTAGCCCATTCCTGCCTGGAGCAGGGCTGCTGTTTTCTGTTCCATAAATCATGTGCTGAATTGCCCTCAATCATGCGACACACCGTTGACCCTGGCACATCCACTCCTTCCTGCATCAGGAGGGAATGCTCACTGATGCATGCCGTGAAGAGCGTTAACGCTGTCTTTCGCTGTGCAGAATGTGACTTTGACTTCAACATTCCATGCACTTTTGGAAGGCTCACTTTGAAACATCACCTCCACGATCATATACTCTTTCTTATATTAGATCTACTGACCCGCGCTTCCTATGCAGTGTCTGGTAAATTTTGCACATTCGACTTTCTCGGTCTTGTGCAGTGCAGTCTTAATGTCAATCGTGATTACCTTCCACAATTACCACCAACAATAAAAGATCACCATCACCTCCATCAACTCGAACTTTACACTTCATCCATCGAAGATCATGCCAGTGCGTACTATTGTGACCTTTGAGAGAAAAAAGAACTGAATCTAGGTGCTTCCACCTGCGATGAATGCCCCTGCACATTGATTTCTCATATTGAATGCGTTTCACCCATGGTACGCTTTCATCACAGAAGTGCTCTCTCACTAAACTGACATTGCCCAACGAGGAGGTATAAGATGCTGCTTTGTGATGTGGTGAATAGCCTTGTTCTTTTTTTCTTTCTTTAACATCATATATCAACAGAAAATATGGTAATACCAGATTTTTTTTTTTTTTTAAAGTAATGAAAGTACCTGAAGATCCTGCTATTGCTAAACTAGATGAAAAAATTGCAATTCTGCAGGAAAAAGCGGACGGAGTGGGCACACAACTGAAGGTACTAAAAAATAACGTGCGATGCTAGTCTCAAAAAGATGCAAGTGAAGCACATGTAGTTGCAGAGTTGGGGAGGCACTTATCCAGTAGAAAAGAATTGGGAGGCAGGAGACAACCCTTCTGTTTGATGTTTCAACTTACGTTCTTAAGCAAGTCAATCAGAATCCCTGCTAACACTCGACATCCGACATTGTTATTCTCTGCAGCAGAAGCAGATAAATATCATATTTTTGAGTGTGAGACTTGTTTGCCTCATGTTATGAATTAATGTACTAACATTGGGATGCATAAGTTGATTATGAATCAACTTGTCAGGAAGCTTGCAGGTCATTATTTCCTCAAAAAATGAATATCAGATGTGTGTAGTTTGTACAGACTAGCCTCAAGCTTTTGCATACTATCTATATGGCTTGCCATTCATGAACAATAAATTCTTTTCCAGCACATGAAGACGGGAAGAGTTCAGTTCTAACATCTGCAGTCTACCAAAATTCGGTTATATTGGACTAGAGCCTCCCAAAAAAGAAATCTACATTTCAGCGTTGTTTTCTCACCTTGGCCCTGGCAACTTGAATCTCTGACTGAAGCAACAATTCTAGCTCCTGGACGAAAACCAATTAACCAGTGAGACAAAATAGCCTTAGATTGCATTATTCAGATCCAAAAGCTTTTGACCCTTCCTCTTTATATTATTACCTTTTACCAAAAAAAAAAGCTTCTGGATACATACAGGATACATCACAAAAGAAGTCGCTGTCTTTATAAATCTTATTTGCTGAAGCAAGTTGACGCATTTGCCGGAATAAAAATCTAGTTGTCACCTCTCAGAGATAAGCTGACTATATGATGTAACCAATCTGTCATTCTGCAATGACAAAATCAAACAATATTATGATGTAACCAATCTGTCATTCTGCAATGACAAAATTAAACAATATTATCATCAGAATAATTAGTTGTCCTTCTGGAGGCACTAAGGACTCGGTTTTTTACCATTTCGACCATCACCATTCACTGGTCTTCCACACGAAGCTTGACTGAAAAATTGGGAGCAAAGCTTGTGAAGGGAACATATAGGTGAGGTCTATGGTTGTCTTGATTGCCTCTTCATCCTCCACTGCACTCTCATTCGCTTTCGCTGGAACTGTCATATGAAGGATGGTGTGCAAGGCTTGTGTTGAATGTGTCAAATGATTAGCCTATTGCCATGTGAAGCAGAGCTACTCTTCTCTGCTCCATAAATTATGTGCTCAATTGCCCTCAGATGCAACGACCTGCTCACCCTACACATTCTTTTTCTTCTCACATCAGGAGGAGTGCTGTTGACGCATGTCGTGAAGAGCGTGGACATTCTGTCTTTCACTGCACAGAAGTGACAACGACTTCAACACCCCATGCAGTTTTGAAAGGCCCACTTTGAAACATCACCTCCATAAGCCTATACTCTTTCTTATTTTAAATCTACCTAACTGTGCCAATATGAAGTGTCTGCGGTAAATTTTGCAGGTTCAACTTTTGCAGTCGTGTGCAGTGCAATCTTCATCATCCCAAATCGCCTTCCACTACAGTAAAAGATTGCCATTAACTTCCATCAACTCACACTTTACGCTTTGTTCATCAAAGATAATACCAGTGAGCACTCCTATTGTGCCCTTTTGCAACAAGATAAGGAACACGAATCTGGGTGCTTATGACTGATGAATGCCCTCGCCCATTGATTACACATATCCAATGCGTTTTACCATGGTGCACTAGAATCACAGTAGTGCTCTCTTGCTAAGCAGACTTTAGCCAAAATTGGATACAAGATGCTACCATACGATGTGGTGAATAGTCATGTTCCTTTTTAACATCATATATATAGACTCATCTCCACAATAAGTAATAATCAACAGAAATTGCACTAATACCAAACAGTGTTTAATACAAGTTGCTGGAATAGTGCAAGTACCTGAAGACCCTGCTATTGCTGAACAGCTTGAACTAGATGAAAAAATTGAAATTCTGCAGGAAAAAGTGGGCACATAATTGGAGGTACTCAAGAAAAGACTTGTAATGCTGGTCTCCAAAAGCTGCAAGCAAAGTGCATTAAGCTGCAGAGTTGGGGATGCCCTTACCAAGGCGAAAAGAATTCGGGAGTCAGGAGAACACCTTTCTGTTTGATGTTTCAACTTACGTTCTTATGCAAGCCAATTGGACTCACTGCTACAGTGGACATCCAAGATTGTTGTTTTCTGCAGTAAAAACAGACAAATATCATATTTTTGAAGTGCAAGGCTTTTGTGCTCTGTCATTTATCAAAGTATTAACATTGGGATGCATAATTTGATTATGAATCAACTTGTCAAGAAGCTAGCCGGTCTAATTATTTCCACAAATATGAACATCAGATGAGTGTAGTTTGTACAGAAATTTCTCAAGCATCTGCATACTATCTATCTAGCTTTGCATGCATGAACTGTAAATTCTACAGCACATGAAGATGGGAAAAGTTCGGTTCTAACATCTGCAGTCTGCCAAAATTCAGTAATCTTGAACTAAAGCCTACTGAAAAAAATCAACATTTCAGCATTCTTTTCTTACCTTGGCCTCGGCAGCTTGAATGTTAATCAACCAGGGAGACATCATAGTCTTTGATTGCAAGTAAACACCTTTCCCACAGCAAAGATCTAGCTGTCGCCTCTCAGAGGTAAAATGAAGACTACATGATGTAACGACTCCCACATTCTGCAATGACAAACTAAAACTATATTATCATCGGAATAGCTAGTAAGCAGTAGTGGTGTATAAGCGAGAGAGATGGAAAAAGCTGACATCTTTCATTTTGATTTGGATCACTCAATGATGTCAGTGTTGGATCAAAGCTTTTGAAATTGTAGCTGTGCTCGCGTCACCAAGGCATCAATTTATCTGACGGATAAATGAACAAGAAGATAGTACACCAGCAAAGAATGTAAAACGACACATATCCATCCACTGGCCAAACAGAAAGCTACAAAGAGATTCACAAGAAAAAAGAAGGAAATCTGCAACACTCAACAACGTTTTCAAAGAGGTCAGAAGCTTTAACCTCAAGAACCATTACTACCCCTTATATGGACACTAGAAACGACCATTCTACTCGTCATAACAATTGTTGAGGTCATCTTCAATCTCTTCGATAACAATACATCCTAATTTCTTTTGAGGGCTTAGCCTATCTTAATCAGATCTAGTCACTACAAGGTGCATCACCATTCATGGCTAGGAATAGGAAAGATACATAGGTGGTTTTTACTTGTTCCCTGCTCTCCTTTCTTATGATCGGGAGATAATTTGACGCCGAAGGCTTGGGGATTCCTTATGGCTTTGGCTTCAGATAAAGAGAAGAAAGCCCCAAGTGCATCTTATACAAAACTGGCTTAGGTTCCTTAAGTACTAATCATTTGATTTAAAGTAGTCACACGATTAAAACTAGTTTGTCCAAGTAGGGAACAGTCAGTCGAACAACTAGGGCGCTCAGACTTCCAGCAATAAACGCAGATCCACGACCGGGCGTGGCGGATGTGGCTGCGCTCTGCCACCATGCCATACACGGGAGTGCGCCGCACCGATAATCACGAGAACGAGTCTGCGGTAAAGCCACAGACAAAGTTTTTGAATGAGGCTGCGCAACAGACTCACGGGAAGCAACAGGAGCAGCACGAACAACCAGGGGATGGAGTGGGAGGAGTCGTGGAGCAGCAACCATGCGAGCGAAGCCACCGATATCGAACCAGCAAAGTGGATGAGGAGGTGCGACGCTCCATCGCGAGGAGGAGCGTGGCTGCTAGATGGTGGTGCCCGATCAGCGAGATGCAGCAATAAGAAATGCAGGAGCAGGCTGCAGATGGCGATGCCAGTGGCGACGGGGTGGGTTTCGAAGGGTGAAATCAACTTGCCCTGGAATTTAACTTGGATGAAATTGACGAGGATAGAGATGATGGAGGTAAAATCCATGGCGCTGTAAGGGGTGAAGGCAGGGACATCGTTAATATATCATAGAATCCCGTGGAAAGATTTTGGACCTGTTGCAGCGGAAAATGAGTACTATGGTTCCCTATCCCGTGGAAGGATTTTGCACCTGTCGCATCGGGGAGCATCAGGGAGGGTTCCGTTCCTGTTGCAACCAATAGGGAGGGATCCCTCCATCAGGGAGCATAAAGGGAGGGTTCCGCCCCTGTTGCAACCAATAGGGAACATCAGGGAGCATCAGGGAGGAACCCTCCCCTGTTGCAACCAATAGGGAGGGATCCCTCCCTGTTAACGTTAACGTTAACCAGCTGCCATCATTTTCTTGTAAAGCGTCCAGGATGTTTCACCTGGCGGCTTCATTGCGGGAATCAAGCTCGGGGGAACTTTTCCCGCATTGGTTAACGTTAACCCCTAGCGGTTTATCATTACCCAATTTTACGTTTAAGGTTGACTCCGATAAACGTAGCAGTTTAAGGTCATGTTGCGACAGGTCCAAAATCTTTCCATGGAATAGGGACCCATAGTACTCATTTTCCGTAAAAATATTTCAATGATGTTCCTGTCTTCAGCCCTCGTCATGTCATAGAGTGGAGGAAGGCCTTTGAACTTTCCAATTAATATTTTTTGTGTAAAGAAAAATAGTTAATATCAAGAGAAACTCCAAATTAATATATTTATGATAAACTTATCATAAATTAATTTTTTAACTATCAAAAACCTCAAACTAATATATCTTTTATAAATTTTCTCCAAACTATTACACTTGTGATAAATTTATCATCAATTAATTTCCGTTAAATTTTACTATCGAATATTGAGTTAAATGATATGCAATAATTGACTGATATCTTATCGATTTGAAATTTTACTTTTCCATATGTTGCAGTTGTAATAATTTTGTCAGTTTTATAGTATTAATCTAATTTAACAGAAAGTATATTGGTCATAAATGTAATAGTTTGGGATTTTTTGTGGTCAAAAAATTAGTTTGAGGTAAAATTGGAAAAAATGTACCAATTTGGTTTTTTTTTTTTTTTTCATTTAGGATCAATTTGTCATGAATATATCAATTTGAAATTTTTATGATATTAACCCAAAAGAAAAGAGTGCCAAACATTGCAATTATCAAAACTTGATTTGGGTGGACACTTAAGAGATACAATTAAATGCTAAAATCGGAGAAAAATGGAAGACTTAAGTGCCAACATAAATTCTGACCAAATTGCTAACGTGGCATTTTTCGGCGACTTTTTTTACTGACGTGACAATTTTTTTAAAAAGTTATCGACATGCCAATTCTTTTAAAAAAATATTCATGTGGCGATTTTTTTATAAAAAAAAATTTCCACGTGGCCCTATAAGCCCGCAAAATTAATTTTTAATATAAATATTAATGAAAATAAATTAAAAAACTAAGTTTAAAAAGAAGAAGAAGAAGAAGAAGAAGAAGAAGAAGAAGAAGAGGAAGCCATTGCTTCGGCAAGGGCCTCCATAGCCCTTGCCAGTGCCACTCTGCCGTCACTGGAAAGGGCCAATGATGCTGGGGTGAGGGTTGGCCAAGATCGCCAGGCCCTGGGTAGTGGTTGGCAACCCCGACGACCGATGGTGAGGGCCCGCAAGAGAAAATCCCTCTTTTTTATTTTTTAATTTATTTTCAATTAAATCAATAAATTTAGGGGTAAAACGATGTCATTTTGCACGTTTATTGCTAAGTAAGCATTCTAGCAAGCCACATAGACCACTTATATTATTAAAAATAAGCTATGTTGGATTTCCAGCTGCTCTTGTTGGCATTGGCACTTAAGTGCCCCAACTTTCAAAAAAGTGACACTTAAGCGTACATTTTGGAAGTTTTGGCATTTACGTGTCTGCACGTGCCAAATTTTGGCACTTGCAATTTATTTTAGCCAAAAAAAAAAAAAAAAAAAGAGACTTTGATTTGTCCTATTTGAATTCTTCCATCTCTCTCTCAATAGGAAGTGGAAGTTTGAATTTCATACTTGAAACAAAGCATTCCCACCTCACTCAATTTCCTTGTCACTGGGCAGGATGACTTTATTCTCACTCCGCATATAGCTTATATCAATATGTAACACCCTAAAAGATTTATCGCTATGATTAAAGTTGCAATAACCGAGCTTGGGAAAAGATTATAAACGAGAGCAAAACATTAGGCCCAAGCCCAGGTGTCTCGTTAAGCCCTTTCTTTGGTCATTGCAAGGGGATATACAGGAACAGAACGATAGAAAGAGAGAAAACAAAGACTGGCCAAGAAAAAAAAAGAGAGAAAAAGAAAGGACAAAAATAGAAAGAGGAGGCAAAGCGGGCTCTCGCTACATGCACGTTCGAGAGACTTGATCGAGCCAGATTATTTCTGTTTCATAGCAATTGGTAAGGATTTGAAACTTTAATTTGTCTAATTGAAGGAGTTCTCATAATGAAACTATAAATTAGGTTTTGTATGGATTCTATGTTGATGAGTTGATTCTAAAGGTTTTTAAGTTGTAAAATTATGTTTTAAAGAAATTTTAGGGTGTCACAAAGCAGGACTTCAAGAAAGTCAATTTAGGATTATGGTTTAATTGAGATAATTTTTAAAGTGTTGCGCAATACTAATGGATTTCATATTTCTCCAGCCATTTTTTGGCTTTGTGATCTCTTAGTAATTCGAAAGAGTTCTCTTTTGAAAGTAAGCTCGCTTGAATTGGAGCTCTAAGATGAGGTTGACTCTATTTGCAAAATAGTTGTTTAGAGATCTTTTGTCAAGTGGATGATTTGACTCGGAATATGGCATTGCCTACTAAAGTTTTAATCGAGTTTAGTTGACACGTAAGTTTGACATTTAATTAATCTTCGATAGCACTTTGAAACTTTTCGAGTAGCGTAACTTTTGATTTGAATTTTATTTAGGGGTGGTTGTTATCCTCCACACCTTTGTAAGCTTATGCTTTGAAAGTGATAGGGATTTGATATATTATAAGTTGTGAAAAGCATTGCATAATATGATTTTGTTAAAATGAAAAAGTAATGTTTAACACATATTTGTTGCATAAAACCGGATGGAGAGTTTACTACCCTTTGGATATTTGAAAGTTGAATAAATATAATCGATTAATGTAAAGTTGTGTTGAAGTAAGGGTTAGCATAGTTCTGGATAGAACCTAGAATTTGAGAACCGAAATGGTGGAAACCTATCTAGTTGTAGGTTCGAAGGTATATAGGGTAAGTTATAAGTTCCGAAAATTGGGGAATTGTATTTCAAAAATTGGGAAACCTGTTTCGATTGATAGATTAGGTTCTAAATTGATGGAACCTAGAACTTAGAACCTACAACCTATAACTCAGAACGAGTTTTTATGTTTTTCTTGATCTATATCTTCATATGATTCCATGGTATTCTATGATGTTCGATGATGAGTGTATAATCTGGAATTATTAGTCTAAGTTTCTATTTTATGATTGAGGCTTTTACTTTGTTATTGTTTCATAAGTAAATTGTAATAGTAAGTGGTAGTTATTAAATGTGATAATTCATTGCATCACTCAATTAATAATATAGGTGGAATTTGGGTACACTTTAGAACTGAAATCTGTGATAAGGTAGGTTCCGGGTTTTTGGATATGCAAGGTAGGTTTTATGTTTTATTAAAAAAAAAAAATAAGGAACCTATTCCAACAGGTAGGTTTCAAGTTCCAGATAAAACCTATACAAAATCCAAAACTACTGTCGCGACCAAAATTTTCAGGGTTTGGACCACCTAGGGTTTGGCTAATGGATTATTAAGCCTAGACTTAACTCGGGCTCTCCCAAGCTCATACCAATTCGCGACTTAGGTTTGAATTGTTAACATGCAATTGAATTTTAACTAGGAGTCGCCACTAATCTATTTTTGGTGGGTCGATTAGAAACCCTAGTAAAGCAACGGGAGATTTACTTTACTCCTACAAACCAGAGACTAAGGGTACGAGGACTTGGTTACGTTAGATTTCTCTAACGCCCTTTCGGTACCTTTCTTTTTATTTTTGAAAAATGTTTGGCAAGCAATTTGGATTGATTTTAAATCTATTTCCCTAACATATGAGGTGTTCATGCAGGTGCGCAAACCACCAATTTAACACCCAAGAAAGCAATTAAATGATGCAGAACTTACCTCAAAGCAATGAAAGCATCTGCATTGTTAAGTTAAAATCCACATCAACAACCCTAGATATGGTTTCTAATTAACAAGCAATTTCTCTTTTTGTTTTCACTTAATTAATGAAAATCATGTAATATGCAATGCAATATTAACTAAATGACCTAATTCTAATGACATGCAATTTCTAATTGACTAGACCTAGCAACAACCACTAAATGGCATGCATTTCATGAACCTAATCCTAATGACATGCACATGACATTTTTATTTTCTTTTTCCTAGAGATTGAAACTAATTTATTCTAAGACATTTTTTTTGTATTTTTTTTATGAAATTCGAAATTAGAAAAATGTGAGAATTATCTAATTAGATTAAGATCCTAATTAGTTTATATTAGGAATTAGGTTGAGCCAAATCCTAATTTGAACTAAAATATTATCTTAACCCAAATAGTCCTAAAATGCAATCTATTTAAGTAAATGCCTAAACTTATAATAAATTAAGAAAAAATATTATCTAAAATTAAACTAAGTGCAATTTAACCTTAATATGCAATGACGTACAAAATATGCTATAATTCTACATAGCGAGTGCGTGATGATTTTTTTTGTTTTTTTAATTAATTTTCGAAATTAGTAATTGCCAAATAATTAAACATGCAATCCAAATTAAAATCCAGCAACCTAAATTGATTTATTTGAATTTTGATTTTTTTTATTTTTTCTTAAATTTGAACTAAAATTCCTATTCTAAATATGTAAACCCTAAGACATGCAATATTCTAACTCAAACGTATTTCAATATAAACAAAGCAATCAAAACCATTCAAAATTACCCAAAAATATCGCACATCGTTCAGATCAAGGGACAATATTTCGCTAGTAAAATCGATAAATTGATCTTAAGCCTTAAAGATCAAAATATCAATTTTATTACCGCTTGACTAATTATTTCATCTAAAGCCTTATAAACGAAATAAAAAAATCCGTGCGGTTGCAAATTTGGTGTTATCTCATGGAATTTCAATAAAGTATCGGAAAATAATCAAGCAAAGCGATTAAATATTCAAAAAAACTAAAAGAAGACAAACAAATCTACCTAAGAAATCAAACCTACCTAACAAAATCAAATAGAACTATACCTAAATCTGAATTTTTCGAAAGAACCAATCGGTAGAATGGGCCAATGGTGGGCGCGGCACGGCGAAAGACAGGGCTCGGCAAATATGGTGGTGTAGCTGCCGAGGACTCCCCCAACGTTGGGAAATTGCTGTGATGCCGCTCAACCCTCTTTGACACACCCTTGGATTAACGTGGAGACAATACTGCTGTTCTCAGTCAATGTGGGGGTGGAGTCAATGGGTTTGGATTTCATCAATGTTGGGCTACGATGGGATTGTCCACGAAGCACGTGGCTTGGTAGATCGATGGGAGAACGCTTGGCGCTTGAAGACCCGGCGTGATGGTCAATGACAACAGCCAGGAGAAGCTGCAGGCGTGCGTGGAATTCCTACTGACGCCGCTTGAAGTCACTGGTTTGACTTCGTAGGAGCAACAGCTGGCGCCCCCTCACGGCCCCCACACCTTCACGAAGCTGATTTGCAGGCGCGCGTGAAGTTCCTTGGCGGCAGCAATTTCCCTTACAATTCCACTTTTCCTCTCAATCCTCACGTTTACTCTCTCAATTTTCGGTCGTATGCTCAATTGTGTCGCCCCTTTACTCGACGGAAAGGACTCCTTTTATAGGCCAAAAAATTGTATCTTCGTGATATATTTCATTTCTAATTTTGCTTGTGTACGATACTATTGAATATGTCATTCTATCCCGCGCAATATTTTCAAATATTTCATTCGAAAATTTCCTTTCTGTCAAAAATACATCACTCGGTGTATATTGCCTAAATATATGAAAATCCCAACGAAATATGTGAAGAATCTTACACTCGCCGACGGTCCAATAAAATAAAATAAATAAAAATGTTCCTAAACTATATGCCATGTTATTATTTTTTTATTTTTATTTTAGTAAAAATTAACCCAAAAATTGTACAAAAATTTAGGTGTCAACAACTACTCACCCCTATGTTGAAATGATATTACTCATATTTGAATTTTATTGTACATTATATATTGGATTTGGATAAATGAGTCTCTTGTGTTGCTTTATCATAGCAGACACTTGATCTGCATAGGAGAGATTTGGGTTAATCACTGAGCATGTGATTGCTTACACTATTCATTCCAAATCTTTTTCAGGCAAAATAAAGTAGGACGTGAGCGTTTTCAATAGGAATTCTTTTGCAATTGGATTTGGATGTGAGTTTAGATACTTGTATATGTTTGGGATGATATTTGTGGGGTTTTATTGAGTTTGAAGATATTCACACACATTTTTTTTTTAATGAATTTCAGAACTCTTGATTTTGTAACCAACTCACTATTTATCAAATATATAGATGAATATATATTTTGATAACATGTTCATGTTAGCCTGTATTTGGAGCTACGTCCTTCGAGTAAGAGCATGGTAGTGTCGTTTTCCTTACTTTATAGAGTTGGGGCGTGACAAAAGATAAAAGACAAATCTTATTCACAAAATCAACAAAATGAAAACATACATTAATATATCATTATTATCTTACCAATTTCATATTGCAAAACTAGCCATTCCTCCCTTTCTCTAATTACCCATTTATTGTGCAAATAATATACCGCAACATGAGCATTCTATTGTCATCATGTTTTATGCACGAGCTTACCTATTTCTATAATTGTCTAATATACGAAATCCAAGTAAAATACTTTTGAAGTAGCGGATTTTTTCTTGGTGAAATATTGCAAAAATAGGTTCCCATCTTAACAAAAGAATGCATTTTCTTCGGTTTGAGATGCCTTGGATTGTTGATGGAAGCATGAATTTTTATGGGTTAATTTCCTAAAAAATTCTCAAATTTTAATTTCAATCTCAATTCTACCTCAAACTTTTTTTTTTTTTGGTTTAAGAAAAATTCCCAACTTTCCTGAAGGTCCTATTTCTGCCCATGAGTGGCCCTAGGTTAGGAAGCACTGACACTCTTCAGGAGCCTTCATGTTGTGTTAGAGTCCCACACTCTTCGATATTAGGTCAATAGGTGTCAGAAAATCCGACATCTAATCAACTCTCTTAACACTCTCTGATATGTGAGTCTAGAATTTCGACATGCAAGTTTAGAATTCTAACATATGATTTCAACACGTACATAAAATTTTCAATTAATGAGGGTTTAAAATGTAATATATAAAATTTTACCAAAAAAAGTAATATAAAAAAATAAAAACAATACAAATAATAAAAGAGGGAAAGAAAAAAAGCCTAATCTTCTCTTCTCTGCTATTCATCTTTTAAGTTTGTTCTTTTTCTTCTCCTCCAACACGCTCTAACATGCAAGTCCAAAATATGATTGCTTTTTTTCTCCTCTAAGTTTTATGAATTTTTGTAATGAAGTTGAATTTGTCAAATTGAAACAATGAATGATATTAATAAGTGACAGATTACTGTTTTTAATATAAATTCATTCTATGATCTTTTTATTATTATTTATTTATTTGTGAATTTGAATCAAATTAATTTAATTAAAATAATCATACAAATGATAATTTATCATGTATATATAAAAGTGTATATTTAATATACAACATGTCTTAACATATCGAAATTTCTATTTTTTGAGAAAAGCCATATTGATCTGTCGCACATCGCATGTCGGTATTGGTACTACTTAGGTTATAAGATCATCACATAACGTTGAATAGTCCAACCATCGCTATGTGAACATCAAAGCTTCCCCTAAGACCCTTTGGAAAGTCGAGAGAGAGAGAGAGAGAGAGAGAGAGAGAGAGAGAGAGAGAGAGAGAGAGGTCAATAAAGGAGATTGAAAAGTTGCCAAAGAGAGGTTTATATATGCACACACATGCCCTAGTAGGGAGAATAAATATGATAAAAAGAGAGAATTCTTTCCTTTTTTTTTTTACCTCAGAAAAAGGATGTGACCCAATTTGAATTAGGGTTGGACCAATCGCTACTTTGATTGATTAGTATAATAAATTCAATGTTTTAGCAAAAGGAATGTACAAATTGGTGAAATGAAGATGATCACCATAGATGAAAAATGCACACACATCATAATCTTTATTTCATCCAAATGTTGTTCATCCTATCATTTGGACATGTCTACTCATAATTACTCGGAAGAGCACCTCTCTATTTTGTTTTGTTCTTTCTAGATATGTTGTCCTAGGTCTTAGTCTTCATAGTTTATACTGTAACATTCCAGGCCCCACTGTGTAATATTGTTCGCTTTTGGTCACCTGCCCTAGCGCGAACAAATCGCCATCCCAGCCATGGTCTTTTCTCTTACGGCTTTAAAACGCGTTACACAAATTAGAGGGAGACCCAAGCCTTATAAGCTAACCAATACCTCTCTCTCTAGGTGATGTGGGACAAGAGAAGAGAGGGATCCCTTCCTTGTGCACGTCCGAGAACCGTTGTTTGGGCCGTCACACTCACCACCTCTTAGGAGACCCAAGCCTTATAAGCTAACCAATACCTCTCTCTCTAGGTGATGTGGGACAAGAGAAGAGAGGGATCCCTTCCTTGTGCACGTTCGAGGACCGTTGTTTGGGCCGTCACACTCTCCACCTCTTAACAGAATCCCAGCCATGGTCTTTTCCCTTACGGCTTTAAAACGCGTTACACAAATTAGAGGGAGACCCAAGCCTTATAAGCTAACCAATATCTCTCTCTCTAGGTGATGTGGGACAAGAGAAGAGAGGGATCCCTTCCTTGTGCACGTCCGAGGACCGTTGTTTGGGCCGTCACACTCTCCACCTCTTAACAAATGGAGCTGTGGACCCACACGCGGTCGGGAGTCGGCTTTGATACCACTTGTAACATCTTGGGCTCCACTGTGTAATATTGTCCGCTTTGGGTCACCCGCCCTGGTGCCGACGAACCGTCATCCTAGCCACGGTCTTTTCCCTCATGGCTTTAAAACGCGTTACACAGATTAGAGGGACCCAAGCCTTATAAGCTAACCAAGACCTCCCTCCCTAAGCAATGTGGGACAAGAGAAGAGAGGGACCCCTTTCTTGCGCACGTCCGAGGACTGTTGCTCGGGCCGTCACATATACAAATGCCTACTGTTGACCTATGGATCTAAATTCAGTTTAACTTGCTAAAGTCGCAAGTTGTATAATATGAACTAGGTCTATAATCACTTTGATCTATATTTTTCGAGGGTACTTGATGTGGATAATTATTTAATTTTTGCAAATGAAATCGAGTTATGTTCAATGATTTAATAGAAAATTACAAGTTTTATTACAACTACTACATCAGTGAACCTTATTGAAATAGCTTACAGAGCATCATATTATACATAACTCTTTTTCGATAACATGGAATTCAAGATTGTTGCAGAACATATACATTTATAGATAACTTGATAACTAGATAAAAGTAGATTGGGCTAATACCATTTGTACGAATTGTATATAATAGCAAATGTTTGATGAGGAAAATTCCCTAATTGATTTTGAAAATTGACAAAACTTTTCTTAATCATCCTTTGATTATGATGGTAAACTTTTTCAAGTGGAAATTATGATTTGTTTCATCAAACATTACTTATCAAACTTAAGAACATAGTGAATATCTTATCCTTAATATTTAGTATCAGTGGAATAAAGATATTGATCCGACTATGAATCATTGTGCTAACGGCTAGAAGATTGGCATGGATTCCTTGCCTTATATCTATTGATTGTTCAAAAGAAAAATATTGAATACAACCTCACTTATTGGGAATATCTCGTTCTATCAACGGACAATCAATTGAAGACAGAATGTTCTCCAAAGGAAGGACTCAACTTATGCAACCCAATCTATTATATGGGTGGCATATCTTTCGGGAAACTTTATTCTCGATAATCCAGAAGCAATAAGATGTTTTTCCAGATTCAAGTCTAATGGATTGATTGGATGAATGATCCTCATAAAGTGGGTCGAATGGTCAGCTTGGACATTGACGACTATTAAAGGAAGTTGTAATGCTAAAGGATACAAAGATAATACCAAAGTTTTTAATTCCAAAGTTCAACAAAGTCTTATCCTCAATACTTTCATCTTTTGTGAGCTGTTCATTGTAATCTCTTGGAGGTCAAGAGTGTAAGATTAGATAATCTTTCATACGAGCTTGAGTAGTGAGTACTCAATCCTTGTAACCTCTGATTGATTCATCATAGTGAAATCCGGTTGATAAGTTGTTAGCACAAAAGAGGGGACATGGGCTTGTGAAAGCTGAACCACTATGAACTTGTTCTATGCAATTTTTCTATCTCTCAAACTCTTACTTATATTTGGTGATAAATTATTGCACATCGGTAAGATTTGAACACTGCACAGTTTGTCACCAGACGTTGTCCTATTGCAATATTATCTTAATTTTGTTTTAATTCTGCATTGTCACCTATTCAACCCCTCTAGGAGATAAATCACTAACAATGGAAACATTACTTTTACATATAGGGTGAATTTAGTTTTATAGACTATCAAGTCATGTCCAGTTACATCCATTTTAGCAATTTTTAGAATTGTTATTGCAGTATTGTCTTGAGTAAGTTACTTATATAGTAAGTTGGATTAAAACTTTCTAATAAATGTATTAGCCTACGGTGAATGCAACTTTTGACCTTATCAATGTTTGGAGTTTTTTTTTATTGGTTAATTTATGGAAAGTTATATTATACTAGCAGCTGACTACTAAACGAAAAATGAAATGAAACTTTTCATGAGCCACTGTAGTTTATTAACTATTGCATTAAAGGGTAAATAAAAAAAAAAATGTACACATTAAAACTGAAATACAGCAGCAAATAATATATGGGAGTGGGATACAATTCATTTACCCCATTTGCTTCGTGTTGATATCACTCAGCCTTTTTATTTCCTATTTTGCCTTGGTGATCATACAATGAATCTCCGGAACCTGAGCGAAAGGTTATACTTGCCTGGAATGTCTCACGTGCTGGTCTCCAATCCACAGCTCAGCCCTACTGCTGTGAATCGTGTTGATTCTTATTTCACGAGTCACGTGCCGAATTTAGCATTCTGTCCGCCTGAGAACACCCGTTTCACCCGCATCCCCCGCTTGAACACCTAGTAGGCGACAGTGAGGAAGATCGTCGTGGTTGCCATGCGTGTGAGCAGGCTTCATTCTTGCCATTCGGATGGTCGAGCATTACTGCACGGCCCTATATTGATTCGCCTGCCTTGTGCCCGATGAGGATTCTGAGAATGTGACCATCCAACATTTTGCTCGTTAGCATCTGCTCACATCTCATTTTCTTGGGACGAAAAGTAGCATAAAATGCGAAGCCTGCGGGGAGGTCTATGGATGCTGCATGGTGCATATTCTTAATTACTAGAGCTGCATCGAATCTTCCCCCAAGAATCAACGCCTGTCTCTCCATGATCACCCTATCCCTTGCTTTCGATCAATTGGTAGACCTCCAATGTAATCCCTGCCATATGGTTTCCCGCTCTAGCGAATGCAATTTCTGTAAGAATTATTGTGACCCACATGATATGATTTATGATATGGTTTAATAATTATTGAAATGCTATAAAATAAATAATTATTGGTTACGAGAAATTGCGACTCTAATAAAATGAAAAGGTATATCGCTTTGATGGAAGACACATTTTCAACGAACGTACAAATAGAGTCCAATTCTCTCTCCACCCATAATGAACAACAATAACAGAAAGGAACTAGGTATTCTCTCCTCCATCGATAGAATACATTAAAGTAAAGTATAGTTGATTAAGGGAGAGAAATCGGATTTCTTCTTTTGGTTCGAGATTCTTCGGTTTTCTACAACGATTATCATCAAGTGCAACGCTATGAATAAATGTATGCCTTCTGTGAAAATCGTAAAGATCAAAAGATCGCTGTTTACTTTGAATTTCCGCATCAAGTATTATACATATATTCTAACAGTTGGTATCAGAACGTGGTTTATAATCTCATGATTTTTCCATTTAAAGAAATATTATGATTTATGTATGATGATTCGTTGAATGATCCTGTTCGTACTATTTTTTGTTGTTAAAATGTTTTTGGAGGGTTGTGTTAAAGAAAATCCGAATGATGGAATGTTTTTATGGATAAAAGGACGAAAATGGAGTAATTTGGAATTTTAAGGGCAAGATAGAAACTCTCCGATTCCGGGCAAAATCCGATGACCCATTGCTTGGTTTGGGACCCATACAGTCGCACTGCCATGAGAAACATTAGTCATGAGTTTTTCCGATATATTGGTGTTCGTCGGAGGCTAATCGAGCGGCGGAAGCCGCGGTGGTGGAGGTTTTGTGTTCTGAGAAATTTTGGTTTGATTTGAGGCTAATTTCTTGGTCATTTTCTCCGAAACTTGTACCCATGTGGTCGTGTCGGCATACTCCAGAAAACCCATTATTTATTTGTGTCTGGGATGGGCTACTGGAGAAGAAACGGCGGCGAAATCGCGGTTGAAAATGGTGAAAAACGGCAAAAAATCGCGTCTGTACGTGAGGAAGAAGGCGCGTGGGCTCCACGCGAGCGCCGCAATTGCAGGCATGTGGAACCCACGCGCCACGTGCCGACACGCGTGCGCAAGCGCTGCGCGCGTGGGATCCACGCACGCGGGGGCTTCCTACGCAGTTGCAGGCACGTGCGAGGCACGCGCTTGCGGCGGGTGAAGGCGTGTGCTCGGCACGCACCTGACGTCCTTGCGCGGCCTTTTTTACGTTTTTGCCCCCATGCCATTTTTAAAATTCCCATTTTGTCCTTCTCGCAATTTATTTATTGTTCTACCCTTGTTTAATTTATAATTACGATTCTACCATTGTTGATTATTTACCATTTTACCCATGGATATTAAATTTATGGTTCTACCCTTATGGAATTATGATTTTACGATTTTGCCATTATGCTTTGATTAAGTTTTTGTCCTTGTGTGCAATTTGGTAAATATTTGTATTTTACAATATTAAAAAATTCATATTATGAATGATTTGTTAGTCATCAAAGTGGCCAAACCTTGAAGTCTTTTGAATTTTTGATATTGTAAATTATTTTATTCAATTACCCATGATTAATTGATGCTATATATGAAATTGATATGTTTTATATCATCATTGGAGTTATGAGTATATTGAAGTTAATTTATTATAAGAACTTATGGATTAACCCAAAGGTTAAGTATTTTCTTATAATTTATGAACATGATGGTTGATAATTAATATGACTTGTTAAATTTGTTTGTATATCCAAAGATATCAAATAAATTTTAATAAGATATATTTACAATTATCAAATAAAAATTATTAGCATTATTATGATGATGTACATGTGTAGTTTATTTTGAATTTGATTAGGTGATATTTTCAAGGCATTAATGTATGAGTATTTTCTTGTATATTTGCAGTATCTGTACCAGTTTCACTCCATTCGCATGCTTCGTCTGTTCCCTTATTCAATGGGATAAATTTTTCTGATTAGAGTGAATAAGTCCAGTTTTACTTAGGTGTCCTGAATCTTGATTTAGTGCTTCAAACTGAGAAACCAGCTGTTATTACTGATGAAAGTAGCAATAATGAAAAGTCTTTCCATAAAGCTTGGGAAAGATTGAACAACTAAACTTAATGTTCATGCGAATGACAGCTGCAAATAACTTAAAGACTTCTCTTCCCAAGACTAACAATGCTAAGGAATTTATGTAGGATCATCATGTGACGCCGCATGGTCCAATCCTATGCGGTTTGTCAGACCATAATAAATTCGAATTTTAGCAAAAAAAAAAGAATCATACAAACTAGTGAAATGAAGATGATCGCCACAGATGAAAAATGCCTATGCATCCTAATCTTTATTTCGTCCAAATTGCATCATAAATGTCATCTTTTCGTGACAAAGAAAGAACGAGGAATTGAGGAGGAATATTCGTGGAAACTTTTAGAGAGGAGAGAGAAATGGGGAGAGGCCACGTGAAAGGGACAAACGGGGGATGAGAAATGAGTAAAAGAAGGGAGGAATGAGAAGGGCATAAGTCGTCACCGCTTGCTTGTCGTCTTTCAGAGATGCTTTTCATCCATTTATGTCGCCGCCTTGATTCACCCAACCATAACACGCATACATAAACAGTATCATTTTATTTTCCTAGCAAAGTTGATCACGACACGATGAAATACACGACCTCACCGGTCTAGTGATATAGATATTATATATATTCCAATGAGTATTTCGCACGGGTCGATTGTTATTGCACAGCCCGATATAGCTTCGTCTGCCTAGTCACAACTAAGCCTCGATGAGGATTCTCGAAATATGGCCATCCAACATATGCTCAAAAGCCGCTCACATCCCATCATTTCAGGATGAAAAGTAGAAATAAATGCAAAACCTGCGAGCAAGCGATCTTGGGGGAGGTCTATTGAGGCCATGCGTGCATATTCTTTCTCCACAAAAGCTGCGCCGAATCCCCCACAGAGATGCAACACCCGTCTCTCCATGATCACCCTTTCTCACTCTCTCTCTCTCTCTCTCTCTTCCTTTCGATCAATTGGAGGAGCTAAATGTCATGCTTACCATGGTTTCCTGCAGCAGCGAATGCAAATTCAGCCGCGACATGGACTGCACGGCTACGTTCACAAGATCTGGAGCCAATAAGGACTCGGTTTTTAACCATTTCAACAATCAGCATCGACTGGTCTTACACACAAAGCTTGAGAGCAGAATCCAGTGCAAAGCTTGCGAAGAGAACATACCAGGTGAGGTCTCTGCTTGTCTTGATTGCCTCTTCTTTCTCACGTTCAATATCTGCCGCTGGTATTGTCATATGAAGGATGGTCCGTGCAAGACTCATGATGAATGCGTCAAATGTTTAGCCTATCACTGGCTGGAGCAGAGCAGCTCTTTTCAGCTCCATAATTCTTGTGATGAATTGCCCTCTGTTATGCAATAACTTGTTCACCCCGTACATGCTTTTTCTTTTAGTATCAGGAAGGAGCATTGTTGAAATATGTCGTAAAGATTGTCGACGCTCTTTCACTGCACGGAAAGTGACTACGGCTTCAATATTCCATGCACTTTTGACAGGCCCACTTTGATACATCACCTCCACAGCCAAATACTCTTTCTTAATTTAGGCCTACCAAACCGTGCTTCCTATGCAATGTCTGTGATAAATTTTGCAGGTTTGACTTCTACAGTTGTGTGCATTGCACTCATAATCATCACAGATTGCCTACCACTACAGTAAAGGATTCCCATTAACTTCCATCAACTCACACTCTACGCTTCGTTCATCGAAGATGATACCAGTGAGTACCATTGTGACCTTTGCAAGAAGATAAGGGACTTGAGTCCGGGTGCTTACAAGTGCAATGATTGCCCTTGCCCATTGATTCCTCATATCAAACGCATTTATCCACAGTGCATTTTCATCCCAGAAGTGCTCTCTTACCAAACAGACTCTAGCCATCTAATGGATATAAGATGACGCCAGTGCCATTTGCTGCAGTGAATAGCTTTGTTCCTTTTTAACGTCATGCATATATAGACTCATCCTCCACAATAAGTAATAATTAACGGAAAACTTGCTAGTACCAAATACAGGTTGCTGGAAAAGTGGAAGTACCTGAAGACCCTGCTATGGCTGAACTAGATGAAACAATTGCAACTCTGCAGGAAAAAGAGGACAGAGCGAGCACACGACTGGGGGTACTAAAAACAAGATGTGCAATGCTGGTCTCAAAATGATGCAACCAAAGCGCATGTAGTTGCAGAGTTGGAAAGGCACTTATTGAGAAGAAAAGAATTGGGGCGGCAGGAGACCACCTTCCTGTTTGATGTGTCAACTTACACAGAATCACTGCCGACACTCGACATCTGAGATTGTTATTCTCTGCAGCAAAAGCACAAAAATATCATATTTTTGAGTGTAAGACTTGTTTGGTCTATGTTATGAGTTGGAGTGCTAACAAAAGGATGCATAATTTGATTATGAATCAACTTGTCAGGAAGCTTGTGGGTCTTATTATTTCCTCAAAAAAAGAATATCAGATGTAAGTAGTATGCACAGACTAGTCTCAAGCTTTTGCATACTATCTATATGGCTTTGCATTCATGAACTGCAAAAATTCTTTTCCAGCACATGACGATGGGAAAAGTTCAGTTCTAACATCTGCAGTCTACCAAAAGTCGGTTATATTGAACTAAAGCCTCCCAAAAAAGAAATCCATATTTCAGCATTCTTTTCTCACCTTGGCCCTGGCACCTTAAATCTCTGACTGAAGCCACAATTCTAACTCCCCACGAAAAGCAATCAGCCTGTGAGACAGCATAGTCTTAGATTGCATCACCCAGATCCAAGAGCTTCCAGATACAAACAGGATATATCACAAAAGAAGTCGCTGCCTTTATAAATATTATTTGCCAAAGCAAGTTGACACATTCGCAGCAACAAAGATCTAGTTGTCACCTCTGAGAGGTAAAGTGCTGACTATATGACATAACCACTCTTGTCATTCTGCAGTGACAAACTCAAACAAAATTATCATCAGAATAGCTAAGAAGCGGTACCTGTGCATATGGGACAGAGATGAAAAAACTGACATTTTTCATTTTGATATGGATAACTGTGTCACGATAGAACAAAACTTCTATATTGCCGCTGTGCTCGCATCTCCAAGGCATCTTATTTATCCTAGTTCATAACTTTATTTTGGCAACTAGAAACGACCATATGACAACATTTGACACGTGCCAATGTGATAATAAAGAGTCAATATCTGAAAATGCTAGTAAAAGCACCATTTTTCATGAACGTGCCTCTTTTTCTCTTTTCAGTAAAGAAAAAAACTTCCAAATCTTTTGGTTTAGTAGGATCTTCGGTAACCTTGAAACAAACAATGAAACCTCTCCCCAACCTCCTTGTTGTAATGATTGTCAAACTATTTTTGGTCTCTTCAGTACCATTGGCACTCCACTTAAAGGTTACAATTTTTAAGTATCTGCTATTGAATTAGCAGAAGCATTTGACAGTCCTGCAGTCTTAAGTTCTTCTGTAGATCATGTACTTAGCTTCATTATTTGACTTAGGATAATGATAACTCTCCTGGGAATTGTTTTCCACAATAAGCATTCAGGCTTTTATAAACCTGAGAAGAAGATTAACTTCCAAGTTCATATCAAATGATAAAGGAACCTGCTGAAAATTCAAATCAATAGGATTTGGTCCTCCCACAGGAATCTGTAGGGATTAGTGTGTGAAAGCGCGATCCACAAACTGATGCATGGGACTCACCCTTGCCTGTGGAATGCAGAGGGGACAGAACCGTGCTTATATTAGATCTACCAAACCATGCTTCCTATGCAGCATCTGTGGTAAATTTTGGAGGTTTGACTTTTATGGTAGTGTGCAGGGCAATCTTAATCATCACAGATTAACCTCCACTACAGTAAAAGATTGCCATCAACTTCCTTCAACTCATATTTTACACTTTGTCCATCAAAGATGATACCAGTGAGTACTACTATGACCTTCGCAAGATGATAAGGGACCCAAATCTAGGTGCTTATGACTCCAGTGAATTCCCTTGCCCATTGATTACTCATATCAAATGTGTTTGACCCACGATGCACTTCCATCACACAAGGGCTCTCTTACTAAACAGACTTTAGCCAACAAATGGACACAAGATGCTGCCATATAATGTGGTAAATAGCCATATCCTTTTTGAACGTCATATGTATGGACTCATCCTCCACAATACCAAACATTTTTTTAATAATCAACAGAAAATGCGCTTATACCAAACATTTTTTAATACAGGTTGCTGGAATAGTGGAAGTACCCGAAAACCCTGCTATAGCTGAATTAGATGAAAAACATTGCAACTCTACAGGAAAAAGTGGAAAGAACAAGCACATAATTGGAGGTACTCAAGAAAAGACGTGCAATGCTGGTCTCTAAAAGCTGCAAGTGAAGTGCATGCAGTTGTAGTGTTGGGGAGGCACTTACCAAGAAGAAAAAAATTCAGGAGTCAGGAGAACCTACCTTTCTGTTTGATGTTTCAAGTCACGTTCTTATGCAAGTCAATTGGACTCACTGCTACAGTCAACATCCAAGATCATTGTTCTCTGCAGAAAAAGCAGATAAATATCATATTTTTGAAGTGCAAGACTTGTGTGCTCTGTCATATTTCAAAGTACTAACATTGGAATGCATGATTTGATTATGAATCAACTTGTCAAGAAGCTTGCTGGTCTAATTATTTCCTCAGATACGAACATCAAATGTGTGTAGTTTGTACAGACTTGTCTCGAGCATCTGCATACTATCTATCTAGCTTTGCATACATGAACTGTAAATTCTTAGCACATGCAAGGTGGGAAAATTTCGGTTCTAACATCTGTAGTCAACCAAAATTCAGTTATCTTGAAATAAAGCCTCCTGAAAAATAATCTACATTTCAGTATTCTTTTCTCACCTTGGCCCCAGCAACTTGAATGTCAATGAGCCAGCGAGACGGCGTAGTCTTAAATTGCAAGTTAACGCATTTGCCACAGCAAAGATCTAGTTGTCACCTCTCAAGAGGTAAAATAAAGATTATATGATGTAACCACTCCCACATTCTGCAATGACAAAGTACAATTATATTATCATCGGAATAGCTAGTAAGCAGTAATGGTGTATATGCGAGAGAGATGGAAAAAGCTGGCATCTTTCATTTTGATTTGGATCACTCAATGATGTTAGTGTTAGATCAAAGCTTTTGAAATTTTAGCTGTGCTTGCATCTCCAAGGCATCAATTTATCCCAGTTCATATGGATAAATGAGCAAAACCATAGTACACCAGCAAAGAATGTAAAATGACGCATATTGATCCACTGGCCAAACAGAAAGGTACAAAGAGATTCACCAAAAAAAGAAGGAAATCTGCAACACTCACTAATGTTTTCAAAGAGGAAAGAAGCTATAACCTCAAGAACAATTACTACCCCTTATATGGCTACTACAAAAGACCATTCTACTTGCCATAACAATTGCTGAGGTTATCTTCAATCTCTTCAATAACAATAGATCACAATTTCTTTTGAGGGCTTAGCTTATCTTAAACAGATCTAGTCGCCACAAGGTCCATCGCTGTTCGTGGCTAGGAATAAGAAAGATACATAGGTGGGTTTGTACTTGTTCCCTGCTCTCCTTTCTTATGATCGAGAGATAATTTGACGCCGAAGGCTTGGGGATTCGTTATGGCGTTGGCTTCAGATAAAGAGAAGAAAGCCCCATGTGCATCTTATAAAAAACTAGCTTAGGTTCCTTAAGTACTAATCATTTGATTTAAAGTAGTCATGCGATTAAAATTAGAGTTTCCAAGCAGGGAACACTCAATCGAACAACTAGGGCGCTCAGACTTCCAGCAATAAACGGCGATCCACGACCGGGCGCGGCGGATGTGGCTGCACTCTTCCACCATGCCATACACGGGAGTGCGCTGCACGGATAATCATGAGAACGAGTCTGCGGTAAAGCCACAGACAAAGGTTTTGAATGAGGCTGCGCAAGAGACTCACGGGAAGCAACAGGAGCAGCACGAACAACCAGAGGACGGAGTGGGAGGAGTCGTGGAGCAGCACCCACGCGAGCGAAGCCACCGATATCGAACCGGTGAAGTGGATGAGGAGCTGCGATGCTCCATCGGCGAGACGCAGCAACAAGAAATGCAGGAGCAGGCTGCAGATGGCAACGCCGGTGGCAAGGGGGTGAGTTTCGAAGGGCGAAATCAACTTCCCCTGGAATTTAACTTGGATGAAATTGACGAGGATAGAGACGATGGAGGTAAAATCCATGGCGCTGAGAGGGGTGAAGGCAGGGACATCGTTAATATATTATATAATCCCGTGGAAAGATTTTGGACCTGTTGCAGGAATGCGACATGTAAAAAAACTTTTTGGACCTGTTGCAGGAATGCAACATTTAAAAAAGAGGAATGCGACATGTAAAAAAAACTTTTTTTACATGTCGCATTCCTGCAACAGGTCCAAAATCTTTCCACGGATAGGGATCCATAGTACTCATTTTCTGTAAAAATATTTCTATGATGTTCCTGTCTTCAGCCCTCATCACGTCATAGAGTGGAGGAAGGCCTTTGAACTTTCCGACTAATATTTTTTGTGTAAAGAAAAACGGTTAATGTCACGAGAAACTCCAAATTAATATATTTATAATAAATTTATTATAAATTAATTTTTAATTATTAAAAACTTCAAACTAATATATTTTTAATTAATTTTATCCAAACTATTATATTTGTGATAAATTTATCATCTATTAATTTTCATTAAATTTTACTATCAAATATTAAGTTAAATGATATGCAACAGTTGATTGATATACCAATTTAAATTTTACTTTTCCATTTGTTGCAGTTGTAACAATTTTGTCATTTTTATAGTAAGTATATTGGTCATAAATGTAATAGTTTGGAATTTTTTTTGTGATAAAAAAATTAGTTTGAGGTAAAATTGAAACAAATGTACCAATTTGTTTTTTTTTTTTTTGTCATTTAGGATAAATTTGTCATGAGTATATCAATTTGAAATTTTTTGTGATATTAACCAAAAAGAAAAGAGTGCCAGACATTGTAATTGTCAAAACTTGATTCGGGTGGACACTTAAGAGATACAGTTAAATAGTAAAATTAGTGAAAAATGGAAGACTTAAGTGCCAACAGAAATTCTGACCAAACTGCTAACGTGGTATTTTCGGACGACCTTTTTTTACTGACGTGACAATTGTTTAAAAGAAATTATTGACACGCCAATTCTTTTAAAAAAATATTCATGTGGCGATTTTTTTATAAGGTCAAGGGCTTAGCTTATCTTAAACAGAGCTAGTCACTACAAGGTGCATCACCATTCATGGCTAGGAATAGGAAAGATACATAGGTGGTTTTTACTTGTTCCCTGCTCTCCTTTCTTATGATCGGGAGATAATTTGACGCCGAAGGCTTGGGGAATCCTTATGGCTTTGGCTTCAGATAATGAGAAGAAAGCCCCAAGTGCATCTTATGCAAAACTAGCTTAGGTTCCTTAAAGTACTACTCATTTAATTTTAAAGTAGTCATACTATTAAAATTAGTTTTTCTAAGAAGGGAACAGTCAGTCGAACAACTATGGCGCTCAAACTTCTAGCGATAAACGCTGATCCACGGTCGGGCGCGGTGGATGTGGCTGCGCTCTTCCACCATGCCATACACGGGAGTGTGCCACATGGATAATCATGAGAATGAGTCTGCGGTAAAGCCATAGAAAAAGTTTTTGAATGAGGCTGCGCAAGAGACTCATGGAAAGCAACGGGAGTAGCACGAACAACCAGGGGACAGAGTGGGAGGAGTTGTGGAGAAGCAACCACGCGAGCGAAGACACTAATATCGAACCGGCAACACCGGTGGCAACGGGGTGAGTTTCGAAGGGCAAAATCAACTTCCCCTGAAATTTCACTTGGATGAAGTTGATCAGGATAGAGACCATGGAGGTAAAATCCATGGCACCGGGTGGGGTGAAGGTAGAGACATCGTTCGTGGTTCGTGGTCTCAGTCGCACTTTCATCACTTTCATAAAAGAACCACGTAGAACCACAAACCACGAACGATGTCTCTACCTTCACCTTAAAATAATAATGCCACTCTCCAGAACGATGTCCCTACCTTCACCCCACCACCAGAGATGAGGAAGGGCCTTTGAACTTTCCTATTTATTTTTTCTTGTGTTAGAAAAAAAAAAAGAAAAAAGAAAGACTTTGTTCGGTGCTGATTGAATTCTCCTTTCTCTTTTCTCGGCAATGTGTCCGCATAGTTACATCAATACGTAATAACTTGGAAGATTCACGTGCAAGAGTGAAGTTCCAATAACCTGGCTGGCAAAAAACTAATAAATAAGAGCAAAGCAGTAAGCCCAAGCCCAAGTGTCTCGTTAAAGTCCTTTCTTTAGTCTTGCCTCAGTTGATGCCATTGTAAGGGAATTACTAGAGCGAAAAGAGAGAAAAAAGATGAAAACAGAGTCTGCCAAGAAGAACACGAAAAAAAAAAAGAAGAGAAAGAGAGAGAGAAAGAAAGCAAAGTCCGGAGAAACCGAGAAAAAGACAGAGGAGATAAAAGGGGGCTCTTGCTGCATGCACCGGATTAATTATGTTTCTTGGTAATCGATAAGGATTTGAAACTTGTATTTATCTAATTGAAGGCGTTTTCATAATTAAATTGTAAATTAAGTTTTGTATGGATTCTATGTTGCTAGGTTGATTCTAGAGATTATTAAGCTATGAAATTATATTGTAAAGAAATTTTTGGGTATCGCAGAACAGGACTTCGGGAAAATCAATATAGGTTTATGATTTGATTGGGATAAATTTTTAAAATTTTGCACATTACTAGAAACAGTTTTCAAAGTGATGAATTTGACAATAAATTTCACCCTTCTCTGATCATCTTTTGGCTTTATGGTCTCTTAGTAATTCGTAAGAGTTTTATGTTGAAAGTAAGCTCGCTTGAATTGGAGTTTTAAGATGAGATCGACTCTATTTGCAATGTAATTGTTCAAAGGTCTTTTGTCAAGTGATGATTTGACTCAAGAATATGGTATCGCCTACTAAAGTTTTAGTCGAGGTTAGTTGACAGGTAGGTTTGACATTTAGTTAATCTTTGATAGGACTTTGAAACTTTTCAATCAACGTAACATTTTATTAGGATTTTACTTAGGGGTGGTTGTTATCCTCTCTAAATTTATAAGCTCATGTCTTGAAAGTGATTGGGATTTGATATATCATATGTTCTTAAAAGCATTGCACAATATGATTTTTTTTAAATGAAAAAATAAAGTTCAAAACATATTTGTTGCATAAAATCGGATAGTGCGTTTACTACCCTTTTGGTATTTGAAATTTGAATGAATATAATTGATTAGTATAAAGTTGCATTATAGTGATATTACTCATAGTTTGATTCTATTGTACATAATATATTGGATTTGGATAAATGAATCTTTGGTATTGCTTTATTATAGCAAATGCTTGATTTGCTTAGAAGAGAGTTGGATTAGTCACTAAGCTATGGTTACTCACACTTTTCATTCTAAATCTTTTTCAGGTAAGCTAAAGTAGGACGTGAGCATTATTGGTGAAAGTCTTTTTATAGTTGGATTTGGATGTGAGTTTAGATACTTGTATATGTTTAGGATGATATTTGTGGGGTTTAATTGAGTTTGGAGATACACATTTTTGATCTTTCTAATGAATTTCAAAGCTTTTGATTTTGTAACTAACTCACAATTTATCAAGTATATAGATGAATATATATTTTGATAATTTGAAGCTGCATCCTTTGGGCAAGATCATAGTAGTGTCATTTTCCTTATTTTATAGAGTTGGGGTGTGACAATAGATAAATGACACATCTTATTCACAAAGTCAACAAAATGAAAACATGCATCAATATATCATTATTGTTTCTCTATATTATAATCTTACCAATTCCATACTCCAATAATAACCGCCCCTCCCTTTCTAAAATTACCCATTTATACTGCAAATAATATATCGCGACATGAGCATCCTCGTATCACCATGTTTTATGCACGATCTCACCTATTCCTATAATTGTTGAATATACAAAATCCTACTAATATACTTTTGAAGTAGTGGGCATTTTTTCTTGGTGAAATATTGCAAAAATAGGTTTTTATCTTACAAAAGATTGCATTTTCTTCAGTTTAAGACACCTTGGATTGTTGATGGAAGTATGAATTTTGTTAATTTCCTAAAAAAATATCAAATTTTAATTTTAATTGCGATTCTACTCGAATTGGTTTTTCGTTTTAAAAAAGTTCCCAAGTTTTCCTTACCAAAAAAAATTTCCTTACCAAAAAGAAAAGTTCCCAAGTTTCATGAAGGCCTCATTTCTACCCATGAGTGGCCATACAATCATCACGTAACGCAGCATAGTCCAACCATTGCAATGTGAACACTGAAGGTTCCCCTAAGACCCTCTGGTAACTCTGTTAGAGAGAGAGAGAGAGAGAGAGAGGGTCAATAAAGGAGATTGAAAAGTGGTAAGAGTCAATAAAGGGGATTGAAAAGAGGTTTATATATACACGTAAACACCATGGTAGGAGAGAATAAATACGACAAAAGAGAGCATCTTGTCTTCTTTCTTTTTTGCCTTAGAAAAAGGATGTGATCCGGTTTAAAATCAAGGTTGGACCAACCGTTACTTTGATTAGTATAATAAATTCAAAGTTTTAGCAAAAGGAGCAGATGATCACCATAGATGAAAAATGTGCATGCATCATAATCTTTATTTCATCCAAATGTAGTTCATTCTATCATTTGGATAGGTTTACTTGTAATTACTCGGAAGAGCACCTCTCTATTTTGTTTTGCTCTTTCTAGAAATGTTTTCCTTGGCCTTAGTCTTCATAGTTTATACAAATGCCAACTTTTTTATTCGTGGATCTAAATTCAGTTTAATTAGTTGAAGTTGGAGGTTGTATATGTGAACTAGGTCTATAACAACTTCAATTTGTATTTTTTTTATAAAAAAATAACCAATGCAAATAATTATTTAATTTGTGAAAATAAAATTGAGTTCTATCCAAAGATTTAAAAGAAAATTACAAGTTTAATTACAATTGCTACTTCAATGAGCCATATCGACATAACTTACGGATCAAGGGTGCTGCTAAACATGTGCATTTTTAGAGAAATTGATAATTAGAAAAAAGTAGATTTGGCTCATACTACTTGTACGAATTGTATTTAATGGCAAATGTAAACATTACTTTTACATGTAAATGCAATCAACTAATAAATTGAAAAAAATAACTCGTAAAATTAAAAATAGGTGAATTTGGTTTTTTAAACAATTATGACAAAACTGTAATCGCAAAATTGTCTTAAGTTGGATAAGAACTCTCTGATGAATGTATAGACTAGCCCAAGGTGAATGCACTTTTGAGACCTCATATAATTGCGGCTGGCTTTAAATGAACAAGATATAAAACTAGTTGGACGAATTGCATTTTAATAGCAAATGTAAGCGTTACTTTTACATATAAGGTGAATTTAGTTCTATAAGCTATTAAGTTATGTACATCTACCTTAGTAATTTATAAAAAGTCATCGCACTATTGGCTTAAGTAGCATTCATAGTAAGTTGGATAGGAATTTCTAATAAATGTATAGACTAGCCCAAGGCGATGCACCTTTATGACCTTAACCAATGTTTGGCGTTTTATTTATTGGTTAATTTAAGGAAAATTAAATTATAGTTGCAGCTGATTTTTATTTTTTGGTCGGATTGCAGCTGACTTCAAATGAACAAGATATGAAACTTTTTCATGGGCTACTTTAGTTTCATTAACCATTGCATTATAGCATAAAAAAAAAAAAAAGAATTGTACAAATTAGCACTGAAACACAACACAACATCAAATGATGCGGGAGTGGGCTAAAATTAATTTCACCACATTTACTTCGTGTTGATAACACTCAACAACTATAACTCCGTTCAAAACGCATTTTTATTTCCTAATTTGCCTTGGTGATCATGTATTGAATCTCCGAAACCTGAGCAAAGAAGCCTGTACTCGCTTGGAATGTCATGCGTGCTGATCTCCAATCCGCAGCTCAGCTCACCACTGTGAATCGTGCCGTTGCTTCTTTTATGAGTCATGCCGAATTTAGCATGCTGTCCGCACTAGGACACCAGTCTCACCCGCTGCCCCGACTCGACTGCCTAGCTGCCAACGATGAGGAGGATCATCGGAGTTGCCATGCGTGTGAGCAGGCTTCCTTCTTGCCATTTGGACGGTTGAGCGTTAGTGCACGGCCGGATATTGCTTTGTCTGTCTAGTCACAACTAAGCCTGATGGGGATTCTGAGAATCCATCCTGCATCACATCCCTCCATTTGGGACGAAAAGTAGAGTCAAATGCAAAGCCTGCGAGGAGGTCTATGGATGCTACACGGTGCACATTCTTAGTTCACGAGAGCTGCACCGAATCTACCCCAGAGAAGCGACACCCCTCTCTTCATAATCAACCTTTTTTCTTGCTTTTGATCAATCGGTAGACCTCCAATGTAATGCCTGCCATCTGGTTTCTCCCCGCAGCGAATGCAATTTCAGCCTTGACGTGGATTGCATGGCTATAACTCTATGTTCACAAGATCTGGATGTCGAGAAAGGCTCAGTTTTTTTTAAAACCATTTCGCCCATCAGCATCTACTGGTGTCCTTCCACGTGAAGCTTGAAACCAGAATCTGGGTGTAAAGCTGAGAATAGAGCGGCATACTAGGTGGGGCCTATGCTTGTCTGGATTGCCTATTCTATCTCCAATTCATCATCATCCGCTGCCGCTGGAGCTGGGTTGAATGAAGGATGGTGCGAGCAAGGCTCGTGATTAATACATTAAAGGTTTATCCCATGCCTGCCTGGAGCAGAACTGCTCCTTTCTAAATCATGTGCTGAATTGCCCTCAGTTATGCAACACCCCGTTCACCCTGGCACATCCACTTCTTCCCGTATCAGGAAGGAAGGCTCACTGACGCATGTCCTGAAGAGCGTTGACGCCGTCTTTCACTATGCAGAATGCAGACTTCGACTTCAACATTCCATGCACTTTTGAAAGGCCCACTTTGAAACATCAGCTTCTTGAGCATATACTCTTTCTTATATTAGATCTGCCGACCCATGCTTCCTATGCAGTGTCTGGTAAATTTTGCACATTCGGCTTTCACGTTCTTGTGTAGTGCAATCTTTATGTCAATCATGATTGCCTTCCACGGTTAACACCAACAATAAAGATCGCCATCACCTCCATCAACTCACACTCAATGCTACATTAATTGAAGACGATGCCAGTGAGTACTATTGTAACCTTTGAGAGAAACGGACCTGAAACTGGGTGCTTCCGTCTGTGATGAATGCCCTTGCCCATTGATTACACATATCAAATGCGTCTTACCCACGGTATGCTTTCATCACAGAAATGCTCTCTTACTAAACTGACTTTAGCCAACAAACGGCCACAAGACACTGCCATGAGATGTGGTGAATAGCCCTGTTCTTTTTTTCTTTTGTTATATCATATACAGACTCAATCTCCACAGTAAGTTATAATCAAGAGAAAATATGGCAATACCAAATTTTTTTTAAAGTAATGGAAGTACCTGTAGCCTCAATTTTGCTGAACTAGATGTGTTTCTGCAGGAAAAACTGGACAGAGCCAGCGCACAATTGGAGGTACTCAAAAAAACACTTGCAATGCTGGTCTCAAAAAGCTGCAAGCTAAGTGCATGAAGTTAAAGAGTTGGGGAGGCTCTTATCCAGAAGGAAAGAGTTAGGGAGGCAGGAGACCACCTTTTTGTTTGATGTTTCAACTAACACTCTTACGCAAGTCAATTGGAATCACTGCCAACACTTGACAATTGCTGTTGTTATCTTCTGCAGCAAAAGCAGATAAATATCATATTTTTGAGTGTAAGACTTGTGTGCTCTGTGTTGTGAATAGGAGTATTAACATTGGGATGCATAATTTGATTATGAATTAACTTGTTAGGAAGCTTGCCGGTCTTATTAATTCCTTGAAAAAGAATATCAGGATGTGTAGTTTGTGCAGACTAGCCTTGAGCTTTCATATACTACCTATTTAGCTTTCCATTCATGAACTGTAAATTCTTTTCTAGCACAAGAAGATAGGAAAAGTTCGGTTCTAACATCTGCAGTCTACCAAAATTCAGTTATATTGAACTAAAGCCTCCCACAAAAGAAATCAAGCATTCTTTTCTCACCTTGGCCCTGGCAACTTGAATCTCCGACTGAAGCAACAAGTCATGCTCCTGCCCGAAAACCTATTCAGCCAGGGAGACAACATAGTCATTGCGTTATTCAAATCCAAGATCTTCTGGATACATGCAGGATACACCACAGAAGAAGTTTGTCTTTATAAATCTTATTTGCTGAAGCAAGTTGACGCATTTGCCGCGACAATAATGTAGTTGTCACCTCTCAGAGGTAAAATGCTGACTATATGATGTAATCGCCGTGTCGTTCTGCAATGACATACTCAAAAATTGTTATCATCAGAATAGTTAGTAAGCATTACCTGTGCACGCAAGACAGAGATGAAAAAACAGACATTGCTCATTTTGATTCTGCTAACTCTATGACGATAGAAGAAAGCTCTGATATTGCAGCGGTGCTCCGTCTCCAAGGCACCTATTTATCCTAGTTCATATAGATAAATAAGCAAAACCATTGTATAACAGCAAAGAGTCTGTAAAATAACACATATAGATCCACCCAAACAGAAAGTCACCAAGAGATTCGCCACAAAAAGAAAAGCAAAACTGTGATGCTCGCAATATTTTCAAAGAATTCAGAAGCTTTAACCTCAAGAACAATTTTGACTTCATTTTGGCAACTAGTAACGACCATATGACAACGTCTGACATGTGGCAATGTGATAATAAGGTGCTGGAATCTGAAAATGCTAGTAAAAGTGCCATTTTTCATGAATATCCCTTTTTTCCCCTCTTCAGTAAAGAAAAAACTTCCAAATCTTTTGGTCTAGTAGGATCTTAGGTAACCTTGAAACAAACAATGAAACATCTCTCCATTCTTCTCATGAGGTATTTTCAGTCTTTTCAATAACATTTTCCCTTCCATTGAAGGTAACAATTTTAAGTATCTGCCACCAAATTAGCAGAAGCATTCAACAGTCCTGCCATCTTAAGTTATCCAGTCGATCACCTACTTAGCTTCATTATGTGACTTAATATCATGATACTCTCCTGGGAATCGTTTTTCACAATAAGCATTTAGGCTTGTAAATAAATGAGAAGAAAAATCAACTTCCAAGGTCAAATCAAATGATGAATGAACCCCACATGAAAATTAAAATAGATATAATTTGGACCTCCTACAGGAATCTGTAGGGATTTGTGTGTGAGACTGTGATCCACAAACTGACAGATGGAACTCACCCTCGACTAGGTTGAGCAACCTACTGCCAGTGGGACGCCTTGCCAGCCAGGTTTCTAGAGAAGAGGAGTTTTGGTGAAGCCAAGTCGATTTTGGGCAACCAAACCCTGCAACTGATGAGAAGTTCCTATGGATTAAAGGGTAGCATACATAATTGTGAAGTAGATAGAAACAATTGCCTGAGAAGGAAGAATGGTCAACTGAGAAGAGAAAGATACTGTTGTCTGTGACACATGCTTTCACAGAAGGTGAATCATCCAATGCATGGCCCACAACATTTATCACACATTTTGCTTTCATTGGAGATGACGATACTAAATTTTTTGCCAACATAATTTGATTTGCTTTATGATAACTGCGATCCTGCACATTTCATACAAAATGGCTAAGCTTCAGAATCTAGAGAAAAGAATTTATTACCATCTGCATCTAAATCATCGGTTCAGTCCTCAAATCACATCCCATATCTCCGTTTAGCACTTCAGATAATGACATATGATTATGTTCCAAGGTTATATGCTTTCTCTGATCTGTTCTTAAGAAATTACTCGTTTTGAGCACTCTAAAATCACTAAAAGGTATCTATAAATACTCATCTTGAAGCTGCGCTATCATTTTCTTTCCCGACAAACTTAGTCACTCATTGTCTGGGACACTAAGTCTAATATGGTAGAAGTAAGATGGGTTCGATGGATGGACCCAAGAGGGAATGGCTTCTCAAGGCTCGTCCATATTCCTAACAAACTTGGTTACAAGGAAATACGTGACCTCACCAGTCTAGTAATTATATATTTCAATCAATATTTTGCATTTATATATGAAAACCTTCTCTTGCCAGTCAGATTTGTCAATTCTTACTGCACGGCCCAATATTGCTTGTCCTCCCAATGAGGGTTCTCAGAATGTGGCCATCCAACAAATGCTGATGAGCATCTGCTCACATCCCATCATCTTGGGATGAATAATAGAATCAAATGCAAAGCCTGCAGGCAAGCAATCTTGGGGGAAATTCTTACTGCATGGCCCAATATTGCTTGTCCTCCCAATGAGGTTTCTCAGAATGTGGCCATCCAACAAACACTGATGAGCATCCACTCACATCCCATCATCTCGGGATGAAAAATAGAATCAAATGCAAAGCCTGTGAGCAAGCAATCTTGGGGGAGGTCTATGGATGCTATGCATGCAAATACTTTCTCCACAAAAGCTGCACCAAATCTCCCCTAGAGATGCAACACGGGTCCCTCCCTCCCTCCCTCCCTCCCTCCCCCTCTCTCTCTCTCTCTCTCTCTCTCTCTCTCTCTCTCTATTTGGAGGAGCTAAATGTAACGCCTGCCATGGTTTCCTACTGCAGCGAATGCAAATTCAGCCTCAACATAGACTGCATGGCTTTAACATGTTCGCAAGACCACGAGGGCAAGAAGGACTTCGTTTTTTACAATTTTGACCATCAGCATTCACTGGCCTTCCACACGAAACTCGAAAGCAGAATCAGGTGCAAAGCTTGTGAAGAGAACATACCAGGTAAGGTCTATGGTTGTCTCGATTGCCTCTTCTTTCTCCCCTGCACGATCATCTTCTGCTGCTGGAACTGTCATATGAAGGATGGTCCATGCAAGGCTTGTGATGAATGCATCAGATGTTTAACCTATCGCTGGCTGGAGCAGAGCTGCTCTTTTCTGGTCCATAGATCATGTGCTCAATTGCCCTCAGTTATGCAACAACCTGTCCACCCCCCACATCCTTTTTCTTCTCATATTAGGAAGGAGCATTGTTGACAGATCTCCTGAAGAGTGTCAACGCTCTGTCTTTCTTTGCATGGAATGTGACTACGATTTCAACATTTCATGCACTTTTGAAAGGCCCACTTTGAAACATCACCTCCACAAGCATATGCTCTTTCTTATTTTTAGTCTACAGAACTGTGATTCCTATGCAGTGTCTCTGGTAAATTTTGCAGGTTCGACTTATATGGCTGTGTGCAGTGCAATCTTAGTGATCACAGATTACCTTCCACTACGGTAAAAGATTGCCACTAACTTTCATCAACTCACACTTTATGCTTCGTTCATCAACGATGATACCAGTGAGTACTATTGTGACCTTTGTGAGAAGATAGGGAACCTGAGTCTGGGTGCTTATGTCTGCAATGAATGCCCCTGCCCATTGACTACTCATATCAAATGTGTATTGCCCACCGTGCGCTTTCATCACAGAAGTGATCTCTTACTAAACAGACTTTAGGAAACAAATGTATACAATACCCTGTGATGTGGTGAATAGCCATGTTCCTTTTTAACATCATATATATAGACTCATCCTCCATAATAAGTAATAATCAACAGAAAATGCTCCAATACCAAACATTTTTTAATACAGGTCGCTGGAATAGTGCAAGTACCTGAAGACCCTGCTACTCTGAACTCGATGAAAATATTGCATTTCTGTAGGAAAAAGTGGAAAGAATGAGCACACAATTGGAGGTACTCAAGAAAAGACGGGCAGTGTTGATCTCCAAAAGCCGCAAATGTAAGTGCATTTAGTCGCAGAGTTTGGGAGGCACTTACCAAGACAAAAAGAATTTCCTTTCTGTTTGACATTTCAACTTATGCTCCCATGCAAGTCAATTGGACTCACTGCCACAGTCGACATCCAAGATTGTAGCTCTCTGCAGTAAAAGCAGATGAATATCATATTATTTAAGTGCAAGACTTGAGTATTCTATGTAATGAAATGAAGTGTCGACACAGGGATGCAGAATTTGATTGTGAATCAACTGGGCAGGAAGCTTGCCGTTCTAATTATTTCCTCAGATACCAACATCAGATGGGTGCAGTTTATACAGACTTGTCTCGTGCATCTGCATACTATCTATCTAGATTTGCATACATGAACTGTAAATTCTTTAGCACATGAAGAGTGGGAAAAGTTTGGTTCTAACTTTTACAGTCAATCAGAATTCAGTAATCTTGAGCTAAAGCCTCCCCCCCCCCCCCCCAACAAAAAAACTACATTTCAGCATTCTTTTCTCACCTTGGCCCCAGAAACTTGAATGTCCAGCTGAAGCAACAATTCAAGCTCCTGGCCAAAAACCAATCCACCAGCGAGACAACATAGTCTTAGATTGCAAGTTAACGCATTTGCCACAGCAAAGATATAGTTGTCACGTCTCAGAGGTCAAATGGAGACTATGATGTAACGACTCTCACATTCTGCAATGACAAACTACAACTATATTATCATCGGAATAGCTAGTAAAGTACTAATCATTTGATTTAAAGTAGTCATACGATTAAAATTAGAGTTTACAAGCAGGGAACACTCAATCGAACAACTAGGGCGCTCAGACTTCCAGCAATAAACGGCGATCCACGACTGGGCGCGGCGGATGTGGCTGCACTCTTCCACCATGCCATACACAGGAGTGCGCCGCATGGATAATCATGAGAACGAGTCTGCGGTAAAGCCACAGACAAAGGTTTTGAATGAGGCTGCGCAAGAGACTCACGGAAAGCAACAGGAGCAGCACGAACAACCAGAGGACGGAATGGGAGGAGTCGTGGAGCAGCAACCACGCGAGCGAAGCCACCGATATCGAACTGGTGAAGTGGATGAGGAGCTGCGTTGCTCTATCGGTGAGACGCAGCAACAAGAAATGCAGGAGCAGGCTGCAGATGGCAACGCCGGTGGCAAGGGGGTGAGTTTCGAAGGGCGAAATCAACTTCCCCTCGAATTTTACTTGGATGAGGTTGATCAGGATAGAGACGATGAAGGTAAAATCCATGGCGCCGGGTGGGGTGAAGGCAGGGACATCGTTCGTGGTTCTTTTATTGAGATTGGATTAAATCCACCTTGCAATCCATTCCACCTTGGAATCCATCTCAGCACGAACGATGTCCCTACCTTCACCTTAAAATAATAATGCCACTCTCCAGAGCGATGTCCCTGCCTTTGCCCCACCACTGGAGACTGGAGAGGAGGAAGGGCCCGTGAACTTTTCTTTTTATTTTTTCTTGTTTTAGGAAAAAAAATAAAAATTTGTTCGGTGCTGATTGAGTTCTCCGTTCTCTTTTCTCGGCAGTGGGTCCGCATGGTTACATCAATACGTAATAACCTGGAAGATTCATGTGCAAAGAGTAAAGTTCCAATAACCGGGCTGGCAAAAAATAATAAATAAGAGCAAAACAGTAAGCCCAAGCCCAAGCCCAAGTGTCTTATTAAAGTCCTTTCTTTGGTCTTGCCTCAGTTGATGCCGTGTTAAGGGAATTACTAGAGCGAAAAGAGAGAAAAAAGATGAGAACAGAGTCTGCCAAGAAGAACACGAAAGAGAGAGAGAGAGAGAGAGAAGGAAAGCAGAGTCCAGAGAAACCGAGAAAAAGACAGAGGAGACAAAAGGGGGCTCTTGCTGCATGCACCGGATTAATTCTGTTTCTTGGCAATCGATAAGGATTCAAAACTTTTATTTATCTAATTGAAGGAGTTTTCATAATTAAATTGTAAATTAGGTTTTGTATGGATTCTATGTTGCTAGGTTGATTCTAGAGATTATTAAGCTATGAAATTATGTTGTAAAGAAATTTTAGGGTATTGCAAAATAGGACTTCGGGAAAATCAATGTAGGTTTATGAATTGATTGGGATAAATTTTTAAAATTTTGCACATTGCTAGAAATAGTTTTCAAAATGAGGTATTTGGCAATGAATTTCACCCTTCTCGGACCATCTTTTGGCTTTATGGTCTCTTAGTAATTCGATAGAGTTTTCTGTTGAAAATAAGCTCACTTGAATTGGAGTTTTAAGATGAGGTCAACTCTATTTGCAAAGTAATTGTTCAAAGGTCTTTTGTCAAGTGGATGATTTGACTCAAGAATATGGTATCGCCTACTAAAGATTTAGTCAAGGTTAGTTGATACGTAAATTTGACATTTAGTTAATCTTTGATAGGACTTTGAAACTTTTCAAGCAGCGTAACTTTTGATTTGGATTTTACTTAGGGGTGGTTGTTATCCTCTCTAAATTTATAAGCTCATGTCTTGAAAGTGATTGGGATTTGATATATTATATGTTCTTAAAAGCATTGCACAGTATAAATTTTTTTAAATGAAAAAGTAATGTTTAAAACATATTTGTTGCATAAAATCGGATAGAGCGTTTATTACCCTTTTGGTATTTGAAATTTGAATGAATATAATTGATTAGTATAAAGTTGCATTATAGTGATATTACTCATATTTTGATTCTATTGTACATAATATATTGGATTTGGATAAATGAATCTTTGGTATTGCTTTATCATAGCAAATGCTTGATTTGCTTAGGAGAGATTTGGAGTAGTCACTAAGCTATGGTTACTCACATTATTCATTCTAAATCTTTTTCAGGTCAGCTAAAGTAGGACGTGAGCATTATCGGCGAAATTTTTTTTATAGTTGGATTTGGATGTGAGTTTAGAGACTTGTATATGTTTGGGATGATACTTGTGGGGTTTAATTGAGTTTGGAGATACACTTTTTTTTTTCTTTTTAATGAATTTCAAAACTTTTGATTTTGTAACCAACTCACAATTTATCAAGTATATAGATGAATATATATTTTGATAATTTGAAGCTGCGTCCTTTGGGTAAGATCATATTAGTGTCGTTTTCCTTATTGTATAGAGTTGAGTTGTGACAATAGATAAATGACATATCTTATTCACAAAGTCAACAAAATGAAAACATGCATCAATATATCATTATTGTTTCTCTATATTATTATAATCTTACCAATTCCATACTCCAATAATAGCTGCCCCTCCCTTTCTAAAATTACCCATTTATTGTGCAAATAATATATCGCAACATGAGCATCCTCGTGTCGCGTGTCGCCATGTTTTATGCACAAACTCACCTATTTCTATAATTGTTGAATATACAAAATCCTACTAAAATACTTTTGAAGCAGTGGGCATTTTTTCTTCGTGAAATATTGCAAAAATAGGTTTTTATCTTACAAAAGATTGCATTTTCTTTAGTTTAAGACACCTTGGATTGTTGATGGAAGTATGAATTTGGCTAATTTCCTAAAAAAATCTCAAATTAGAGAGAGAGAGAGAGTCAATAACGGAGATTGAAAAAAGGTTTATATATACTAGTAAACACCCTAATAGGAGAGAATAAATATGACAAAAAAGAGAGCATATTGTCTTCTTTCTTTTTTGCCTCAGAAAAAGGATGTGACCCGGTTTAAAATCGAGGTTGGACCAAATGTTACTTTGATTAGTATAATAAATTCAAAGTTTTAGCAAAATGAGTAGATGATCACGATAGATGAAAAATGTGCATGCATCATAATCTTTATTTCATCCAAATGTAGTTCATTCTATAATTTGGATAGGTTTACTTGTAATTACTTAGAAGGGCACCTCTCTATTTTGTTTTGCTCTTTCTAGAAATGTTCTCCTTGGTCTTAGTCTTCATAGTTTATACAAATGCCAACTTTTTATTTGTGGATCTAAATTCAGTTTAATTATTTGAAGTTGTAGGTTGTATATGTAAACAGAGTCTGTAACAACTTCAATCTGTATTTAAAAAAAAAAAACCAATGCGGATAATTATTTATTTTGAAACTAAAATCGAGTTCCATTCAAAGATTTAAAAGAAAATTACAAGTACAATTGCTGCTTCAATGAGCCATATCGACCTAGTTTACGGATCAAGGGTGGTGCAGAACATGTGCATTTATAGAGAAATTGATAACTAGAAAAAAGTAGATTCGGCTCATACTACTTGTACGAATTGCATTTAATGGCAAATGTAAACATTACTTTTACATGTAAATGCAATCGACTAATAAATTAAAAAAATAACTCGTAAAATTAAAAATAGGTGAATTTGGTTTTTTAAACAATTATGACAAAACTGTTATCACAAAATTGTCTTACGTAAGTTACTTTTAGAGTAAGTTGGATAAGAACTCTCTGATGAATGTATAGACTAGCCCAAGGTGAATGCACTTTTAAGACCTCATATAATTGCAGCTGACTTTAAATGAACAAGATATAAAACTTTTCATGGGCCACTTTAGTTTTATTAACTATTGCGTTGAAGCATAAATAAAATAAAATAAAAATGTAGAAATGAACACTGAAATACAACATCAAATAATACGGGAGTAGGGTACAATTCATGTCACCTCATTTACTTCGTGTCGACATCACTCAACTATAACTTCATCCAAAACGCTTTTTTATCTCCTAATTTGCCTTGGCGATCATGCATTGAGTCTCCGGAACCTAAGCGGAACGAAGGCTAGATCTGCTCAAAGCTCTTGCTGCGATTTCATTTTAGTTTTATTAACTATTGCATTAATGCATAGATTAAAAAAAAAATGGTACAAATTAGCACTGAAATACAACACCAAATAATACGGTAGTTGGGTACGATTCATTTCACCCCATTTGCTTCTTGTTGATGTCACTCAGCAACTATAACTCCATTGCCTTGCTGATCATGTATTGAATCGCAAAGAAGGCTGCACTTGCTTGGAATGTCTCGCATGCTGGTCTCCGATCCGCAGCTCAGCCCTACTGCTGGGAATCGTGTCGAATCTTCTTTCACTAGTCAAGCTGAATTTAGCATGCTCTTCACCCGAGAACACCCGTTTCACCTGCTGCCCCCGCTTGAATGCCTAGTAGGCAGATGATAAGGAGGATCGTCATGGTTGCCATGCATGTGACGAGGCTTTCCTTCTTGCCATTCGGATAGTCGAGCATTACAGCACGGTCCAATATTGCTGTCTGCCTAGTCACAACTAAGCCTGATGAAGATTCTGAGAATGTGACCATCCAACATTTTGCTCATTAGCATCTTGGGATGAAAAGTAGAATCAAATGCAAAGCCTGCAAGGAGGTCTATGGATGCTACACAGTGCATATTCTTAATTCACAAGAGCTGTGCCAAATCTACACCAGATAAGCAATGCCTGTCTTTCAATGATCACCATCTCTCTTGCTCTCAATCAATCTGTAGACCTCCAATGTAATGCCTGCGATATGGTTTCCTGCTGCAGCTAATGCAATTTCAGCCTTGACATGGACTGTGCAGCTATAACTCTACGTTCACAAGATGTGAAGGGTGAGAAAGGCTTGTTTTTTTACCATTTCGCCCATCAGCATTTACTGGTGTCCTTCCACAAGAAGGATGAAACAGAAATTAGTGCGAAGCTTGATGGAACATGCTAGGTGAGTTCTATGCTTGTCTGGATTGCCTTTTCTTTCTCCAATTCACAATCATCTGCTGCCGCTGGAGCTGGGTCATAGGAAGGATGGTGCGCTCAAGGCTTGTCATGAATATGTCAATAGGTTTAGCCCATCACTGCCTCGAGCAGTGCTGCTCTTTTCTGCTCCATAAATCATGTGCTGAATTGCCCTCAGTTATGCAACAACCCATTCACCCCGCACATCCACTTCTTCCCATATCAGGAAGGAAAGCTCACTGACGCATGTCATGAAGAGCGTTGAAGCTTTCTTTCGCTGCGCAGAATGTGACTTAGACTTCAACATTCCATGCACTTCTGAAAGGCCCACTTTGAAACGTCACCTCCATGAGCATATACTCTTTCAGAGTTGGGGTGTGACGGTAGATAAAGGAGAAATCTTATTCACAAAGTTAACAAAATGAAAACATACATCAATATATCATTATTGTTTTTCTACATCATTATAATCTTACCAATTTCATATTGTAATAATAGCCGCTCCTCTCTTTTTCAAATTATCCATTTATCGTGCAAATAATATATCACAACATGAGCATTCTCGTGTCCCCATGTTTTATGCACGAACTCACCTATTTCTATGATTGTTGGATATACAAAATCCTATTAAAGTACTTTTGAAGCAGCGGGCACGGACATTTTTTCTTGGTGAAATATTGCTAAAAATGGTTTCCATCTTAACAAAAGATTGCATTTTCTTCGATTTGAGACACCTTGGATTGTTGATGGAAGTATGAATTTTTATGGGCTAATCTCCAAAAAAAAAAAAAAATCTCAAATTTTAATTTTAATGGCAATAATACCTCAATTTAAAAAAAAAAAAAAAAAGAATTCCCAACTTTCATAAAGGCCCCACCTCTACCCATAAGTGGCCATCGGATCATCATGTAACAACGGATGGTCCAACCATTGCAATGTGAACACCAAAGCTTCCCCTAAGACCCATTGGAAACTCTCTTAGAGAGAGAGAGAGAGAGTCATTAAAGGAGATTGGAAAGTAGTGGAAAAGAGGTTTATATACACACGTAGACACCTTAGCAGGAGACAATAAATATGATTAAAAAAGAGATCATTCCGTCTTCTTTCTCTTTTGCCTCAGAAAAAGGATGTGACCCAGTTCAAAATCAAGGTCGGACCAATGTTACTTTGATTAGTATAATAAATTCAAAGTTCTATCAAAAGAAGTGTACAAATTAGTGAAAGGAAGATGATCGCGATAGATGAAAATTGCGCATGCATCATAATTTTTATTTCATCCAAATATAGTTCATTCCATCATTAGACAGGTTTACTTGTAATTACTCAGAAAACCACCTCTCTATTTTGTTTTCAACTCAGCTTTATAATTATTGAATCTCCCCCTAGAGATGCAACGCCGGGATCACACCATCTCTCTTCCTTTCGATCAAGTGGTAGACCTCCAACGTTATGCCTGCCATATAGTTTCCCGCTGCAGCGAATGCAATTTCAGCCTTGACATGGACTGTGCGGCTATAAGTCTAGGTTCACAAGTCCTGTAGGGCAAGAAAGGCCCAGTTTTTTTGCCATTTCGCCCATCAGCATCTACTTGGTGTCCTCCACGTGAAGGTTGAAACCAGAATCAGAGTGCAAAGCATAATAGGTGAGGTCTATGTTTGTCTGGATTGCCTCTTCTTTCTCCAATTCACAGTCATCCGCTGCCGCTGGAGCAGTGCTGCTCTTTCCTGCACCATAAATCATGTGCTGAAATGCCCTCAGTTATGCAACCCTGTTCACCCTGCACATCCACTTCTTCCCGTATCAGGAAGGAATGCTCACTGATGCATTGTGAAGAGCATTAACGCTGTCTTTTGCTGCGCAGAATGCAACTTAGACATCAACATTCCATGCACTTTTGAAAGGCACACTTTGAAAAATCACCTCCACGATCATATACTCATTCTTGTATTAGATCTATTGACCTGCACTACTGATGCAGTGTCTGGTAAATTTTGCACATTCGACTTTCACGTTTTTGCGCAGTACAATCTTAATGTAAATCATGATTGCCTTCCACAGTTACCACCAACAATAAAAGATGGCCATCACCTCCATCAACTCACACCTTACACTTCGTCCATCAAAGATGATGCTGGTTAGTACCTCTGTGACCTTTGAGAGAAAAAAGACCTGAATCTGGGTGCTTCTGGCTGCAATGAATGCCCTTGATTACTCATATCGACATGCGTTTTACCCACGCTATGCTTTCATCACAGAAGTGCTCTCTCACTAACCTGACTTTAGCCAACAAACGGCTACAAGATGCTGCCCCATGATGTCAATAGCCCTGTTCTTTTTTCTTTTGTTACATCATATACAGACTCAACCTCCACAATAAAATATAATCAACAGAAAATATGGTAATACAAAATTTATTTTGAAGTAATGGAAGTACCTGAAGCCCCGCTATAGCTGAACTAGATGAAGAAATTGCAATTCTGCAGGAAAAAGTGGACAGTGAGCACACAATTGGAGGAACTCAAAAATAGACTTGCAATGCTGGTCTCAAAAAGCAGCAAGCGAAGTGCATGTAGTTGAAGAGTTGGGGGGACTCTTATCCAGAAGAAAAGAATTGGGGAGGCAGGAGACCACCTTTCTGTTTGATGTTTCAGCTTACCCACTTATATGCAAGTCAATTGGAATCACCGCTAAGACTTGACATCCGATATTTTTATCTTCTGCAGCAAAATCAGATAAATATCATATTTTTGAGCATAAGACTTGTGTGCTCTGTGTTATGAATAGGAGTACTAACGTTGGGATGCATAACTTGATTACGAATCAACTTGTTAGGAAGCTTGCTGGCCTTATTATTTCCCTGAAAACAAATATCAGATGTGTGTAGTTTGTGCAGACTAGTCTCAAGCTTTTGCATACTAGCTATCTAGCTTTGCTTTCATGAATTGTAAATTCTTTTCCAGCACGTGAAGCTGGGAAAAGTTCAGTTCTAACATCTGCAGTCTACCAAAATTCAGTTATATTGAACTAAAGCATCCCAAAAAAGAAATCAAGCGTTCTTTTCTCACCTTGGCCCTGGCAACTTGAATCTGCAACCGAAGCAACAATTCTAGTTCCTGGCTGAAAACCAATCGGGCAGAGAGACAACATAGTCATTGCATAATTCAGATCCAAGAGCTTCTTGATACATACAGGATACACCACAGAAGAAGTGTCTTTATAAATCTTGTTTGCCGAAGCAAGTTTACACATTTGCTGCAACAAAGATCTAGTTTTCACCTCTCGGAGGTAAAATGCTGACTATATGATGTAACCACTCTGTCATTCTGCAATTACAAACTCAAACAATGTCATCATCAGAATAGCTAGTAAGCAGTACCTGTGCATACGGGACAGAGATGAAAAGACTGACATTGTTCATTTTGATTCTGCTAAATCTATGGCAATAGAACAAGGCTCTGACATTGCAGCTGTGCTCACGTCTTCAAGGCATCTATTTATCCTTGTTCATATGGATAAATGAGCAAAACCATTGCATATGGTCAAAGAGTCTGTAAAATAACGTGTATAGATCCATGGTCAAACAGAAAGTTACGAAGAGATTGGCCAGAAAAAGAAAAGCGCTGTTGAAATATTTTGGAAGAGTGTCGGCTCTCTTTCACTGCATGGAATGTGACTATGACTTCAACATTTCATGCACTTTTGAAAGGCACACTTTGAAACAACACCTCCACAAGCATATACTCTTTCTCATTTTAGATCTACTGTACTGTATTTCCTAAGCAGCGTCTCTGGTAAATTTTGCAGGTTTGACTTCAATGGTTGTGTGCAATGCAATCTTAATCATCACAGATTGCCTTCCACCACAGTAAAAGATTGCCATTACATTTAATCAATTCACACTTTACACTTCATTCATCAAACTTTACACTTCATTCATCAAAGATGATACCAGTGAGTACTATTGTGACCTTTGTGAGAAGATAAGGAACCTGAATCTGAGTGCTTATGTCTGCAATGAATGCCCCTGCCCATTGATTACTCATATCAAATGTGTTTTGCCTACAGTGCGCTTTCATCACAGAAATAATCTCTTACTAAACAGACTTTAGGCAACAAATGGATACAATGCCATATGACGTGGTGAGTAGCCATGTTCCTTTTTTAGCATCGTTTATATAGATTCATCCTCCACAATAAGTAGTAATCAACAGAAAATGCTCCAATACTAAGCACTTTTTAAATCAGGTTGCTGGAACGGTGAACGTACCTGAAACCCTGCTATTGCTGAAGATGAAAATATTGCAATTCTGCAGGTAAAAGTGAAAAGAATGAGCACACAATTGGAGGTCCTCAAGAAAAGACGTGCAATGTTGGTATTGAAAAACTGCAAGTGAAGTGCATGCAGTTGCAGGGTTGGGGAGGCACTTATCAATATGAAAAGAATTTCCTTTCTGTTTGATGTCATGCAAGTCAATTGGTATCACTGCTACAGTCGACATCCAAGACTGTTCTTCTCTGCAGTAAAGCAGATAAATATCATATTTTTGAAGTGCGAGACTCGAGTGCTCTATGTAATGAGATGACGTGTTGACATTGAGATGCATAATTTGATTGTGAATCAACTTGGCAGGAAGCTTGCCGGTCTAGTTATTTCCACAGATACAAACATCAGATATGTGTAGTTTGTACAGAATTGTCTCAAGCATCTGCATGCTATCTATCTAGCATTGCACACATGAACCGTAAATTCTTTAGCACATGAAGATGGGAAAATTTCGGTTTTAACATCAACATTTCAGCATTCTTTCCTCACCTAGTCCCTGGCAACTTGAATGTCAATCAGCCAGCTAGACAACGAAGTCTTAGATTGCAAGTTAACACATTTGCCAAAGCAAAGATCTAGTAGTTGTCACCTCTCAGAGCTCAAATGAAGACAATATGATGTAACCACTCCCACATTCGGCAATGACAAACTACAACTATATTATCATCGGAATAGCTAGTAAGCAGTAACAGTTTTTTTTTTTTTTTTTTGGTAAAGGTAAGTAATTAGTAAGCAGTAACAGTTTATATGCAAGAGAGATGAAAAAGCTGACATCTTTCATTTTGATTTGGATCATTCAATGATGTTAGTGTTAGATCAAAGCTTTTGAAATTGCAGCTGTGCTCACATCTCCAATGCATCAATTTATCCCAGTTCATATAAGCAAAACCATAGTACACCAGCAAAGTACGTAAAATGACACATATCTATCCACGGGGGAAACAGAAGCTCCAAAGAGATCCACTGAAAAAAGAAAGGAAATCTGCAACACTCAACAACGCTTTCAAAGAGGTCAGAAGCTTTAACCTCAAGAACCATTACTACCCCTTATATGGCCACTAGAAACGACCATTCTACTCATCATAACAATGTTGAGGTCATCTTCAATCTCTTCAATAACAATAGATCCTAATGTCTTTTGAGGGCTTAGCCTATCTTAATCAGATCTATTCACTACAAGGTCCATCACCGTTCATGGCTAGGATTAGGAAAGATACATAGGTAGTTTTTACTTGTTCCCTGCTCTCCTTTCTTATGATCGGGAGATAATTTGACGCCGAAAGCTTGGAGATTCCTTACGGGTTTGGTTCCAGATAAAGAGAAGAAAACCCAAGTCTCTTATCCAGAACTAGCTTAGGTTCCTAAAGTACTAATCATTTGATTTAAAGTGGTCATACAATTAAAATTACTTCTTCCAAGCAGGGAGCAGTCAGTCAAACAACTACAGCGCTCAGACTTCCAGCATGAAACGCAGATCCACGACCGGGCGTGGCAACTGTGGCTGCGCTCTTCCACCACGCCATACACGGGAGCGCGCTGCACGAATAATCATGAGAACAAGTTTGCGGTAAAACCACAGCCAAAGTTTTTGAATGAGGCCCCGCAACAGACGCACGGAAAGCACCAGGAACAGCACGAACCAGAGGACGGAGTGGAAGGAGTCGTGGAGCAGTAACCACGCGAGCGAAAACACCGATATCAAACCGGTTAAGTGGAAGAGGAGGTATGCTGCTCCATCACAAGAAGAAGTAAGGCTGCGAGACCGGGGTGCCTGATTAGCGACACGCCCAAAAAAGAAATGCAGGAGGAGGCTGCAGATGGCGACGCGGGTGGCGACGGGGTGGGTTTCAAAGGGTGAAATCGACTTCCCCTGCACTTGGTGTAAGACATAAATTTATTCATATGCGGAAGCCAAGATCGTTTGTAGACAAACCTCCAGCCATTGTTTGCATTCACGTTCGTCGAATCTCCTGAAAAACAAGAAAGCAATAGGCGCACTCTACTAACCAAATCTCCTCACGTACTGATGGTGTATTCTAAATGTGAGGATTTTGTGTTAGACCTTGATCACCCGTCGAAATGAACGTACGTCTCTATTTATACATCGTCTTCCATCAAGACGAACGGTTGTCAACGAAAGGCACGAAGCGTGGAAAACTTCATGTCGAATAGTCGTAACCTTTAGGAGAAAATTGGGTATAAATGTGGGATCACATAAAAATAAATAACATTCTCCCACTTGATCCCATCATTTTCATCATACGAATCATTCAACTAATTCCACGAAAACTTAATGCTTAAAGAAAAGAAACAAAACACATGGATCATGGCGACATGTCCTCTAAGAGTGAGTAATACCTTCCATGTATCACAATGCATCTTATTTTTTAATATCAGCCTATATGTGACAACATATCTTAATGAATAAACCTCATGTTTATTCCAGAATCAAGGATAAATGTTATTCTCATAAACAACAAAATGTGTACACAAAAATTGAGAATCAACATTACAACTGAATAAGAGTTCCACACAACAAAAATTGTTCATATGTCGACAAATCACATAATGGGACCTATTCCCATACTAGTTACATGATCCTTATACTTCATCGGTGGCATGCCTTTAGTTAAAGGATCAGCTATCATTAATTCAGTGCTAACGTGTTCAATGACCACTTTATTCTCCTTAACACGCTCCCTTATGGCTAAATACTTAATGTCGATATGCTTACTTCGACTGCCACTTTTGGCATTTTTAGCCATAAAAACTGCAGCTGAATTGTCACAATATATTCTTAATGGCCTAGAAATAGAATCAACAATTCTAAGCCCATCAATGAAACTCTTCAACCATACACCATGCGAGGTAGCCTCAAAACAAGATACGAACTCAGCCTCCATAGTGGAAGTAGCAGTCAAAGTCTGCTTGGCACTTCTCCATGACACGGCTCCGCCAGCTAACAGGAAAATGTATCCAGATGTTGATTTTCGTGAATCAATACAACCCGCGAAGTCCGCATCCGAATAACCGATCACTTCCAGGTTATCAGTCCGTCTATACATAAGCATATAGTCTTTGGTACCTTGAAGGTATCTCAACACTTTCTTTGCAGCTCTCCAGTGGTCTAAACCTGGATTACTCTGATATCTTCCCAACATTCCAATAGCAAAAGCAATGTCAGGTCGAGTGCAAACCTGAGCATACATCAAGCTTCCAACAGCAGAAGCATATGGAATGTTGCACATTTGTTCCCTTTCTAGATCGTTCTTCGGGCATTGGTTCAAATTGAACCTGTCACCCTTCACAATGGGTGCTATACTTGGTGAACAATCTTTCATCCGAAATCTCTCTAGGACCTTATTGATATAGGTTTCTTGAGATAGTCCTAAAATTCCTCGAGATCTATCTCTATGGATCTTAATGCCAATGACATAAGATGCCTCACCCATATCCTTCATGTCAAAACTCCTAGAGAGGAATTGTTTCACCTCATGTAGCAACCCCTTATCATTGGTTGCAAGTAGTATATCATCCACATACAGCACAAGGAAACAAATTTTGCTCCCACTAACCTTCTGGTATATACATTGATCCATGACATTCTCTATAAAACCAAATGAAGAGATAACATCATGAAACCTTAAGTACCATTGGCGGGATGCTTGTTTCAAGCCATATATAGATTTCTTAAGCTTGCACACCAATTGCTCACCTTTACTAGAGGAGAATCCTTCAGGTTGTTTCATGTAAACCTCCTCCTCTAGTTCTCCATTGAGGAACGCCGTTTTCACATCCATCTGATGTAAATCCATATCAAAATGGGCAACCAATGCCAAAACAATACGAAGAGAATCTTTCTTAGATACGGGAGAGAAAAAGTCTCGGTATAATCGATTCATTCCTTTTGAGTGAATTCTTTGGCAACAAGTCTAGCTTTATATCTTTCAATGTTACCCAATGAATCCTTCTTAGTTTTGAAGACCCATTTACAACCAATGGCCTTCGCACCATCAGGTAATTGAACGAAATCCCAGACTTCGTTAGATGCCATAGAACTCATCTCTTCCTTCATAGCATTGTACCACAAATTGGATTTATCACTATCCATAACTTGTGAAAACGTTTCAGGATCATTCTCGGTTCCAATATTGTAGTCAAACTCTTGTAAATACACAATATAATCACTAGGAATTGCCGATTTCCTTATTCTAACAGATCTTCTCAATGTTGCATCAACATTCTCTTGAGGAGTGTATTTTTCAACTGGTTGTTCAACAGTTTTTGATAATTGTTGAACAACTATATCTATTAGATCAATATCAGCAGGTTGTGGAACTTCAACGATTAGTTGTTCAATAGCCGGCTGAACCGAAGGGGCATTATGAGCAACAACCAATCTTAAACTTGAGGTGGAAAGTTGAGTGTCTGAATGATCTTCCTTAGGAACATGATCCCTTGGTCGATCGCTCCCATCGATCAAGTCATTTTCAAGAAATTTAGCATTTCTTGATTCCACAATCCTAGTGGTATGAGATGGACAATAAAACCTGTATCCCTTGGACCTTTCGGCATATCCAATGAAATACCCACTTATGGTCCTTGGGTCCAACTTCTTTTCTTGTGGATTATAAATTCTTACTTCGAGACGGGCATCCCCAAACGCGCACATGATGCAAACTCGGTTTCCAACCCTTAAATAACTCAAAAGGTGTCTTTGGGACAGCTTTGGTCGGAACTCGGTTTAATATGTACACTTTGCCGTCTTAAGTGCTTCAGTCCATAAGAATTTAGGAAGTTTGGAGCTACTAAGCATACTACGCACCATGTCTAATAAGGTCCGATTTCTTCTTTCCGCTACGCCATTTTGGTCCGGAGAACCAGGCATAGTATATTGGGCAACTATCCCATGCTCTTGAAGAAATCTTGCAAATGGACCAGGTACTTGTCCATCTTCGGTGTATCTACCATAGAATTCTCCACCTCTATCGATCTCACGATCTTAATTTGCTTATTGCATTGTTTCTCTACTTCCGCCTTAAATACTTTAAAGGCATCTAATGCTTCATATTTATTATGAATCAAGTAGAGATACATATAACGTGAATAATCATCTATAAAGGAGATGAAGTATTTCTGACCACATGAGTCCATATCCGGACTACAAATATCTGTATGTATGATTTCTAATATTTCTGTACTCCTCTTGGCACCTTTCTTTGACTTGTTAGTCTGCTTTCCCTTTATGCAGTCCACACAAGTATCACAATCAGTAAAATCTAATGTACTAAGTACTCCATCATTTACTAATCGCTTAATTCTTTCTATGGAGATATGTCCCAATCTCCGGTGCCACAACATAGAAGAATGTTCTTTCACAACACATCGTTTCATACCAGCTTTATCATGAACATGCATCGCATCATAATAGGCATTGTCTTGTAAATTAATTCGAAAAAGACCATCAGACAAAATACCACTCCCAACAATTTCAGATTTAAAAGATAAACAAAAGTTTGAATCTGAAAAGTTAAAAGAATATCCCAAAGGTACAAGTCTTGAAACTGAAATTAAGTTTCTAGAAAAACTAGGAACATAAAAGGTCTTTTCCAAATCTAAAACAAAACCACTATTGAGAACTAGTCTATATGTCCCAATAGCTTCCACATGCGAACGCATCTTGTTTCCAGAATAGATGCTTTGTTCACTTCCCACTGGCTTCCAGTGGTTTTGAAAACCCTGCAAGGAATTCGAAATATGGATTGTAGATCCAGAATCAATCCACCAAGTGTTGTGACTTACATCAGTCATATTAGATTCATAACAAACATAAGAGATTGGATTACCTTTCTTCTCGAGCCAGGCCTTAAATTTGACACAATCCTTCCTTATATGCCCCTTCTGTCTACAGAAGAAACACTTGGATTCTTTCTTAATGTCAGCTTGGGGAGGTATTTTACCTTTTCCCTTATGCTTGCCATAGCCCTTATTCTTTCCCTGTGTTGCCAAATGAGCACTTTCTCCCAATTCCATAACCAGTCTTTCTTGCTCTTGAACACACATGGTCATGAGTTCATTAATAGACCATTTATTCTTATGTGTGTTATAAGAGATCTTGAAAGGTGCATCGATGTGGGAGAGTGTTCGAATATAATACACAATGAATGATTCAGATATCTCAACCTCAAGGTTCTTAAGCTGAGCTGCAATGTTCCTCATTTGCATGATGTGCTCACGCACACCTCTAATACTAGTGAGCTTCAATGATGAAAACTTCATAATCAGGGTCATGGCATGCGCCTTCTCGAACTTTCAAAAGCGCATCTATAGCCTCCAATAAAGCCTTAGCATTGTTATGCTGAGCAACTGAACCACGAATACTTGGAGATATCTTAGCTCTTATAAACATGGCACAAACGCGGTTGGACCGCTCCCATTGGTTATAAAGAGCTATCTCATTGGAGTGCTCGAATCGGTAGGAGCGGGTGGTTCGTCTTTCCTTATAGCATAGTCAATGTCCATCCACCCCAATTGAAGAAGAACCGACTCATTCCAAATTTTATAGTTCTCACCATTCACTACGGGAACATCAAACTTAAATTCGAGAGAAATTCACGGGTTAAACCGCATATCAAATAATCATGCTTATGTCACAAAATTTGAGGCAAATATAAATAAATCATGTTTTACCAATGTAAACATGTCACAATATGAATCACATAACATAAAAACTACTGTGGGCTAAGTTTTTAATTTAAATAGATTCATAATTACTTCATGAAGAAACTACCATATTATATGCATTTTCTTAATCCCTGTGGGTAAATTAAGAAAAATAATATGATATTTCATCCCAATTAATCATATTAATATAATGAAAATTCCTGTGGGATAAAATTCATCATATTAATATAATTAATTACAATCAATGTCCATTTCTAAATATGATCCGGAGGCTTTTAATATATAATTTAATTAATTAAAGATGATGTGGCTACTCCCTAATTAATTAAATATATGGACCATTGTACATTTAATTTCATGCATAAAATATTCATAACAATGCATGAAATAACATAATAAATAAATACATCAAGGGTAGAACAGTAAATAAATAAATTTGCCAAGGGCAAGATTGCAAAAATTTAAAAATTTTGGGGCAAAAGTGAAAAAATAGCCGCGGAAGAGGGGACGACAGGCGCGTGCCGAGCACGTGCGCGTCCAGCGCACGGGCGCGTGCTCGGCACGCGCCAGAACCCCGCGCGGGGCGCGTGCCCCGCACGCGCGCCTTTCAGCGAGCGGGCGCGTGCGTTGCACGCGCCCGGCAACTGCCGCGCCCGTGGATCCCACGCGCGCAGCGGTTGCGCGCGCGTATGGGCGCGTGGCGCGTGGGTCCACGCGCCTGCAACTGCAGCGCGCGCGTGGAGCCCACGCGCCTTCTCCCTCGCGCGAACAGAGCCCTCTCCGCCGGTTTTTCGCCATTTTCAGCCGTGATTTCTTCTCCGTTTCTCCTCCGGCAGCCCATCTAAGACCGAAATAATTCATGGGTTTTGAAGAGAACGTCGGCACGACCACATGGGTCTAAGATTCGGCGAAAATGAGCAAAAATTGGCCCCAAAAATAAACGAAAAACTCCACAAACGCAAATCCTCAACCACCACGACTTCCGCCGCCCGATTAGCCTCCGGCAAACTCCGATATACCGGAAAAACTCATGGCTAACGTTCCTTATGGCGGTGCGACCGAATGGGTCCGAAATCAAGGGGTGGGTAGTGCGGATTTTGCCCGGAATCGTTGAGTTTCTCTCTCGGCCTCAAAATCCGAGTTACTGTTCATGTACATAAATGGCCGAAAATTCAACAAAAACACACCGAAAATACACCAAAATTTAACAAAACAAGGCAGAGGCTATAAACATGCTCTGATACCAAAAGTAAGACATAAATTTATTCATATGCGGAAGCCAAGATCGTTTGTAGACAAACCTCCAGCCATTGTTTGCATTCACATTCGTCGAATCTCCTGAAAAACAAGAAAGCAATAGGCGCACTCTACTAACCAAATCTCCTCACGTCTGATGGTGTATTCTAAATGTGAGGATTTTGTGTTAGGCTTGATCACCCGTCGAGAAATGACGTACGCCTCTATTTATACATCGTCTTCCATCAAGGCGACGGTTGTCAACGAAAAGCGCGAAGCGTGGAAAACTTCACGTAATCGAATAGTCAGAACCTTTTAAGAGAAAATTGGGTATAAATGTGGGATCACATAAAAATAAATAACACTTGGATGATGTTGACCAGGATAGAGACAATGGAGGTAACATCCATGGCGTGGGGAAGGGTGAAGACAGAAGCATCGCATATATATCATATATTTTCATTCGAAGAAAATAATGACTTGTAAGGAACTTTATGATATATATTCTAATCGAATCTGGGGTGGTAGAATTGATGGACCCATGTCATCATTCCTCATCCGAGTTGAATTGACAGACCTTTTCATGAAAATATATGATATATAAATAATATCCCTATCCCACGGTACTTATTTTTCCATAAAATATTCCGACGATGTTCCTGACTTCACCCCTCATCACATCGTGGAGGGTGGAGGAAGGCCTTTGAACTTTCCGATTAATTTTTTCTTGTGTTAAAAAAAAATTTAAGAAGAGAATTTGATCTGTCCTTTTTTTTTTTTCCTATCTTTGTCAGCAGGATGTAGGGGTTCGAACTTCGCGCTTGAAATTAAACGTTCTTATCTCTCCTAAATTTCTTATCATGAGATAGGGTGACTTTATTCTCGCTCCGCATAATTTGCATCCATCCGTAATAACCCATACAGATTTTTGCTGTAACCGAGCTTTGGCAAAAAATGATAAACGAGAGCAAAACATTATGCCCAAGCCCAAGTGTCTCGCGTAAGCCCTTTCTTCAGTCATGCTTCAGTTCATGCCGCTCCAAGGGAATTCACGGGCGCAGAAAGAGCGAAACAGGTCTGGCCAAGGAAAAAAAAAAGGAAAAGGAAAGAAAAGAAGGCAAGCAGGGTTCGGAGAAACGGACAAAAATAGAAAGAAGAGGCAAAGTAGGCTCTCGCTGCATGCCCGCTCGAGAGACTTGATTAAGGCGGATTATTTCTATTTCTAGCAATCGGTGAGGCTTCAAAACTTTATTTATCTAATTGAAGAAGTTTTCGTAGTTAAACTGTAAATTAGGTTTTATATGGACTCTACGTTGCTGAGTTGATTATAAAGGGTTTTCAGTTGTAAAATTATGTTTTAAAATTTTTTTAGGGTGTCACAAAACAAGACTTTAGGAAAGTCAATTTAGGATTATGATTTAATTGGAATAAATTTCTAAAATTTTGCATGCTACTAGAAATAGTTTTCAAATAGCTGTGTTTAGCAATGGATTTCATCTTTCTCCGGCCATCTTTTGGCTTTATGGTCTTTTAGTAATTTGAAAGAGATTTCTATTGAAAGTAAACTCACTTGAATCGAAGGTCCGAGATGAGGTCGACTCTATTTGCGTTGAATCATAAATAAAATAAAATAAAAATGTACAAATGAACACAGAAATACAACATCAAATAATACAGGAGTAGGGTACAATTCATGTCACCTCATTTACTTCGTGTTGACATCACTCAACTATAACTCCATTCAAAACGCTTTTTTATCTCCTAATTTGCCTTGGCGATCATGCATTGAGTCTCCGGAACCTAAGCGGAAGTTGTAGTTGCTTGGAATGTCTCGCGTGCTGGTCTTCGCTCCGCGGCTCAGCCCACTGCCGTGAATCGTGTCAATTTTTCTTTCACCAGTTGCGCTGAATTTGGCATGCTGTCCGCCCTAGGACGCCCATTTCACACGCCGCGCCAACTTGACCGCCTAGTAGGCAATGATGCGGAGGATTGTCGGAGTTGCCATGCGTGTGAGCGGGCTTCCTTCTTGCCATTTGGATGGTTGACCGTTGCTGCACGGCCTGATATTGCTCCGTCTACCTAGTCACAACTCTTAAGCCTGATGAGGAATCTGAGAATGCGACCATCCAACATATCGCTCATTAGCATCTGCTCACATCTCAACATCCGAGGACGAAAAGTAGAATCAAATGTGAAGCCTGCGAGGAGGTCTATCGATGGAACACGTGTATATTCTTTCTCCATGAGAGCTGCGCCAAATCTCTCCCCAGAGATGTAATGCCCGTCTCCATGATTACCATCTCTCTTGCTTTCGATCAATTGGTAGACCTCCAATGCCATGCCTGCCATAGAGTTTCCCGCTGCAGCGAATGCAATTTCAGCCTTGACATGGACTGTGCCGCTATTAGTCCAAATAAACAAGACCTGGAGGGCAAGAAAAGCTCAGTTTTTTGGCCATTTCGCCCATCAGCATCTACTGGTGTCCCACAACGTGAAGCTTGAAACCAGAATCGAGTGCAAAGCATACTAGGTGAGGTCTATGGTTGTGTGGATTGCCTCTTCTTTCTCAAATTCACGATCATCCATTGCCGCCGGAGCAGTGCTGCTCTCATCTGCTCCATAAATCATGTGCTGAATCGCCCTCAGTTATGCAACACCCCGTTCACCCTGGCGCAGCCACTTAGCCAACAAAGAGATACAAGATGCTGCCTTGTGATGTGGTGAATAGCCCTGTTCTTTTTTCTTTCCTTAACACCTTATATAGACTCATTCTCCACAATAAGTTACAATCAACAGAAATTATGGTAATACCAAATGTTTTTTTAAGTAATGGAAGTACCTGAAGACCTTGCAATTGCTGAACTAGGTGAAAAAATTGTAATTCTGCAGGAAATGCAGAGAGAGTGAGCACACAACTGAGGGTACTGAAAAAAAAAATAATGGGCAATGCTGGTCTCAAAAAGATGCAAGCAAAGTGCATGTAGTTGCAGAGTTGGGGAGGCACTTATCCAGAAGAAAAGAATTGGGAGGCAGGAGACAACCTTTCTGTTTGATGTTTCTACTTACGTTCTTAAGCAAGTCAATCAGAATCACTGCTAACACTCGACATCCGAGATTGTTAGATCTCTGCAGTAAAACCAGATAAATATCATATTTTTTAGTGTGAGACTTGTTTGCTTCATGTTATGAATTAATGTACTAACATCAGGATGCATAATTTGCTTATGAATCAACTTGTCAGGAAGCTTGCAGGTCATTATTTCCTCAAAAAATGAATATCAGATGTGTGTAGATTGTACAGACTAGTGTCACGGTCCGTGAATCCTCCTTTACTCGTGACACTTGTGAGTGGCACTTGGGGTTATCTGGTGAAGAATGTGAGGTAGAAGGGTAGAACACAATTGGTCCGTGGGAGTGGCGTCAGGACGGTTGGTGCTAGGAGTTCTAGGATAAAAGGATTATATCACTTAGGAGCTCTGAAGACGGGGTAGGCCTCCCGTGCACAAACCGGTCGGGAGCTGATGCCGCTTTCCTGACGAGGCCATGGCAGGCCGAAACCAGTTGTAGTGCCTAAAGAGAACTGCTGCCTTACTCGATGGACCAGACGCCCGAGCGAAGCTGGGCGTGGTAAGATCTCGCACGAAGAATCATTCACCGTATCGTTCGTGGAACAGCTAAAGAAAGGGCTGGCCTGGCGAATTCCGCTCGCTAGGCGCCCGCAAATCGTTTCTGAGGCCAAGGAAACTCTCGGCCCGTGACACTAGTCTCAAGCTTTTGCATACTATCTATATGGCTTGCCATTCATGAACTTTAAATTCTTTTCCAGCACATGAAGATGGGAAAAGTTCAGTTCTAACATCTGCAGTCTACCAAAATTCAGTTATATTAGACTAAAGCCTCCCAAAAAAGAAATCTACATTTCAGCATTCTTTTCTCACCTTGGCCCTGGCAACTTGAATCTTTGACTGAAGCAACAATTCAAGCTCCTGGACGAAAACCAATCAACCAATGGGACAAAAGAGTCTTAGATTGCATTATTCAGATCCAAGAGCCTCTGGATACAAGCAGGATACATCACAAAAGAAGTCGCTGTCTTTATAAATCTTATTCGCTGAAGCAAGTTGATGCATTCACCGGAACAAAGATCTAGTTCCCACCTTTCAAAGGTAAAGTGCTGACTATATGATGTAACCAATCTCTCATTCTGCAACGACAAACTCAAACAATATTATCATCAGAATAGCTAATTGTCCTTCTGGAGGCACAAAGGACTCGATTTTTTACTATTTCAACCATCAGCATCCACTGGTCTTCCACACCCGGCTTGACTGCAAAATTGGGTGTGAAGCTTGTGAAGGGAACATATAGGTGAGGTATATGGTTGTCTTGATTGCCTCTTCTTTCTCCACTGCACTATCATTCTCTGCCGCTGGAACTGCCATATGAAGGATGGTGCTAGCAAGGCTTGTGTTGAATGTGTCAAATGTTTAGCCTAATGCCATGCAGAGCAGAGATGCTCTTCTCTGCTCCATAAATTATGTGCGGAATTGCCCTCAGATGCAACGACCTGCTCACCCTGCACATCCTTTTACTTCTTGTATCAGGAGCACTGTTGACATATGTCGTGAAGAGCATGGATGCTCTGTCTTTCACTGCACGGAAGTGACGACTTCAACACTCCATGCACTTTTAAAAGGCCCACTTCAAAACATCACCTCTGCAAGCATATACACTTTCTTATTTTAAATCTACCTAACCATGCTACTGTGAAGTGTCTGGTAAATTGTGCAGCTTCCGCTTTTGCAGTTGCGTGCAATGCAATCTTAATCATCACAGATTGCCTTCCATTACAGTAAAAGATTGCCGTTAAATTCCATCAACTCACACTATATGCTTTGTTCATCGAAGATAATACCAGCGAGCAGTACTATTGTGCCCTTTGTAATATTATAAGGAACACAGATCTGGGTGCTTATGACTGATGAATGCCCTTGCCCATTGATTACTTATATCAAATGCGTTTTACCATGGTGCGCTTGTATCACAGTAGTGCTCTCTTGCTAAACAGCCTTTAGCCAAAACTGGATACAAGATGCTGCCATGTGACGTGGTGAATAGCCATGCTCCTTTTTAACATCATATATATAGACTCATCTCCACAATAAGTCATAATCAGCAGAAAATGCGCTAATACCAAACAATGTTTAATACAAGTTGCTAGAATAGTGCAAGTACCTGAAGACCCTGCTATTGCTGAACAGCCCGAACTAGATGAAAAAGTTGAAATTCTGTGGGAAAACGTGGGCAGATAATTGGAGGTACTCAAGAAAAGACGTGCAATGCTGGTCTCTGAAAGCCGCAAGCGAAGTGCATTTAGTTGCAGAGTTGGGGATGCCCTTACCAAGATGAAAAGAATTCGGGAGTCAGGAGAACACCCTTCTGTTGGATGTTTCAACTTATGTTTTTATGCAAGTGAATTGGACTCACTGCTACAGTCGACATCCAAGATTGCTGTTCTCTGCAGTAAAAACAGACAAATATCATATTTTTGAAGTGCAAGACCTTTGTGCTCTGTCATTTATCGAAGTATTAACATTGGGATGCCTAATTTGATTATGAATCAACTTGTCAGGAAGCTAGCTGGTCCAATTATTTCCACAAATATGAACATCTGATGAGTGTAGTTTGTACAGAATTGTCTCGAGCATCTGCATACTATCTACTAGCTTTGCATACATGAACTGTAAATTCTACAGCACATGAAGATGGGAAAAGTTCGGTTCTAACATCTACAGTCTGCCAAAATTCAGTAATCTTGAACTAAAGCCTACAGAAAAAATTACCTTGGCCTCGGCAGCTTGAATGTTAATCAGCCAGGGAGACAACATAGTCTTTGATTGCAAGTTAAAGCATTTGCCACAGCAAAGATCTAGCTGTCACCTCGCCGAGGTAAAATGAAGACAACATGATGTAGCGACTCCCGCATTCTGCAATGACAAACTGCAACTATATTATCATCGGAATAGCTAGTAAGCAGTAATGGTGTATATGCGAGGGAGATGGAAAAAGCTGACATGTTTCCTTTTGATTTGGATCACTCAATGATGTTAGTGTTAGATCAAAGCTTTTGAAATTGTAGCAGTGCTTGCATCACCAAGGCATCAATTTATCCGATGGATAAATGGACAAGAACAAGTACGCCAGCTAAGAATGTAAAACGACACATATCCGCCCACTGGCCAAACAGAAAGCTACGAAGAGATTCACGAAAAAAGAAGGAAATCTGCAACACTCAACCGTGTATTCAAAGAGGTCAGGAGCTTTAACCTCAAGAACAATTACTAACCCTTGTATGGCCACTAAAAAAGACCATGAGGGCTTAGCTTATCTTAAACGATCTAGTCACTACAAGGTCCATCATCGTACGTGGCTAGGAATAGGACAGGTACATAGGTGGTTTTTACTTGTTCCCTGCTCTCCTTACTTCTTCCAAGCAGGGAGCACTCAGTCGAACAACTACGCCGCTCAGACTTCCAGCATGAAACGCAGATCCACGACCAGGCGTGGCAAATGTGGCTGCGCTCTTCCACTATCCCTTACAGGGGAGCGCGCTGCACGGATAATCATGAGAACGAGTTTGCGGTAAAACCACAGACAAAATTTTTGAATGGGGCTGCGCAACGGATTCACGGAAAGCAATAGGAACAGCACGAACCAGAGGAGGGAGTGAAAGGAGTCGTGGAGCAGCAACCACGCGAGTGAAAACACCGATGTCAAACCGGTGAAGTGGAAGAGGAGGCGCGCTGCTCCATCGCAAGAAGGAGCTGGGCCACTAGATGGTGGTGCCCGATTAGCAACACGCCCGAAAAAGAAATGTAGGAACAGGCTGCAGATGGCGACGCGGGTGACGATGGGGTGCGTTTCAAAGGGTGAAATCGACTTCCCCTGGAATTTCACTTGGATGAAGTCCACCAGAACGAAGACAAAGGAGGTAAGATCCATGGTGCCGTGAGGGGTGAAGGCGGGGACATAATTTATGCTTCTATTTATATGGAAACGAATTATAGGGCGCGTTTGGTAACATTTCGTTTAAAAATTATTTTAGGGAACAGAAATAGAAAAAAGTGTTTCGCTCCGGAATAAAAAATAAACGAAACACGTTTGGTAAATTTGTATAATTTTTTATTTCTTTTTATTTTTATTTTTTATTTTCTTATTTATTTTTCCTTTTTTCTTTTTTTTTTCTTTTGGCCGGTCGCCGACCTCGGCCATGGCCGGCGACCAGCCGACAAGGGTCGGCGGCCTTACCCAGCCACGGCAAGGCTCGCCGGCCCCCGGCTAGGCCGAGCTCGCCCAACGACTGGCGAGGCTTGATGTCGTCGGGCCACCGCCAACCTGGCGGTGGCCCGGCGAAGCTGAGCCTCGCCGGCCGCTGGGCAAGCTCGGCCTCACCGGATCTGGGCAAGATCGAGCTCGCCTAACCCGGCGCGAGGTCGGGCTCGCCTAGCGGCCAGCAAGGCTCGGCCTCACCAGGCCACCGCTAGGTGTCGACTTGGCGGTGGCCCGGCGACGCTCCGGCGAGTTCGCCGGCCCTCGACGGCATCACCGGCCCTCGACGGTCGGTCGCCGGCCCTCGACGGCCGGTCGCCGGCCTGGCCGAGGCCGCGACTAGCCAAAGAAAAAAGAAAGAAAAAAGAAGAAAAAAAGAAAAAGGAAAAAGAGAGAAGAAAAAGAAAAAGAAAAGTGTTTCTAAAATTTGTTTCAAAAACAAGAAATAACTTTTTTTTGTTTCTTATTTCTGTTCCCTTTTTGTTTCTGGGAACAAAAAAACAAACAAGGAACAGAAATGCACCCAAACGCGTTTATGTTCCTTTTTTGTTCCCAGGAACAAAAAAACAGAAAAAATGTTCAAAAACAGAAAAAAGAAATACAAACAAACAGGCTCATAGTCACCACGGACATCAATATGATAATCTTTCTTTTGGATGTCCATTTGGCGTCCGGGTCCCGCGAGATGAAATCCCCAATCCACCGCGGGTCCCGCGGAACGAATCACTTTGCAATCACTTTGCGGGTCCCGCGGGACGAAGCACTTTTGTACGCCCCCGATTGGACGTGCCACTTTCCATGAAAATACGAAGGAAAAAAGCAATTAAAAACTCCAAATTTTGCCCATTGCTCAAATTTTTTTTTGACACAAAAAATACTAAACTTTATTGACATAACACATTTATCCCAAACTCTATAGTCAATAGCATTTTTGTTTTATTATTTTCCTTTTTCTTTTCTTTTTCTTCTCTCTTCCCTCCGCTATGGCGGAGAGAAACCCGGACTCAAGCGAGGGCCACCCTCAACTGCATCGAGTGAGGGCCGCCCTCACCAAATCCGGCCCAAGTGAGGGCCACCCTTACCTACATTGGGCGAGGGTCGCCCTCGCCCGACACTAGCAAAGATGACCCTCGCCCGACACTTGAGTCCAACTTCCCTTTGCCATGGTTGGCGAAGGGAAGAGAGAAGAAGAAGAAACAAGAAAGAAAAAAAATTAAAAAATCAAAAAATAAAAGACGAATATGTCTTATACTTTGGGGTAAATGAGTCACGCTTATACAAGTTTAAATTTTTTTGTGTTACAAAAAAAGTTTGAGGTTTTTTATATAAAAAAAAATTGGGGTAAATTTATCACTTTGGGCAAAATTTGAGATTTTTGATAGTTTTTTCCCATAAACAAATATCAAGTGATGTCCCACCATGCTAGGGAGTGAATGAACGCCTTGAACTTTCCAATTTATTTTTTCTTTAGTTATATATATTTGTTTATATTGAAAAAAAAAAAGAAAAGTGTCAAAAAAATCATATGCCTAATGCATTTGTGCTAATTTAGTTCTCGGTTAAGTTTAACTGGATACTATTGTGTATGATTGTGGAAAATTTTTAAAATAATTTCATATATATATTTATTTTTTCTAATTTTTTTCTTTATTCTTTCTTTTGCTGATCATAAGCAATGGTCGAGTAAGCTGGCCTCACCAAATCTAGCCTAGGTGAGGTTGACCCTCATCGCCTAGGCATGAGCAAGGGCTCCCCTCGCCCAGGCCAAGGTGACTTTGCTTGGGATTGCTCTCGCTTGACCGAGCCTTGCCTGTGGTGGGCAACAGTGATGCTCACCTAAGTAAGGCCAACCCGCTTGGCAAATGGCCAAGGAAGTAGAAAGAAAAAAGTAAAAAAAATAAAAATAATTATAACATATCCAAAAATATTGAATTACTATAAAAGAAAAAAATCTATGTTAGGGCTAGGTGTGTTATGCGGGATAGTCAATGTTCATGTCGTAATTTTCAATCAAAATTATTCGAAAAAGACTGAATTGATACTAGGTCAAATTGACACCAATATTATAAATTTAAGATTTTTGACATTTTTCCTTATTAAAAAAAGTGATTTCTCCGACTTTAATTTCGAATGACCTTCTCATCAATACACAATAACCTAAAAGATTTATCTTCATGAGTAAAATTGCAGGAAACAGGCTTACAAAAGATAATAAATAGAGGCAAAATATTAAGCCCAAGCCCGACTGTCTTATTTTAGCTCTTTTCTTTAGTCTTGCTTCATTGCAAGATAAATTACTAGAGCAAAAAGAAAGAGAGAAAACAGAGTCTGGCCAAGAAGAACAAAAAAAAAATAAAAGCGAAAAAGGAAAGCAAAGTTCGGAGAAACCGAGAAAAAGAGAAAGGAAACAAAGGGGGCTTTCGCTCCATGCACGCATGGGAGAACTCGACAAGATGGATTAATTCTATTTGATATCAACGACTTTTATTTATCTAATTAGAGGAATTTTCGTAATTAAACTGTAAATTATGATTATTCAGATTATGCAGTGCAAACAACAAAAGAAGAGAAGTTCCAGATGCTTCACGTAATCTCTAATGTGTTTCGTTTCCCAAAACTAGCTGAAAGTACCACAACATTTATGCCAAATTGCTCTTGCATGTTCCTTGTATCCACAATGAACGTTCAGATATCATGACAAGGATTTGGATACGCAATGAACGTCGGATATCTAGATCCAGAGGAAAATTTTCACAAAAGTTTGCTTGGGCGTTTTCACAAACAGCTAGCAGACACTTTAACCAAGGGATATAGATGTGAGAGTGAAACAACCATTTGTACCCAACTAATGAACAAGTCGTCAAAACACATTTACATCGCTACCAAGGCTTCCATTTGCAACAACGTCGCAGCACCCAAAATGTAGTGCGACGTTAAAAAGAAAGAGTATAAAGGGTGCTGCGACGTTGAACTTTCTAACGTCGCAGCACCCAAAATGTAGAGTATTCAAATTTGTACTCTTTCTTTTGGGTCAATTTGAATAGTCTATATTTCGGGTGCTGTGAGGTTGAAAAGAAAGAGTATAAAATGACGTCCCCGTCTCTTCATCCCTCACCACGCCATCGATCCCTGGAGCACCCAAAATGAAGAGTATTCGATCAGATTGAATCCGAAAGCATCCAAAAGAAAGAGTATTCAGATTGATGTCCTGTGCCCAGACCCAAAATTAACTGATGTCCTGTGCCACTTTCCATGAAAAAACAAATATCAAATGATGTCCCTCCACTCGCCCCTCACCACGCCATGGAGGGACGAAGGCTTGAACAGTCCGATTTATTTTTCATTTGGTTTATTAAAAATGGAGAAAAGTGTTAAAAAAGAAGAAGAAGTCATAAGCCTATTGCATTTGTCCAATTTTAATCATAAATCGTATAATTATGTCAATTTAATAATTTTAGTTCATTTTGATTGATTACTTATGTGGACGGCGATGGAACATTTTTAATAATAATTTAATATTTTTTTTCTATTTTTTTCTTTCTTCTTCCTTTTACAAGTCATAGACAATGGGCGATTGGGCTGGCTCATCAAATCTAGCCTAGGCGAGACTAACCCTTGCAAGGCCTCACCTAGGCAAGGGCAAGGACTCCCCTCACCCAAGCAAGGTAGCCTCGCTAGGGATCGCTCTCGCTTGGCCGAGCCTCACCTATGGTGGGTGACGGCAACTGTCACCCATGTGAGGCTAGCTTGCCCAACAATGGCCAATGGCCAGTCACTAGCAAAAGGAAGAATAAAGGAAAAATAATAACAAATCAAAAAAATATTGAATTACTATAAAAAAAAAAAATTGTCCGTGTTAGGGCTAGGCGTATCATGTAGGAGAGTCAGTATCCATGTTAGTAATATTCGATCAAAATTAGCTTAAGAATTGAATTGACACCAAGTCAAATTGACACCAATATAATAGATTTAAGATATTTCTAACATTTTTCCTATTAAAAAAGTGATTTGCCCAACTTTATTTCCAGGTGACCTTATCCTCACTTCGCATAGTATATATCGGTACATAATAACCTTAAAGATTTATCTTCATGAAATTTGTTGTCTTGCAATTAGTTTTGTTATGGCCACATAGCATTTTTTATTCTCCTCTTGCCTTTCATTTCCTCACGAATGATAAGTCGGAGGGAATAATTTGATCCAGCGGTTCTGATATTTCGTTGCAATTACTTGTTTCAAATAAGTTGGTGTTTTGAAGCATGTAACTTACCTCCTAACATGGCTTTTTTGCTGCTGATGACAGTAGCAGCAAAAGCAATGGTACTACTAGAATTTGGCTCACGATCCAATTATTTTATCTCCTAGTAAAGTTAGGTTAGAATAAAACAAATTTGAGGAACCTATCGATATGAGCTCTACACAGCTCTAGTTTTCCTTTTTCTATATGTATTTCATTCTATCATTTGGACAGATTTACGTATTTACTCGGAAGAGTTGTTTGTTTTTCTAGAAATATTCTTTTGGGTCTTAGTCTTCACAGTTTATACAAATGCCAACTTTTGACCTGTGGATCTAAATTCAATTTAACTGGCTGAAAGTCATAACTTATATATGTGAACTGGATCTATAACAAATTCAATCTATATTTTGTTTTCAAGGATATAAAATGCGGACAATTATTTAATTTTTCAAAATGAAATCGAGTTTTATTCAAAGATGATAAACATTACAAGTTTAATTATAACTATTACTTTAGTGAACCTTATCGACATATCTTACGGACCATTGTATCCTATGTAACTCTCTTTCGATAATGTGGAATTCAAGATTGCTGCAGAACATGCACATTAATGGATAAATTGATAATTGGAAAAAAGTATATTTGGCTCATACCATTTGTACGAATTGTATTTAATAGCAAATGTAAACATTACCTTTACATAAAAAGTGAAGTTAGTTTTATAGACTATTGAGTTATGTCAAGTTACATCCACTTTAGCAATTTAGAAAATTGTAATCGCAATATTGTTTTAAGTAAGTTACTTTTATAGTAAGTTGGATAAAAACTTTCTAATAAATGTATAGACAAGGCGAAGGTGAATGCACCTTTATGACATTATACAATGTTTGGAGTTTTATTTGTTAGTTAATTTATGGAAAATTATATTATCATTGCGGCTGACTATAAATGATAAATGAACATGATATGAAACTTTTTACCGGCCACGATAGTTTTGTAAACTATTGCATTAAAGCATCAATAATATATATATATTTACAAATTAGCACTGAAATACAACATCAAATAATACGGGAGCGAGGTACAATTCATTTCACCCCATTTGCTTCGCGTTGATATCACTTAGCTTGCAGGTCATTGTTTCCTTGAAAAATGAATATCAGATGTGCATAGTTTGTACAGACTAATCTCAAGCTTTTGCATACTATGTATATGGCTTGGCATTCATGAACTGTAAATTCTTTTCCAGCACATGAAGATGGGAAAAGTTCAGTTCTAACATATGCAGTCTACCAAAATTCGGTTATATTGGACTAAAGCCTCCCAAAAAAGAAATCTTTATTTCAGCGTTCTTTTCTCACCTCGGCCCTGGCAACTTGAATCTCTGACTGAAGCAACAATTCAAGCTCCTCGACGAAAACCAATCAACCAGTGAGACAAAATAGTCTTAGATTGCATTATTCAGATCCAAGAGCTTCTGGATACATACAGGATACATCACAAAAGAAGTCGCTGTCTTAATAAATGTCATTCACTGGAACAAAGATCTAGTTGTGTCCTCTCAGAGGTAAAATGCTGACCATGTGATGTAACAAATATGTCATTCTGCAATGACAAACTCGAACAATATTATCATCAGAATAGCAAGTTGTCCTTCTGGAGACACTAAGGACTCGGTTTTTTACCATTTCGACCATCAGCATCCACTGGTCTTTGACACGCAGCTCGACTGCAAAATTGGGTGCAAAGCTTGTGAAGGGAACATATAGGTGATGTCTATGGTTGTCTTGATTGCCTCTTCTTTCTCCACTGCACTATCATTCTCTGCAGTTGGAAAAGTCAAATGAAGGATGGTGCGTGCAAGGCTTGTGTTGAATTGTGTCAAATGTTTAGCCTATTGCCATGCGGAGCAGAGCTGCTCTTCTCTGCTCCATTAATTATGTGCTGAATTGCCGTCAGATGCAACGACCTGCTCACCCTGCATATCCTTTTTCTTCTCGTATCAGGAGGAACGCTGTTGACGTATGTCGTGAAGAGCATCTACACTCTGTCTTTCACTGCACGGAAGTGACAACGACTTCAATACTCCATGCACTTTCGAAAGGCCCACTTTGAAACATCACCTCCACAAGCATATACTCTTTCTTATTTTAAATCTACCTAACCGTCCTACTATGAAGTGTTTGTGGTAAATTTTGCAGGTTCAGCTTTTCCAGTGGTGTGCAGTGCAATCTTAATCATCACAGATTGCCTTCCACTACAGCAAAAGATTGCCATTAACTTCCATCAACTCACACTTTACGCTTTGTTCATCGAACGCTTTGTTCATCGAAGATAATACTAGTGAGCAGTACTAGATAAGGGACACGAATCTGGGTGCTTAGACTCTGATGAATGCCCTTGCCCATTGATTACTCATATCAAATGCATTTTACCATGGTAGGCTTGTATCACAGCAGTGCTCTTGTGCTAAACAGGCTTTAGCCAAAATTGGATACAAGATGCTGCCACGCGATGTGGTAAATAGCCATGTTCCTTTTTAACATCATATACATAGACTCATCTTCACAATAAGTAATAATCAACGGAAAATGCGCTAATACCAAACAGTGTTTAAAACAAGTTGCTGGAATAGTGCAAGTACCTGAAGACCCTGCTATTGCTGAACTAGATGAAAAAAAAATTAAAATTCTGCAGGAAAAAGAGGGCACATAATTGGAGGTACTCAAGAAATGATGTGCAATGCTGGTCTCCAAAAGCCACAAGCGAAGTGCATGTAGTTGCAGAGTCGAGGCACTTATCAAGACGAAAAGATTACGGGAGTCAGGGGAATCTACCTTTCTGTTTGATGTTTCAACTTGCGTTCTTATGCAAGTCAAGTGGACTCACTGCTACAGTCAACATACAAGATTGTTGTTCTCCGCCGTAAAAGCAGATAAATATCATATTTTTGAAATGCAAGACTTGTGTGCTCCATGTTATGAAACGGAGTATTAACATTGGGATGCATAATTTGATTATGAATCAAGTTGTCAGGAAGCTTGCCAGTCTAATTATTTTCCACAGATACGAACATCGGATGCGTGTAGTTTGTACAGAATTGTCTCGAGCATCTGCATACTATCTATCTAGTTTTGCATACATGAACTGTAAATTCTATAGCACATGAAGATGGGAAAAGTTCGGTTTTAACATCTATAGTCTGCCAAAATTCAGTAATCTTGAACTAATGCATACGGAAAAAAAATCAACATTTCAGCATTCTTTTCTCACCTTGGCCCTGGCAACTTGAATGTCAATCAACCAATGAGACAACGTAGTCCTAGACTGCAAGTTAACGCATTTGCTACAGCAAAGTTCTAGTTGTCACCTCTTAGAGGTCAAATGAAGAATATATGATGTAACGACTCTCACATTCTGCAATGACAAACTACAACTATATTATCATCGGAATAGCTAGTAAGTAGTCATGGTGTATATGCGAGAGGGATGAAAAAGCTGACATTGTCCATTTTGATTTGGATTACTCAATGATGTTAGTGTTATATCAAAGCTTTTGAAATTGCAGCTGCGCTCGTGTCTCCAAAAGGCATCTATTTGTCCGAGTTCATATGACATATGAGCAAACCCATAGTATGCCAGCAAAGAATGTAAAACGGCACACATCCATCCACTGACCAAACAGAAAGTTACAAAGAGATTCACCAGAAAAAGAAAGAAATCTGCAACACTCAACAATGTTTTCAAAGAGGTCAGCAGCTTTAACCTCAAGAACAATTTCTACTTTTTTATATGGCTACTAGAAATCATTTCGTAATAATTAATGAGGTACCTTCAATCTTTTCGATAACAGTAGATCCCAATTTCTTTTGAGGGCTTAGCCTGTCATAATCGGATCTAGTTGCTACATGCAGCAATAACTTGGTATATCTACTCTATTCATTAAAATATGTCTATGGTTAAGTAATTGGCGGGTTCGGGTAGAGATCAAAGGTCTTGAACGATCGATCTGGCAGAACAACTCAAAAGATAAAGAGGTATTTGATTTGATGGTCAGAGGTAAATTGAAAGTTAAGCGGTTCATGGCTAGGTATAGGGACGATACTTGTTCCCAGCTCTCCTTTCTTGTGGTCGGGAGAAAATTTGATGCTGAAAGCTTGGGGACTCCTGACGGCTTCAGATAAAGAAGCCTCACGTGCCTATTATTTCAAACTAGCAAGCTTCCTAAAGTACTTATCACTAGTTTCAAGGTGGTCGTATATATAAGATTACTTTTTCCAAGCGGGGAATAGTGGAACAACTTGGGCTCTTAGACTTCCAGCGTGGAATGCTGACCCACGACCGGGTGCAGCAAATGTAGCTGTGCTCTTCCGCCATGCCATAGACGTAGACGAGACGGCGCCACATGGAAAATCATGGCAAAGATTTTGCCGTCAAACCACAGGCAAATTTTTTGAATGAGGTCGCCCAACATACTCGTGGAAAATAACAGGAGCAGTGCGAACAACCAGGGGACAGAGTGGGAGGAGTCGTGGAGCAGCAACCACCCAAGCGAAGCCACCAATATAGAACCGGCGAAGTGGAAGAGGAGGTGCAATGCTCCATCACAAGGAGGACCGCGGCTGCTAGACAGTGGTGCCCGATTAGCAAGACGCAGCAACAAGAAATGCAGGACCAGGCTGCAGATGCCTACGCCGGTGGTGGTGGGGTTTGTTTCCAAGGGCGAAATCAACTTCCCCTGGGATTTCACTTGGATGAAATTGACGAAGATAGAGACGATGGAGGATGTCCCTGCCTTCAACCCCCCACCACTTGAGTGGAGGAAAGCCTTCGAACTTTCCTGTTTATTTTTTTATGCGCTAGAAAAGAAGACTTTGTCCGGTCCTAATTGAATTCTCCTTTGTCTTTTCTTAGCAGAGTGTGTCCGCACAGTTACGTCAATACGTAATAACCTGGAAGATTCATGTGCAAGAATAAATTTTCAATAAGCGGTCTGGCAAAAAATAATAAATAAGAGCAAAACAGTAAGCTCAAGCCCAAATGTCTCGTTAAAGCCCTTTCTTTGGTCTTGCTTCAGTTGATGCGGTGGTAAGGGAATTACTAGAGCAAAAAGAGAGAAAAAATTGAAAACAGTCTGGCCAAGAAGAACACGAACAAAAAAAAAAAAAAAGAAAAGAAAAGGAAAGCTGAGTCCAGAGAAACCAACAAAAAGACAGAGGAGACAAAGGGGGCTCTTGCTACATGCACCGGGTTAATTCTATTTCTTAGCAATTGGTAAGGATTCGAAAATTTTATTTATCTAATTGAAGGAGTTTTCATAATTAAATCATAAATTAGGTTTTGTATGAATTCTATGTTGCTAGTTCGATCTAGAGATTTTTAAGCTATGAAATTATGTTGTAAAAAAATTTTAGGGTATTGCATAACAGGACTTTAGAAAAGTTAATGCAGCTTTATGATTTGATTGGGATAAATTTTTAAAATTTTGCACATTGCTAAAAACGGTTTTCAAATTACTATGTTTGGCAATGAATTTCACCGGTTCTCCGACCATCTTTTGGCTTTATGATTAATGCGAAAGAGTTTTCTTTTGAAAGTAAGCTCACTTGAATTGGAGTTTTAAGATGAGGTCGACTCTATTTGCAAAGTAATTGTTCAAAGATCTTTTGTCAAGTGGACGATTTGACTCAAGAATATGGTATTGCCTACTAAAGTTTTAGTCGAGGTTAGTTGACATGTAAGTTTGACATTTAAATAAACTTTGATAGGACTTTGAGACTCTTCGAGCGGTGTAACTTTCGATTTGCATTTTATTTAGGGGTGGTTGTTATCCTCTACAAATTTATAAGCTCATGTCTTGAAAGTGATAGGGATTTGATATATTATAAGTTGTGAAAAGCATTGCACAAAATGATTTTTTTAAAAAAATGAAAAAGTAATGTTTGAAACATATTTGTTGCATAAAATCAAATGGAGCATTTACTACCCTTTTGGTATATAATTTATTAGTATAAAGTTGCATTAAAGTTACATTATTCATATTTTGATTTTATTGTACATAATATATTGGATTTGGATAAATTAAAATCTAGTATTGATTTATCATAGCAGATTCTTGATCTATTTAGGAGAGATTTGGATTAATCACTAAACTGTGATTGCTCATATTATTCATTCCTAATCTTTTTCTGGTAAGCTAAAGTAGGACATGAGCATTATCGGCGGGAAATTAGTTACATTTGGATTTGGATGTGAGTTTAGGTACTTATATTTGTATGGGATGATATTTGTGGGGTTTAATTGAGTTTGGAGATACAATCATACTTTTATTTTTAATGAATTTTAGAATTCTTGAGTTTGTAACCAACTCACTCTTTATCAAGTATATAGATGAATATATATTTTGATAATTTTATGCTGCATCCCTTGAATAAGAGCATGGTGGTGTCGTTTTCCTTATTTTATAGAGTTGGGGTGTGACAATAGAGAAAGGAGAAATCTTATTCACAAAGTCAACAAAATGAAAACATACATCAATATAGCATTATTGTTTTTCTATATCATTATAATCTTACCAATTTCATATTGCAATAATAGCCGCTCCTCTCTTTTTTCTAATTATCCATTTATTGTGCAAATAATATATCACAACATGAGCATTCTCGTGTCCCCATGTTTTATGCACAAACTCACCTATTTCTATAATTGTTGGATATACGAAATCCTATTAAAGTACTTTTGAAGCAGCAGTCATTTTTTCTTGGTGAAATATTGCTGAAAATGGTTTCGATCTTAACAAAAGATTGCATTTTCTTAATTTGAGACACCTTGGATTGTTGATGGAAGTATGAATTTTTATGGGCTAATCTCCTAAAAAAAAATCTCAAATTTTAATTTTAATCGCAATTATACCTCATTTAAAAAAAAAAAAAAAGGATTCCCAACTTTCTTGAAGGCCCCATTTCTGCCCATAAGTGGCCATTGGATCATGTAACACCGCATAGTCCAACCTTTGCAATGTGAACACCGAAGCTTCCCCTAAGACCCATTGGAAACTCTCTAGAGAGAGAGAGAGAGAGAGAGAGAGAGAGAGAGAGTCGTTAAAGGAGATTGAAAAGTAGTGAAAAGAGGTTTATATACACACGCAAACACCTTAGCAGGAGACAATAAATATGATAAAAAAGAGAGCATTCTGTCTTCTTTCTTTTTGCCTCAGAAAAAGGATGTGACCCGGTTCAAAATCAAGGTCGGACCAATCGTTACTTTGATTAGTATAATATATTCAAAATTCTAGCAAAAGAAGCGTACAAATTAGTGAAAGGAAGATGATCACCATAGATGAAAAATGCGCATGCATCATAATTTTTATTTCATCCAAATATAGTTCATTCCATCATTTGGACAGGTTTACTTGTAATTACTCAGAAGAGCACCTCCCTATTTTGTTTTCAACTCAGCTTTATAATTATTGAATCTCCCCCTAGAGATGCAACGCCGGGATCACCATCTCTCTTCCTTTCGATCAATTGGTAGACCTCCAACGTTATGCCTGCCATATAGTTTCCCGCTGCAGCGAATGCAATTTCAGCCTTGACATGGATTGTGCGGCTATAAGTCTACGTTCACAAGTCCTGGAGGGCAAGAAAGGCCCAGTTTTTTTGACATTTCGCCCATCAGCATCTACTTGGTGTCCTCCACGTGAAGGTTGAAACCAGAATCAGAGTGCAAAGCATAATAGGTGAGGTCTATGTTTGTCTGGATTGCCTCTTCTTTCTCCAATTCAGTCATCCGCTTCCGCTGGAGCAGTGCTGCTCTTTCCTGCTCCATAAATCATGTGCTGAAATGCCCTCAGTTATGCAACACCCTGTTCACCCTGCACATCCACTTCTTCCCGTATCAGGAAGGAACGCTCACTGACGCATTGTAAAGAGCATTGACGCTGTCTTTTGCTGCACAGAATGCAACTTCGACATCAAAATTCCATGCACTTTTGAAAGGCACACGTTGAAACATCACCTCCATGATCGTATACTCATTCTTGTATTAGATCTATTGACCTGCACTACTGAAGCACTGTCTGGTAAATTTTGCACATTCGACTTTCACATTTTTGCGCAGTGCAATCTTCATGTAAATCATGATTGCCTTCCACAGTTACCACCAACAATAAAAGATGGCCATCTCCTCCATCAACTCACACCTTACACTTCGTCCATCAAAGATGATGCCGGTTAGTACCTCTGTGACCTTTGAGAGAAAAAAGACCTGAATCTGGGTGCTTCTGGCTGCAATGAATGCCCTTAATTACTCATATCGACATGTGTTTTACCCATGGTATGCTTTCATCACAGAAGTGGTCTCTCACTAACCTGACTTTAGCCAACAAACGGCTACAAGATGATGCCCCATGATGGTGAATAGCCCTGTTCTTTTTTCTTTTGTTACATCATATACAGACTCAATCTCCACAATAAGTTATAATCAACAGAAAATATGGTAATACAAAATTTAATTTGAAGTAACAGAAGTACCTGAAGCCCCGCTATAGCTGAACTAGATGAAGAACTTGCAATTCTGCAGGAAAAAGTGGACAGTGAGCACACAATTGGAGGAACTCAAAAAAAGACTTGCAATGATGGTCTCAAAAAGCAGCAAGCGAAGTGCACGTAGTTGAAGAGTTGGGGGAGCTCTTATCCAGAAGGAAAGAATTGGGGAGGCAGGAGACCACCTTTCTATTTGATGTTTCAACTTACCCACTTATGCAAGTCAATTGGAATCACTGCTAACACTTGACATCCGATATTTTTATCTTCTGCAGCAAAATCAGATAAATATCATATTTTTGAGCATAAGACTTGTGTGCTCTGTGTTATGAATAGGAGTACTAACATTGGGATGCATAACTTGATTACGAATCAACTTGTTAGGAAGCTTGCCAGTCTAATTATTTCCCTGAAAACGAATATCGGATGTGTGTAGTTTGTGCAGACTTGTCTCAAGCTTTTGCATACTAGGTATCTAGCTTTGCTTTCATGAACTGTAAATTCTTTTCCAGCACATGAAGATGGGAAAAGTTCAGTTCTAACATCTGCAGTCTACCAAAATTCAGTTATATTGAACTAAAGCCTCCCAAAAAAGAAATCAAGCTTTCTTTTCACCTTGGCCCTGGCAACTTGAATCTCCAACCGAAGCAACAATTCTTGCTCCTGGATGAAAACCAATCGGGCAGAGAGACAACATAGCCATTGCATAATTCAGATCCAAGAGCTTCTTGATACATACAGGATACACCACAGAAGAAGTGTCTTTATAAATCTTGTTTGCCAAAGCAAGTCAACGCATTCGCTGCAACAAAGATCTAGTTGTCACCTCTCAGGGGTAAAATGCTGACTATATGATGTAACCACTCTGTCATTCTGCAGTTACAAACTCAAACAATGTCATCATCAGAATAGCTAGTAAGCAGTACCCGTGCATATGGGACAGAGATGAAAAGACTGACATTGTTCATTTTGATTCTGCTAGATCTATGGCAATAGAACAAGGCTCTGACATTGCAGCTGTGCTCATGTCTCCAAGGCATCTATTTATCCTTGTTCATATGGATAAATGAGCAAAACCATTGCATATGGTCAAAGAGTCTGTAAAATAACACATATGGATCCATGGTCAAACAGAAAGTTACGAAGAGATTCGCCAGAAAAAGAAAAGCAAAACTATAACGCTTGCCATATTTTCAAAGAATTCAGGAGCTTTAACCTCAAGAACAATTTTGACTTTATTTTGGCAACTAGTAACAACCATATGACAACGTTTGAAACGTGGCAATGTGATGATAAGGAGTTGGTATCCGAAAATACTTGTAAAAGTGCCTCTTTCATAAACTTCCCTCTTTTTCTCTCTTCAGTAAAGAAAAAAAATTCCAAATCTTTTGGTCCAGGTAAACTGGAAGCAAACAATGAAATATCTCCCCATTCTTCTGGTCGCAATAATTGTCAAATTATCTTTGGTCTTTTCAATAACATTTGCCCTTTCGTTGATGGTAACAATTTGAAGTATCTGCTACTGAATTAGCAGAAGCATTTGACAGTCTTGCCATCTTAAGTCATACTGCTGATCAACTTCTTAGCTTCATTATTTGACTTAGTATCATGATAACTCTCCTGGGAATTATTTTTCAGAATAAGCATTTAGGCTTGTAGATATATGTGAGAAGAAAATCAGCTGCAAGGTCAAATCAAATGATGAACGAACCCACATGAAAACTAAATTGCATATAATTTGGACCTCCCACAGGAATTTGTAGAGATTGGCGTTTGAGACCACGATCCACAAACTGATGCATGGGACTCACCCTTGACTATGGAATGCATGTCACAAAAGCAAGGCGAAGTTGAGCACTCTACTGCCAGCGGGTCACTCTGCCAGCCAGGCTTCTAGAGAAGAGGAGTTTTGGTGAAGCCAATTTGATTTTGGGCAACCAAACCCTGCAACTGATGGAGTAGATAGAAACAGTTGCCTGAGAAGGAAGAATGGTCAACCAACAAGAGAAAGATACTGTTGTCTGTGAGACATACTTTCACTGAAGATGAATCATCTATTGCTCTTTCCAGTTTCCATGGCCAACAACATTTATCACACATATTGCTTTCATTGGAAATGATGGTACCGAATTTTTTGCTAACATAATTTGATTTGCTTTATGATACCTGCAATCCCGCACATCGCATACAAAATGGCTAACCTTCAGAGTCCAGAGAAAAGAATTTATTACCATCTGCATCTAAATCATCGGTTCAGTCCTCAAATCACATCCCATATTTCTGTTCAGCCCTTCAAATAATGACATGTATTATTATGCTCCAAGGTTACATGTTTTCTCTGATCTGTTCTTGAGAAACTGCTCGTTTTGAGGACTCTAAAATCACTGAAAGGTATCTATAAATACTTATCTTGGAGCTGCGCTATCATTTTATTTCCTAGCAAACTTAGTCACTCATTGTCTGGAACACTAAGTCTTATGGTAGAAGTTAAATGTGATCAACAGATGGACCCAAGAGGGAATGGCTTATCAAGGCTCGTCCATATTCTTAACAGACTTGTCACGAGGAAATACGTGACCTCACCAGTCTAGTGATATATACATTCCAATCAGTATTTTGCATTTATATATGAAAACCTTCTCTTGCCAATTGGATCTGTCAATTGTTACTGCACGGCCCAAGATTGCTTGTCCTCCTAATGAGGATTCTCAGAATGTGGCCATTCAAAAAATGCTCATGAGCATCTGCTCACATCCCATCATCTCGGGATGAAAAATAGAATCAAATGCAAAGCCTGCGAGTAGGCAATCTTGGGGGAGGCCTATGGATGCTATGCGTGCATATTCTTTCTCCACAAAAGCTGCACCGAATCTCCCCCAGAGATGCAACACCTGTCTCTCCATAATTACCCTCTCTCTCCTGCTTTCAATAAATTTGAGGAGCTAAACATAACGTCTGCCATGGTTTCCTACTGCAGTGAATGCAAATTCAGCCTTGACATGGACTGCATGGCTTGAACTCTATGTTTGCAAGACCTGAAGGGCAAGAAGGACTTGGTTTTTTACAATTGTGACCATCAACATCCACTGGTCTTCCACACGAAACTCGAAAGCAGAATCAGGTGCAAAGCTTGTGAACAGAACATACCAGGTGAGGTCTATAGTTGTCTTGATTGCCTCTTCTCTCTCCATTGCACGATCATCGTCTGCTGCTGGAACTGTCATATGAAGGATGGTCCAAGCAAGGCTTGTCATAAAGCATCAAATGTTTAGCGTATTGCTGGTGGAAGCAAAGCTGCTCTTATGCTCCATTAATCATGTGCTGAATTGCCCTCGGTTATGCAAGAAGCTGTTCACCCCACACATCCTTTTTTCTTCTCATATTAGGAAGGAGCGCTGTTGAAATATGTCGTGAAGAGTGTTGTCTCTCTTTCACTGCATGGAATGTGACTATGACTTCAACATTTCATGCACTTTTGAAAGGCACACTTTGAAACAACACCTCCACAAGCATATATTCTTTCTTATTTTAGATCTACTGAACTGTATTTCCTAAGCAGTGTCTCTGGTAAATTTTGCAGGTTTGACTTCAATGGTTGTGTGCAGTGCAATCTTAATCATCACAGATTGCCTTCCACCACAGTAAAAGATTGCCATTAACTTTCATCAATTCACACTTTACGCTTCATTCATCAAAGATGATACCAGTGAGTACTATTGTGACCTTTGTGAGAAGATAAGGAACCTGAATCTGAGTGCTTACGTCTGCAATGAATGCCCCTGCCCATTGATTACTCATATCAAATGTGTTTTGCCCACAGTGCGCTTTCATCACAGAAATGATCTCTTACTAAACAGACTTTAGGCAACAAATGGATACAATGCCATATGATGTGGTGAGTAGCCATGTTCCTTTTTAACATCGTTTATATAGATTCATCCTCCACAATAAGTAGTAATCAACAGAAAATGCTCCAATACCAAACACTTTTTAAATCAGGTTGCTGGAATGGTGAACGTACCTGAGACCCTGCTATTGCTGAACTAGATGAAAATATTGCAATTCTGCAGGTAAAAGTGAAAAGAATGAGCACACAATTGGAGGTCCTCAAGAAAAGACGTGCAATGTTGGTCTCGAAAAACTGCAAGTGAAGTGCATGCCGTTGCAGAGTTTTTTTTTTTTTTTTTTGGTCAGAACAGTTGCAGAGTTGGGGAGGCACTTATCAATATGAAAAGAATTTCCTTTCTGTTTGATGTCATGCAAGTCAATTGGTATCACTGCTACAGTCAACATCCAAGACTGTTGTTCTCTGCAGTAAAGCAGATAAATATCATATTTTTGAAGTGCGAGACTCGAGTGCTCTATGTAATGAGATGACGTGTTTACATTGAGATGCATAATTTGATTCTTAATTGACTTGGCAGGAAGCTTGCCAGTCTAGTTATTTCCACAGATACAAACATCAGATGTGTGTAGTTTGTACAGAATTGTCTCAAGCATCTGCATACTATCTATCTAGCATTGCACACATGAACCGTAAATTCTTTAGCACATGAAGATAGGAAAATTTCAGTTTTAACATCTACAGTCTGCCAAAATTTAGTAATCTTGAACTAAAGCCTACAGAAAAAAATCAACATTTCAGCATTCTTTTCTCACCTTGGCCCTGGCAACTTGAATGTCAATCAGCCAGCTAGACAATGAAGTCTTAGATTGCAAGTTGACACATTTGCCACAGCAAAGATCTAGTAGTTGTCACCTCTCAGAGCTCAAATGAAGACCATATGATGTAACCATTCCCACATTCTGCAATGACAAACTACAACTATATTATCATCAGAATAGCTAGTAAGTAGTAACAGTGTATATGCGAGAGAGATGAAAAAGCTGACATCTTTCATTTTGATTTGGATCATTCAATGATGTTAGTGGGATCAAAGCTTTAGAAATTGCAGCTGTGCTCACATCTCCAAGGCATCAATTTATCCCAGTTCATATAAGCAAAACCATAGTACACCAGCAAAGAACGTAAAATGACACATATCCATCCACTGGCCAAACAGAAAGCTACAAAGAGATTCACTGAAAAAAGAAGGAAATCTGCAACACTCAACAACGTTTTCAAAGAGGTCAGAAGCTTTAACCTCAAGAACCATTACTACCCCTTATATGGCCACTAGAAACGACCATTCTACTTGTCATAACAATTGTTGAGGTCATCTTCAATCTCTTTGATAACAATAGATCCTAATGTTTTTTGAGGGCTTAGCGTATCTTAATAAGATCTAGTCACTACAAGGTCCATCACCGTTCATGGCTAGGAATAGGAAAGATACATAGGTGGGTTTGTACTTGTTCCCTGCTCTCCTTTCTTATGATCATCGGCCGAAGGCTTGGGGATTCCTTACGGCTTTGGCTCCAGATACAGAGAAGAAAACCCCGAGTGCATCTTATACAAAACTAGCTTAGGTTCCTAAAGTACTAATCATTTGATTTAAAGTGGTCATACAATTAAAATTACTTCTTCCAAGCAGGGAATAGTCGAACAACTACGGCGCTTGGACTTCTGGCATGGAACGCAGATCCGCGACCGGGCGTGGCAAATGTGGCTGCGCTCTTCCACGATGCCATACACGGGAGCGCGCCGCACGGATAATCATGAGAACGAGTTTGTGGTAAAACCACAGCCAAAGTTTTTGAATGAGGCCCCGTAACAGACGCATGGAAAGCAACAGGAACAGCACGAACCAGAGGACGGAGTGGAAGGAGTCGTGGAGCAGCAACCACGCGAGCGAAAACACCGATGTCAAACCGGTGAAGTGGAAGAGGAGGCGCGCTGCTCCATCACAAGAAAGAGCAGGGCCGCGAGGCGGTGGTGCCCGATTAGCGACACGCCCCAAAGAGAAATGCAGGAGGAGGCTGCAGATGGCGACGCGGGTGGCGACGGGGTGGGTTTCAAAGGGTGAAATCGACTTCCCCTGGTAATCCACTTGGATGAAGTTGACCAGGACAGAGACAATGGAGGGAAGATCCATGGCGCCGTGAGGAGGGGCGAAGACGGGGACATTATTTATACTTTCCATCTATGTGCAAGGGAGTCGCCGTACTTTTCCAATGTTTGTTCGCGAGCCTCGAATAAAGATCAATCTTTATTCGAGGCTCGCGAACAAACATTGGAAAAGTACGGCGACTCCCAATTTTTATTCGAGGCTCGCGAACAAAAATTGGCTCGCGAATAAAAATTGGAAAAGTACTGTGACTCCTTTGCACATAGATGGAAAATTCCGATCCTCGAAAAAGAATACAAGTCGAAAAAGGACCGTGACTCCCTTAAAAAATGTTAAGGATATCTTTAATATTTTTTAAAGGAAGATACCTGCACAGGCATCCTTAAAATTTTGGGTTAATACCTTAAAAAACCCCAAACTGACACCTGTGACAAATTTATCCCAAATTATTTTTTGACCACCAAAAACCCCAAACTGGTACAGATGTGACAGATCTACCCTTCCTTAGCTTCCGTTCGATTTTTCCGTTAATTTTGCTGACGTGGTTGTTGACGTGGCAAGTCATGTGGAAATTCATAAGTTTAATACCATTAAAAACCCCAAAATGGTATATTTATGACAAATTTACCCCAAGCTGATATATTTACGACAAATTTACTCAAATTAATTTTTTCCATCATAAAAAACCTAAATTGGTACACGTGCGGCACATTTACCATCTTTCAATTTTCCCAAATTTGACTAAGTTGTGATGTCCAATCAATTTTATTTTCCGGATTACTCTAATATTGCCTTCATATCATTAATACTTGATTTTTTTTTTATTGGAATCATTATTACAAAACTATTCAAATGCTACCAAATGTGCACTTCATTCTTGTGCCGGGAAGATGCCCTAAAAGATGGACAGATCGCTTGCGCACATATACAAAAAAATCACACTCAAAGCACACCTGAAATTAGCGACAAACATAAGTGATTTTGGTTCCGGCATTTCAACGAGCATGTGATGTACGAGTCACTCATACCATTCACATGCAAGTTCCATGTTAAAATTTAACACTTACGATTCAAGGTAGGAAAGACTACATAACGCTAATAAGGACTAGCAAAGTAAGAGTAATATGTAAGCGTACAAACAGATTGCGGACAAGTAGTAAACCATGTGGGGTTGAGACATATAAACATAAAGCCAAGTTTGTCACAAACCAAAAACGAGTGAAGTAATCACAATATGTGCACTTCTTTTGTATATGTGTGCAAGCGATCTGTCCATCTTTTAGTTAATGGGCATCCTCTCGGCACAAGAATGAAGTGCACATTTGGTAGTCTTTGAATATTTTCTAATAATGATTCCAATAAAAAGAAAAAAAATAAGTATTAATGATATGGAGGCAATGTTAGAGTAATCCGGAAAATAAAATTGATTGGACATCACAACTCAGTCAAATTTGGGAAAATTGAAATATGGTAAATGTGCTGCACGTGTACCAATTTAGGTTTTTTATGATTGAAAAAATTAATTAGAGTAAATTTGTCGTAAATATATCAGCTTGGGGTAAATTTGTCATAAATATACCAGTTTGGGGTAAATTTGTCATAAATATACCAGTTTGGGGTAAATTTATCATAAATATACCAGTTTGGGGTTTTTAATGGTATTAAACTTAAGAATTTTCATATGACTTGCCACGTCAGCAACCACGTCAGCAAAATTAACGGAAAAATCGAACGGAAGCTAACGGAGGGTAGATCTGTCACATATGTACCAGTTTGGGATTTTTGGTGGTAAAAAAAAATAGTTTGGGGTAAATTTATCATAGGTGTACTAGTTTGAGGTTTTTTAGGGTATTAACCCTAAAATTTTTAAGGGGGAACTTGGAAAAAGGGCATTTGGATGTCCTTGATTGAAATGGACGTTCAAAAATAAAGAGTATTAAATTGAGTGAAAACCTCAAATAATGACCAAAAGTGAACTTACTTTTTTAAATAAGGACCTGAAATGATTGTTGTTCCAAATAAGGATCCGAAGTGAATAACAAGTCTCAAATAAGGACTTGAACCCGCCGGCCGGCGAGCATGTGACATTTTCGATGGCCAAAATATGGGTAATTTTGTCCCAAAAAAATATAGATAGAAATTAACAAACCCTAAAAACAAAACCCCCAAACTCTTCATGTTCTTCTTCTTCTACTCTTCATCTTTTACGTTCTTTATCCCTTGGAGAACCCAAATTCTCTATTAATGGAGCAAGATCCTTAGCTTCCTGAGTTCCAAAGGAAGATGTTCTTTGTCTCATGGTAGGGTCCGTGGAGGTGGATTCGAATTGCGCCCGAGATGTGGGTACTCAAGATGGAGATATTCTTTGTCTCATGGTTGGGTCCGTGGAAGTGCATTGGGATGTGAGTTTAGATACTTGTATATGTCTAGAATGATATTTTTGGGGTTTAATTGAGTTTGGAGATACACACATTTTTTTAATGAATTTTAGAACTCTTGATTTTGTAACCAAATGACTATTTGTCAAGTATATAGATGAATATATATTTTGATAATTTGAAGTTGTGTCCTTTCGGTAAGAGCATGGTGGTGTCGTTTTCCTTATTTTATAGAGTTGGGGTGGGACAATATATAAAGGACAAATCTTATTCACAAAATCAACAAAATGAAAAAATACATCAATATATCGTTATTATATCTCTATATCATTATAATTTTACCAATTTCTTACTACAATAATGGCCACTCCTCCTTTTCTCTAATTACCCATTTATTATGTCGCGACATGAGCATTCTCTTGTCACTATGTTTTATGCACGAATTCACTTATTCTATAATTGTTGGATATACAAAATCCTACTAAAATACTTTTGAAGTAGCAGACATTTTTTCTTGGTGAAATAATGTAGAAATAGGTTTCCATCTTAACAAAAGATTGCATTTTCTTCAATTTGAGATGCCTTGGATTGTTGATGGAAGCATGAATCATTATGGGCAAATTTCCTAAAAAATCTTAAAATTTAATTTTAATCTCAATTCTACTTCGAACTTTATTTTTTTGTTTTAAAAAAATTCCCAACTTTCATGAAGGTCCCATTTCTACCCATGAGTGGCCATAGGATCATGATGTAATGCGGCATGGTCCAACCATTGCAATGTGAACACTGAATCTTCCCCTGAGACCCTTTGGAAACTCCCTCAAAGAGAGAGAGAGAGAGAGAGAGAGAGAGAGAGAGTCAACAAAGGAGATTGAAAAATTTACTGAAAAGAGGTTTATAATTACACGCAAACACCCTAGTAGTAGGGAATAAATATGATAAAAAAGAGAGAATTCTGTCTTCTTTCTTTTTTTGCCTCAGAAAAAGGGTGTGGCTTGGTTCAAAATCAGTATTGGACCAATCATTACTTTGATTAGTATAGTAAATTGTTTTAGCAAAAGGAGCATACAAATTAGTGGAAGGAAGATGATCACCATAGATGATCATCCAAATGTAGTTCATTCTATCATTTTGACAGGTTTACTTATAATTACTTAGAAGAGCACCTCTCTGTTTTGTTTTGCTCTTTCTAAAAATGGTCTCCTAGGTCTTAGTCTTGATAGTTTATACAAAGGCCAACTTTTTATATGTGGATATAAATTCAGTTTAACTAGTTGTAGGTTATATATGTGAACTGGGTCTGTGACAACTTCAATCTATATATTTTTTTAAAGGATAACCAATGCAAATAATTATTTAGATTTTGAAAATGAAATTGAGTTCTATTCAAAGATTTAGATGAAAATTACCAGTTTAATTACAATTGCTGCTTAAATGAGCCGTATCAACGTAGCTTATATAGAGAAATTGACAACTAGAAAATAGTAGATTCGACTCATACTATTTGTACAAATCGTATTTAATAGCAAATGTAAATATTACTTTTACATAAAAATGCAATCGGCTAATAAACTAAAAAAATAATTCATAAAGTTAAAAATAGGTGAATTTGGTTTTTTAAACAATTATGACAAAACTGTTATCGCAATATTGTCTTAAGTAAATTACTTTTACTGTAAGTTGGATTGGATAAGAACTTTCTGATGAATGTATAGAGTAGCCCAAGGTGAATGCACTTCTGTTACCTCATAATTGCAGCTGACTTTAAATGAACAAGATATGAAACTTTTCATGGGCCACTTCAGTTTTATTAACTATTGCGTAAAGCATAAATAAAATAAAATAAAATGTACAAATGAACACTGAAATAGAACAACAAATAATATGGAAGTGGGGTACAATTCATGTCACCCCATTTCCTTCATGTTGATATCACTCAACAGCTATAACTCCATTCAAAACGCTTTTTTATTTCCTAATTTGCCTTGGTGATCATGCATTGAATCTCCGGAACCTGACTGGAAGGTTTACTTGGAATGTCTCGCCTGCTGGTCTCCAATCCGCAGCTCATTTCTACTGCTGTGAATCGTGTCAAATCTTCTTTCACGAGTTGGGTGCCCAATTTAGCACCGAAACACAACATCAAATGACGAGGGAGTGGGGTAAAATTAATTTAGGTTAATATCTTAAAAACTCCAAACTGATACACGCGTAACAAATTTATCCAAAACTAATTTTTTTTTTTTTTTTATCATGAAAAACTCTAAATTAGTACACCTATGACAAATTTACCCCAATTGATTATAAAAAAAAAATCCCAAAATGGTAAATTTACTCCAAACTAATTTATTCGACCGTCAAAAACCCTGAATTTGTACACCCTCCGTTAAATTGGATTAATGCTACAAAAAATTACAAAAACTATATAACTATTATAAACAGAGTAAAATCTCAAACTAGTACATCAGTCAACTATCGCGTGTCTTTTAATTTAGTAATTCGACAGTAAAATTTAACGGAAACCGATAAATGGTAAATTTGTCACAAATATACCAGTTTAAGGTAAATTTGTCAAATGGTAATTTAGTTTAGGATAAATTTATCACATGTGTACTAGTTTGAGATTTTTCAAGGCATTAACCAAATTAATTTCACCACATTTACTTCGTGTTGATAACAAGTATAACTCCATTCAAAACGCATTTTTATTTTCTAATTTGCCTTGGTGATCATGTATTGAATCTCTGAAACCTGAGCGAAGAAGCCTGTACTTGCTTGGAATGTCATGCGATCTCCAATCCGCAGCTCAGCTCACCACTCTGAATCGTGTTGTTTCTTCTTTTACGAGTCATGCCGAATTTAGCATGCTGTCCACACTAGGACACCCGTCTCACCCGCTGCCCCGACTTGACTGCCTAGCTTCCAACGATGAGGAGGATCATCGGAGTTGCCATGCGTGTGAGCAGGCTTCCTTCTTGCCATTCGGACGATTGAGCATTAGTGCACGGCCGGATACTGCTTCGTCTGCCTAATCACAACTAAGCCTGATGAGGATTCTGAGAATCCATCCTGCAATTTGCTCATTAGCGTCTGCTCACGTCCCTCCATTTTGGGACGAAGAGTAGAATCAAATGCAAAGCCTGCGAGGAGGTCTAGGGATGCTACACGGTGCATATTCTTAGTTCACGAGAGCTGCACCGAATTGACCCCAGAGAAGCGACGCCTCTCTCTCCATAGTCAACCCTTTCTCTTCTTTCGATCAATCGGTAGACCTCCAATGTAATGCCTGCCTTCTGGTTTCCCCTGCAGCGAATGCAATTTCAGCCTTGACATGGACCGCCTGGCTATAACTCTTTTTATCTTCTCAAGATAGGAGGGCGAGAAAGGCTCTTTTTTTTTTTTTTTTTAAAAATACCATGTCGCCCATCAGCATCTACTGGTGTCCTTCCACGTGAAGCTTGAAACCAGAATCTGGCTGTAAAGCCTGTGAATAGAGCAGCATACTAGGCGAGGTCTACGCTCATCTGGATTGCCTCTGCTATCTCCAATTCACGATCATCCGCTGCCGCTGGAGATGGGTCATATAAAGGATGAAGCGTGCAAAGCTTGTGATGAATACGTCAAAGGTTTAGCCCATCCCTGCCTGGAGCAGAGCTGCTTTTTTCTGCTCCATAAATCATTTGATGAATGCCCTCACTTATTGAGACAGCCTCCTCTCTTGTCCCACATCGCCTAGGGAGGGAGGTCTTGGTTAGCTTATAGGGCTTGGGTCTCTCTAATCTGTGTAATGCGTTTAAAAGCCGTGAAAGAAAAGACCTGCGGACGAACCAACCGCGTGTGGGGCCACAGCAAGAATGCCCTAGGATGTTACCAGTGGTATCAAACCGATTTCCAACCGCGTGTAGGGCCACAGCAAGAATCACAGCAAGAATGCCCCGACCGCTGTTATGCAAACCGTTCACCCTGCACATCCACTTCTTCCCATATCAGAAACGAAGGCTCACTGACACATGTTGTGAAGAGCACCGAAGCTGTCTTTCACTGTGCAAAATGCGACTTCGACTTCAACATTCCATGCAATTTTGGAAGGCACACTTTGAAACATCACCTCCACGATCATATACTCTTTCTCATATTAGATCTATTGACCTGCGCTTCCTATGCAGGGTCTGGTAAATTTTGCACATTCGACTTTTGCATTTTGTGCAGTGCAATCTTAATGTCAATCATGATTGCCTTCCACAGTTACCACCAACAATAAAAGATTGCCATCACCTCCGCCAACTCACACTTTACGCTACATCCATTGAAGATGATGCCGGTGAGTACGATTCTGGCCCTTGTGGATAAAAAAAAAAAAAAACTGAATCTGGGTGCTTGCGGCTACGATGAATGCCCTTGCGCATTGATTACTCACATATGCGTTTTACCCATGATATGCTTTCATGACAGAAGTGCTCTCTTGCTAAACTGACATTAGCAAACAGACACAAGATCCTGCCTTGTGATGTGGTGAATAGCTATGTTCTTTTTTCTTTTTTCAACGCCATATATAGACTCATTCTCCACAGTAAGTTATAATCACAGAAAATACGGTAATACCAAAAAAATTTTAAAGTGATGGAAGTACCTGAAGACCCTGCCATTGCTGAACTAGATGAAAAAAATTGCAATTCTGCAGGAAAATGTGGGCAGAGTGAGCACACAACTGAAGGGATTAAAAAAAAGACGTGCAATGCTGGCCTAAACAAGATGCAGGCAAAGTGCACGTAGCTGCAGAGTTGGGGAGGCACTTACCCACAAGAAAAGAATTGGTGATGCAGGAGACCACCTTTCTGTTTGATGTTTCAACTTACACTCTTATGCCAAGTCAATCGGAATCACTGCTAACACTCGACACCCGAGATTGTTATTTTATGCAGCAAAAGTAGATAAATATCATATTTTTTAATGCAAGACATGTGTGCTCCATATGATGAATTGGAGTACTAACATCGGGATGCATAGTTTAATTATGAATCAACTTGTCAGTAAGCTTGCTGGTCTTATTATTTCCTTGAAAAAAATATCAGATGTGTAGTTTGTACAGACGAGTCTCAAGCTTTTGCATTCATGAACTGTAAATTCTTTTCCAGCACATGGAGATGGGAAAAGTTTGGTTCTAACATCTACAGTCTACCAAAATTCAGTTTTATTGAACGAAAGCCTCCCAAAAAAGAAATCAAGCGTTCTTTTCTAACCTAGGCCTTGGCAACTCGAATATCCGACTGCAGCAACAATTCTTGCTCCTGGCTGAAAACCAATGAGCCAGGGAGACAACATAGTCATTGCATAATTCAGATCCAAGAGCTTCCGGATACATACAGGATGCACCACAGAATTTTCTGTCTTTATTAATCTTATCTGCTGAAGCAAGTCGTCACCTCTCAGAGGTAAAATGCTGACTATATGATGTAACCACTCTGTCATTATGCTATGACAAACTTAAACCATGTTATCATCAGAGTAGCTAGGAAGTGGTACCTATGCATACAGGACAGAGATGAAAAAACTGACATTGTTCATCTTGATTCGGCTAACTCTATGATGATAGGACAAAGCTTTTGATATTGCCGCTGTGCTCATGTCTCCAAGGCCAAACAGAAACTTACAAAGAAATTCGCCAGAAAAAGGAAAAACAAAACTGTGGTGCTCGTGATTATTTCAAAGAATTCAGAAGCTTTAACCTCAAGAACAATATTGACTTTATTTTGGCAAATGGTAAGCACCATATGACAACGTTTGATACGTGGCAATGTGATAATAAGGAGTTGGTCTTGCTAGTAAAAGTCCTTTTTTCATGAACGACCCTCTTTTTCTCTCTTCAGCGAAGAAAAAATTTCCAAATCTTTTGGTCTGGTAGGCTCTTAGGTAACCTTGAAACAAACAGTGAGACATCTCCAATTGTTCTTGTTGTAATAATTGTCAAAAGTATTTTCCGTCTTTTCAATAACATTTGCCCTTTCATTAATGGAAACAATTTGAAGTACCTGCTACTGAATTAGCAGAAGCATTTGACAGTCCTGCCATCTTAAGTTATACTGTAGATTGCCTATTTAGCTTCATTATTTGACTTAGTATCATGATAACTCTCCTGGGAATTGTTTTTCACAATAAGCATTTAGGCTTGTGGATATACCTGAGAAGAAAATCAACTTCCAAGGTCAAATCAAATGATGAACGAACCTGCATGAAAATTAAAATGGATATAATTTGGACTTTCTACAGGAATCAGTAGGGATTAGCGTGAGACTGCATTCCACAAACTGACCCATGAGACGCACCCTTGACTATGGAATGCAGAGGGGACAGATAGCATGTCACAAAAGCGAGGCGAGATTGAGAACCCTACCGCCACTTGGACGCCTTGCTGGCCAGGCTTCTAGAGAAGAGGAGCTTTGGTGAAGGCAAGTCAATTTTGGGCAATTAAACCCTGCAACTGACAAGAAGTTCCCGTGGATTAAGGGTTAGCATACATAATTGACGAAGCAGATAGAAACAATTGCCCAAGAAGGAAGAATGGTCAACCGAGAAGAGATAGATACTGTTGTCTGTATCACATGCTTTCAGTGAAGATGACTAATTTATTGCTATTTCCAGTTTCCATGGGCAACAACTTTATCGGACGTTACCCACCCGTGGGCAGCGCAATTGGTTGAGATCTCTCCTTCCAGCGCATGGAGGTCGAGGGTTCAAAACCCTGCGTTGCTAGCGATTAAAGCGGGGCCCTAATAGTGGGTTGCTGGGCCAATTTCCCCCGAGGTATAGTCACTGTAGGTCCCCCACCACGGAGGACCGTGAGACCCCAAATTGGCGTAAGCCGACAAGAGCATGCTTCGGCGGATCCTTGCTCACCAAAAAAAAAAAAAAAAAAAAAAAAAAAAACTTTATCAGACGTTTTGCTTTCATTGGAGATGACAGTACCGAATTTATTGCTAACATCATTTGATTTGGTTTATGATACCTGCGATCTTGCACATCTCATACAAAATGACTAACCCTCAGAGTCCAGAGAAAAGAATTTATTACCATCTGCAACTAAATCATCAGTTCAGTCCTCAAATCACATCCCATATTTCTGTTTAGCTCTTCAAATAATGACATAAATGATCATGCTCCAAGGTTATATGCTTTCTATGATCTGTTCTTGAGAAATTGCTCATTTTGAGCACTCTAAAATCACTAAAAGGTATTATAAATACTCATCTTGGAGCTGCGCCATCATTTTATTTCCTAACAAACTTAATCACTCATTGTCTGGAACACTAAGTCTTATGGTAGATGCTAGATGGTGATTAATGGATGGATCCAAGAGGGAATGGCTCTTTAAGAATCGTCCATATTTTTGACAAACTTGGTCACAAGAAAATAAGTGACCTCACCAGTCTAGTGATATATATATTCGAATCAATATTTTGCATTTATATATGAAAACCTTCTCTTGCCATTCAGATGCGTCAATTGTTACTCCACGGCCCAATATTGCTTTCCTCCCATTCAGGATTCTCAGAATGTGGCCGTCCAACAAATGCTCATGAGCATCCACTCACATCCCAGGATGAAAAAAAGAATCAAATGCAAAGCCCACGAGCAAGCAACCGTGGAGAAGGTCTATGGATGCTATGCGTGCATATTCTTTCTCAACAAAAGCTGCATCAAATCTCCCCCAGAGATGCAACACCTGTCTCTCCATGATCACCCTCTCTCTCTCCTGCATTTGATCAATTGGAGGAGCTAAATGTAACGCCTGTCATGGTTTCCTACTGCAATGAATGCAAATTCAGCCTCAACATGGACTGCACAGCTTTAACTCTATGTTTGCAAGACCTGGAGGGCAAGAAGGACTTGGTTTTTTTATAATTTTGACCATCATCCACTGGTCTTCCACAAGAAACTCGAAAGCAGAATCAGGTGCAAAGCTTGTGAAGAGAACATACCAGGTGAGGTCTATGGTTGTCTTGATTGCCTCTTCTTTCTCCCCTGCACGATCATCCTCTGCTGCTGGAACTGTCATATGATGGATGGTCCATGCAAGGCTTGTGATGAATGCATCAAATGTTTAACCTATCACTAGCAGTAGCAGAACTGCTCTTTTCTGGTCCATAAATCATGTGCCGAATTGCCCTCAGTTATGCAATAACCTGTTCACCCCACACATCCTTTTTCTCCTCATATTAGGAAGGAGTGCTGTTGACATATGTCGTGAAGGGTGTTGACGCTCTGTCTTTAACTGCATGGAATGTGACTACGACTTCAACATTTCACGCACTTTTAAAAGGCCCACTTTGAAAAATCAACTCCACGAGCATATACTCTTTCTCATACAGAACTGTGCTTCCTATGCAGTGTCTCTGGTAAATTTTGCAGGTTTGACTTCTCGGGTTGTGTGCACTGTGCAGTGCAATCTTAGTCATCACAGATTGCCTTCCACTAAGATTGCCATTAACTTTCATCAACTCACACTTTATGCTTTGTTCATCAAAGATGATACCAGTGAGTACTATTGTGACCTTTGTGAGAAGATAAGGAACCCGAATCTGGGTGCTTACACCTGCGATGAATGCCCCTGCCCATTGATTACTCATATCAAATGTGTTTTACCCACAGTGCACTTTAATCACAATAGTTGCTCTCCTGAAAGCCAACAAATGGATACAAGATGCAGCCATGTGATGTGGTGAATAGCCATGTTCCTTTTTAACATCATATATATAGACTTGTCCTCCACAATAATTAGTAATCAACAGAAAATGCTCCAATACCATGCCTCTTTTTTAAAAGGTTGCTGGAATAGTGGAAGTACCCAAAGAACCTGCTATTGCTGAACTAGATAAAAATATTGCAATCCTGCAGGAAAAAGTGGAAAGAATGAGCACACATTTGGAGGTACTCAAGAAAAGACATGCAATGCCGGTCTCCAAAAGCTGCAAGTGAAGTGCATGTAGTTGGAGAGTCAGGGAGGCACTTATCAAGATGAAAAGAATTTCCTTTCAGTTTGATGTTTCAACTTACGTTCTTATGCAAGTCAATTGGACTCACTGCCACAGTCGATATCCAAGATTGTTGTTCTCTGCAGTAGAAGCAGATGAATATCATATATTTAAAGTGCGAGACTTGAGTGCTTTATGTAATGAAATTAAGTGTTAACATTGGGATGCATAATTTGATTGTGAATCAACTTGGCAGGAAGCTTGCCAGTCTAATTATTTCCTCAGATACCAACATCAGATGGGTGCAGTTTGTACAGACTTGTCTCGTGCATCTGCATACTATCCATCTGGCTTTGCATACATGAACTGTAAATTCTTTAGCACATGAAGATGGGAAAAGTTCGGTTCTAACATCTAGTTTAGATGGCCACTAGAATGGACTATTCTTGCTCCCTGGGAGACAATTTGATGTGGAAGGCTTGGAGACTCCCTATGGCTTCTGATAAAATGAAGGAAACCACAAGTGCCTATCATACAAAGATAGCTTAGCTCCCTAAAGTAATTATCACTCGTTTTAAGGTGGTCATATAGATAAGATTATTTTTTGCAAGCAGGGAACAGTAGAACTTCAGTGCTCAGAGTTCCAGCATGCAATGCCAATTCACAACCGGGGGTGGCGAATGTGGCTGTGCTCTTCCACCATGCCATACACGAGACTACGCCGCATAGATGATCATGAGGACGAGTTTGTGGTAAAACCACAGCCAAATTTTTCAATGGAGGCTGCGCAACAGATTCACAGAAAGCGACAGGCACGAACCAGGGGATGGAGTGGAAGTAGTCATGGAGAAGCAACCACGCGGGCGAAGCCACCAATACAGAACCGGTAATGTCAATGAGGAGGTGCGGTGCTCTATTACAGGGAGGAGCAGGGCTGCTAGACGGTGGTGCCCAATTAGTGAAACACAGCAACAAAAAAAGCAGGAGCAGGCTGCAGATGGTGACCCCAGTGGTGACAGGGTGAGTTTCAAAGGGTGAAATCAACTTCCCCTGGCATTTCACTTGGATGAAGGCTATCAGGATAGAGACAATGGAGGTAAAATCCATGGCGCCGTGATGGGGTTAATGCCCTTGCACATTGATTACTCATATAGAATCCGTTTTACCCATGGTATGCTTTCATCACAGAAGTGCTCTCTCACTAAACTGACATCAGCCAATGAAGAGATACAAGATGCTGCGTTGTGATGCGTTGAATAGCCTTGTTCTTTTTTCTTTCTTTAACATCATATATAGACTCATTCTCCACAATAAGATATAATCATCAGAAAATATGGTAATACCAATTTTTATTTTTTGAAGTAATGGAAGTACCTGAAGACCCCGCTTTTGCTGAACTAGCTGAAAAGATGGCAATTCTGCAGGAAAAAGCATGATCACACAACTGAAGGTACTAAAGAAATAATGGGCAATACTGTTCTAAAAAGGATGCAAGCGAAGCGCATGTAGTTGCAGAGTTGGGGAGGTACTTATCCAGAAGAAAAGAATTGGGGAGGCAGGAGACAACCTTTCTGTTTGATGTTTCAACTTACGTTCTTAAGCAAGTCAACCAGAATCACTGCTAAGCCTCGACATCCAAGATTGTTATTCTCTGCAGCAAAAGCAGATAAATATCATATTTTTTAGTGTGAGACTTGTTCGCTTCATGTTATGAATTAATGTACAAACATTGGGATGCATAAGTTCATCATGAATCAACTTGTCAGGAAGCTTGCAGGTCATTATTTCCTTGAAAATTGATATCAGATCTGTGTAGTTTGTACAGACTAGTCTCAAGCTTTTGCATACTGTCTATATGGCTTGGCATTCATGAACTGTAAATTCTTTTCCAAAACATGAAGATGGGAAAAGTTCAGTCCTAACATCTGCAGTCTACCAAAATTTGGTTATATTGTACTAAAGCCTCCCAAAAAAGAAATCTATATTTCAGCATTCTTTTCTCACCTTGGCCCTGGCAACTTGAATGTCTGACTGAAGCAACAATTCTAGTTCTTGGACGAAAACAAATCAACCAGTGAGAGGAAATAGTCTTAGATTGCATTATTCAGATTCAAGAGCTTCCAGATACATACAAAATACATCACAAAAGAAGTCACTGTCTTTATAAATCTTATTTGCTAAAGCAAGTTGACACATTCGCCGGAACAAAGATCTAGTTGTCACCTCTCAGAGGTAAAATGCTGACTATATGATGTAACCAATCTTTCATTCTGCAATGACAAACTCAAACAATATTATTATCAGAATAGCTAGTTGTCCTCCCAGAGGAACTAAGGACTCATTTACAATTTCAACCATCAGCATGCACTGGTCTTCCACATGCAGGTCGACTGCACAATAGGATGCAAAGCTTGTGAAAGAAACACATAGGTGAGGTCTATGGTTGTCTTGATTGCCTCTTCTTTCTCCAATGCACTATCATTCTCTGCCGCTGGAACTGTCGTATGAAAGATGGTGCGTGTGAGACTTGTGTTGAATGTGTCAAATGTTTAGCCTATCGCCATGCGGAGCAGAGCTGCTCTTCTCTATTCCATAAATTATGTGCTGAATTGCCCTCAGATGCAATGACCTTCTCACCCTGCACATCCTTTTTCCTCTCATATCAGGTGGAGCACTGTTGATGTATGTTGTGAAGAGCCTTGACACTGTCTTTTACTGCACGGAAGTGACAACGACTTCAACACTCTATGCACTTTTGAAAGGCCCACTTTGAAGCATCACCTCCACACGCATGTACTTTTTCCTATTTTAAATCTACCCAACCGTGCTACCATGAAGCGTCTGTGGTAAACTTTGCAGGTTCAGTTTTTGCAGTTGTGTGCAGTGCAATCTTAATCATCACAGATTCACTTCCACTACGGTAAAAGATTGCCATTAACTTCCATCAACTCACACTTCACGCTTTGTTCATCGAAGATAATACCAGTGAGTAGTACTATTGTGCCCTTTGCAATGAGGGACACAAATCTGGGTGCTTATGACTGTGATGAATGCCCCGGACCATTGATTATTCATATCCAATGCGTTTTACCATGGTGCGCTTGTATCACAGTGTAGTGCTCTCTTGCTAAACAGACTTCAGCCAAAATTGGATACAAGATGCTGCCATGCGATGTGGTGAATAGCCCTGTTCCTTTTTAACATCATATATATAGACTCATCTCCACAATAAGTAAGAATCAACAGAAAATGCGCTAATACCAAATAGTGTTTAATACAAGTCGCTGGAATAGTGCAAGTACCTGAAGACCCTGCTATTGTTGAACTAGATGAAAAAAATGAAAATTCTGCAGGAAAAAGTGGGCACATAATTGGAGGTACTCAAGAAAAGACGCACAATGCTGGTCTCCAAAAGCCGGAAGCAAAGTGCATGCAGTTGCAGAATTGGGGAGGGACTTACCAATATGAAAAGAATATGGGAGTCAGGGGAACCTACCTTTCCGTTTGATGTTTCGACTTACGTTCTTATGCAAGTCAATTGGATTTACTGCTACAGTTGACATCCAAGATTGTTGTTCTCTGCAGTAAAAACAGATAAATGTCATATTTTTGAACTGGAAGACTTTTGTGCTTTATGTCATACATCGAAGTATAAACATTGGGATGCATAATTTGATTATGAATCAATTTGTCAGGAAGCTTGCTGGTCTAATTCTTTCCACAAATATGAACATTGGATGTGTGTAGTTTGTACAGACAAGTCTTGAGCTTCTGCATACTATCTATCTAGCTTTGTATTCATGAACTGTAAATTCTTTTCCAGCACATGAAGATGCGAAAAGTTTGGTTCTAACATCTACGGTCTGCCAAAATTCAGTAATCTTGAACTAAAGCCTCCAAAAAAAAAATCTACATGTCAGCATTCTTTTTTCACTTTGGCCCCAGCAACTTGAATGTCCGATGGAAGCAACAATTCAAGCTCCCGTCCAAAAACCAATCAGCCAGTGAGACAATGTGGTCTTAGATTGCAAATTGACGCATTTGCCACAGCAAATTTCTAATTGTCACCTCTCAGAGGTAAAATGAAGACCATATGATGCAACAACTCTCATTCTGTAATGGTAAGCTACAACTATATCATCATCGGAATAGCTAGAAAGCAGTAGTGGTGCATATGGGACAGAGATGAAAAAGCTGACATCTTTCATTTTGATTTGGATCACTCAACGATGTTAGAACAAGGCTTTGGAAATCGCAGCTGCGCTTGTGTCTCCAAGGCATCTATTTATCCTAGTTCATATGGATATATGAGCAAAACCATAGTATACCAGCAAAGAATGTAAAATGACACATATTGATCAGCTGGCCAAACAGAAAACTACAAAGAGATTCACCAGAAATCGAAGGAAACTTGCAACACCCGCAATGCTTTCAAAGAGGTCAGAAGCTTTAACCTCAAGAACAATATCTACCCTTTATATGCTACTAGTTACGGCCATTCTTCTCTTCGTAACAATTGTTGAGGTATCTTTAATCCCTTCGATAACAATAGATCCCAATATCTTTTGAGGGCTTGGCCTATCTTAATTGGATCTAGCTGCTACAAGGTCCATCGCCGTTCATGGCTAGGAATAGGAACGATACATAGGTGATTTTCACTTGTCCCCTGCTCTCCTTTCTTATGGTCGGGAGATAATTTGATGCCGAAGTCTTGGGGACTCCTTAAGGCTTCCCATAAAGAGAACAAAGCCTTGAGTTGCCTCTTATACAAAACTAGCTTAGCTTCCTAGAGTACTAATAATTTGTTTTAAAGTGGTGATACAATTAAATTTACTGAATCCAAGCAGGGAACAGTCGAACAACTACGTCGCTCAGACTTCCGGCGTGAAACACAGACCCACGGCCGGGCGCAGAAAATGTGGCCGTGCTCTTCCACCACGCCATACACGAGACCATGCCGCACGGATAATCATGGGAACGAGTTTGCGGTAAAACCACAGACAAAGTTTTCGAATGAGGCCCCGCAGCAGATGCATGGAAAGCAACAGGAACAGCACGAACCAGAGGACGGAGTGGAAGGAGTCGTGGAGCAGCAACCATGTGAGCGAAAACACCGATGTAAACCCGGCGAAGTGGAAGAGGAGGCGCGCTGCTCCATCACAACAAAGAGCAGGGCCGCGAGGCGGTGGTGCCCGATTAGCGAGACGCCCCAAAGAAAAATGCAAGAGAAGGCTGCAGATGGCGACGCGGGTGGCAACGGGGTGGGTTTCCAAGGGTGAAATGGACTTCCCCTGGTAATCCACTTGGATGATGTTGACCAGGATTGAGACGATGGACGAAAGATCCATGGCGGGGCATGGTGAGGGATGAAAAGACGGGACGTCATTTTATACTCTATGTTTTGGATGGTGCGAAAAATTTTATACTCTGAATTCACCAATTAATAGTGAGGGATGTTGACTCTGAATTCACCAACAAATAGCGAGGGATGTTGACCAGGATTGAGACGATGGACGAAAGATCCATGGCGGGGCATGGTGAGGGATGAAAGGACGGTTGTTGACTCTGAATTTACCAACAAATAGCGAGGGATGTTGACCAGGATTGAGACGATGGACGAAATATCCATGGCGGGGCATGGTGAGGGATGAAAAGACGGGACGTCATTTTATACTCTATATTTTCGATGGTGCGAAATATTTTATACTCTGAATTCACCAACTCATCATTTTATACTCTTAAATTTTGGATGGTGCGAAATATTTTATACTCCGAATTCACCAACTAATGACGTCCCGTCTTTTCATCCCTCAGCACTCAAAATAAAAAGAATGTCCTGTGCCCAGACCAAAAAAAAATCATGTCCTCTGCCACTTTCCATGAAAAAACAAATATCAAATGATGTCCCTACCCTCACCCCTTACGACGCCATGGAGTGAACGAAGGCCTTGAACTGTCCGATTTATTTTTTATTTGGTTATATTCAAAAGGGAGAAAAGTACCAAAGAAAATCATAAGTCTATTGCATTTATCCAAATTTAGTCCTAAACCTTATAATTGTGCCAATTTAGTAATTCCGATTAATTTTTGCTGAATATTGCTTATGTGGACGGTTGTAAAAAAAATTATAATAATAATTTAATATTTTTTTCGATTTTTTACAATTTTTTTCCTTTCTTCTTCCTTTTGCCATTCATAGGCAATGGCTGAGTAGGCTAGCCTCACCAAATCTAGCCTAGACGAGGGTGACAACTCCCCATCGCCCAACCCTCGCGTAGGCCAAGGTGGCCTCATCAAGGATCACTCTCGCTTTGGTGATCCTCACCTAAGTGAGGCAACCTGCTCGGCCGAGTCATGTTGAATAACCAATATCTATATCAATAATTTTTCATTTAAAATCAGTCTGAATGATTGAATTAGCAAAAATTTATGATTCAATTGTTATAATTTAAAGATTTAATATTATATTGACACAACTGTAATAGATTTAAAAAATTTATAACATTTTTCTCCATTAAAGAGGGCTTGATCTGGCCAACATTTTCCCCCCATGACCTATCCTCACCCCTAGCATGGTTCACAATATATTGTGACATGAACATTTGTTTGTTGCCATGTTTTAAGCACGAACTCATCTATTTCTATGATTGTTGCATATATTAAATCCTCCTAAAATACTTTCGAAGCAGCTGGATATCTTTTTGATGAAATATTGCGAAAATAGGTTTAAGACGCCTTGGATTGTTGATGGAAGCATGACTTTTTTATGGGCTAATTTCCTGAAAAGATGCCCAACTTTAATTTTAATCTCATTCTGCCTTGATTTTCTTTTAAAAAAATTCGCAACTTTAATTAAGATCTCATACACGCGCACCTGGACATAGGATCATCATTTGATGCCACATGGTCCAACCATTGTTGCGGTCGCATCGAAGCCTCCCTAAGACCCTTGGGAAACTCTCAGAGAGAGAGAGAGAGAGAGAGAGAGAGAGGGGGGTGTAGTCAATAATGGGGACTCAGGAAGTTTTTGAAGAGTGGTTTATGTGTCCATGCATACGCACAGCCTAGTAGAAGAGAATAAATATGATAAAAAGAGAGAATTCTTCTTCTTTTGCCTCAAAAAAAGGACTTGAACCAGTTCAAATCAGGGTAGGACCTTGATTAGTATAATAAATAAATTTTAGCAAAAGAAACATACAAATTAGTGGAATGAAGATGATACATCATAGATGAAAAATACGTGTGCATCATAATCTTTATTTCATCCAAATTGAATCATAAATATCATCTTTTTGAGAAAATAGAAAAAAAAACAAAAAAAAAAACAAGGTATAAGGGAGGAATATTTGTGAAACTTGCAAAACAGTGATAAGTTATGTTCTTTTGTTCTAAGGGTAGATTTGAAGTAGAAATCCGGTTGGTAAAATTTTTGTTTCTGAGAATAAATTTCTATTTTTTTTTCCAGCAAGTAGATTTGAAACTGAATCAAGAAGTAAAAAAAGTTGATTCTTTACTCTCGGGAACAATTTTAGAATTAACAAATCTATTTTCTCTCTTTTATTTTCTCTTTTATTGTTCTTCTTATCTCTTTATTCTTCTTCAACTGCCGTTGCCACTACCGTTACTATCCATTGCTGCTGCTGTTCGTTGCCCACTACCGTCAGTTGCCAATCGTCGACGACTAGTTGGGCAAGGTCCGGCGAGCTCGTTAGAGGCTTGCCTAGCCATCGGCAAGGCTAACCAGGTGGGCCTCCCCCGTGCCTCCCCCAACCACTAGCAAGTCTTGCCTGGCCGGGCAAGGCTCAACCTCCGATGAGGTCTCTAGCCCTCATTTGGCCAGTTGCCAATCATCCCAAGGCCGGCAATCGGCAAACTGGCGACCGACAACCTTGAAGAAAAAAGAAGAAGAGAAAGAAAGGAAAAAAAGAAAAAAAGTAATAAAATTATTTAAAATTAAAAGAAAATGATTTGAAGTATAAATTTTGAGAACGGTGCCAAACACAATTATATTCCGGAAATTGAAATTTTAGATAGTTACCAAATTGTTTAAAATGTTTAGAAATTATTTCCAAGAACCGAATAAAAAATAATAATCTCTTATCATAAATTGTTCTAAAAAATGGAAGCGTTACCAAACGCGCCCAAAGTCATGTTCACAAAGAAACTACATTAGGATAGCCAATAAGGGAGACTCCGAAGTTTTTGAAGAGGTTTATATATACATACATGCGCACACCAACAAGAATAAATATTATAAAAAGAGAACTTTGCCTTCTTCTTTTTTTGCCAAGAAAAAGATCAAACAAGGTAAGACCTTGATTAGTCTAATAAATTCAAAATTGAAGCAAAAGGAGCATACAAATTAGTGGAATGAAGATGATATACCGCACATGAAAAATGTGCATGCATTATAATCTTTATTTCATCCAAACTGAATCATAAATGTCATATTTTCGAGAAAACAAAAAAAAAAGACAAGGTATTGAGGAGGAATATTTGTGGAAACTCTTAAAGAGGAGAGAGAAATGGGTGGAGGCCATGTGAAAGCACAACTACAGACGTGGAGCAGGGTTGTGCAAATGAACAAAAAACCAATGATTTCTAAGGAAATCGGTTTGGTTCTTGTTGTAGGTGTGGAACAGCTCACCCGAACCAAATCGATAATATATATTATATTTAATTTTTAATTAAAAAATGAAAAATCATAAATTCTAGGTTTGATTAATTTTTATGTTAGATAACGGCAAATGTGGCTGCGCTCTTCCACCATGCCATACGCGGGAGCGTGCCGCACGGATAATCATGATAAGAAGTTTGTGGTAAAACCACAGCCAGAGGTTTTGAATGAGGCCCCGAAACAGACTCACGAAAAGCAACAAGAACAGCATGAACCAGAGGACGAAAGGTAGGAGTCGTGGAGCAATAACCACGCAAGCGAAACACCGATATCAAACCGATGAAGTGAAAGAGGAGGCGCACTGCTCCATCACGAGAAGCAGGAGGGCCGCTTGACAGTGGTGCCCGATTAGCGACGTGCCGGATTAGCGACACACCTGAAAAAGAAATGCAGGAGCAGGCTGCAGATGGTGATGCGGGTGGCGACCGGGTGGGTTTCAAAGGGTGAAGGCGACTTCCCCTGGTGTTTCACTTGGATGAAGTTGACCACGACAGATATAATGGAGGTAAGATCCATGGAGTTGTGAGGGGCGACGATGGGAGCATCATTTATACTTCTATTTATATGGAAGGGAATCATGGTCCACATACATCCAAATTCACTTTTGATGCGGTGATTTGGCAATGGTCCACAGACATCCACATTCACTTTTGTTGTGGTGTTTTGCCGAAACATCGGGCTCCAAAATTTAATTTTGGCAGTGGTCCAGAGACATCCAAATTCACTTTTGGTGTAGTGTTTTGCCGAAACACCGGACTCAAAATTTGATACAAGGCACCAAAAGTCAATTTGGATGTCTGCGGACCATGATTCCCCTCCTGGACACCAAAAAGTGATTTGGGGCCATGGAAAATTTTTAATAATAATATAATATATATTTTTATTTTGTCTAATGTTTTTCCTTTTTTTTCCTTATTTCTTCCTTTTGCCAATCATAGACAATGGCCGAGCAAGCTGGCCTCACCAAGTTTGGCTTGGGCGAGGCTGACTCTTGCAAGGCCTCGCCTAGGCACAGGTGAAGGCTCAACCTGTTCTAGGTATGATACGGAGTGGCAAGCTTGACTAGGATCACTCTCGTTTGGCTAGGCCTCACCTGTGGCGGGTGACGGCAACCCTCACCCAAGGTGAGGCTAGCCCGCCCAACAATGGCCAAGAAGAATGAAGAAAAAAAGAAAAAGAAAATAATAACAATAACAATAAATAAAAAAATATTGAATTACTATAAAAAAAAATTATCCATATTAGGGCAGGCATGTCATGTAGGATAGCCAATGTCTATGTCAGTAATTTCTGATCAAAATTAGTTAAGATGATTAAATTGATATTAGGTCAAATTGACACCAATACAATAGATTTAGAATTTTTCTGACATTTTTCCTATTAAAAAAATGGATGTGCCCAACTTTAATTTCAAGTGACCTATCCTCACTCCACATAGGATCCATCAGTACATAATAACCTAAAAGATTTATCTTCATGAATAAAGTTGCAAGAAACGGGCTTGCAAAAAATAATAAATAAGAGCAAAACATTAACCCCAAGCCCGAGTGTCTCGTTTTAGCCCTTTCTTTAGTCTTGCTTCGTTGCAAGATAAATTACAAGAGCAGAAAGAAAGAAAACAGAGCCTGGCCAAGAAGAAAAAAAAAAAAAGAAAAGAAAGAAAGAAGGAAAGCAGAGTTCGGAGAAACCGAGAAAAAGAGAGTGGAAACAAAGGGGCTTTCGCTCCATGCACGCTTGGGAGAGCTTGACAAGACTGATTAATTATATTTGGTAGCAACAATTTTAATTTATCTAATTGGAGGAATTTTCGTAATTAAGCTATAAATTATGATTCTTCAAATTATGCTGTATAAATTATGATTCTTCAAATTTGGCCTTTCCTTAATATATTTCTTACCTTTTACCAAAAAAAAAAAAAAAAAACAACAACAACAAGAGAAGGTTCTTACCAAAAAAAAAAAAAAAAAAACAACAAGAGAGAAGGAGACATTCCGGGATGCTTCACGTTCTCTGAATGTGTTTTGTTTCCCGAAACTAGCTGAAAGTACTGCAACATTTTTGCTAAATTGCTCTCGCTTGTTCCTTGTTAACTTGCAATTAGTTTTGCTATGGCCACATAGCGTTTTCTGATTCTCCTCTTGCCTTTGATCCAGGAGTTCTGATATTCGTAGCAATTTACTTGTTTTGGGTAAGTTGGTGTATTGAAGTATGTAATGTACCTCTTGACCTTTCCATGGCTTTTTTGCTACTGGTGACAGTAGCAGCTAAAGCAATTGTACCACTAGAATTTGGTTTACAATCCGACTATTATAGCTCCTAATAAAGTTAGGTTAGAATAGAACAGCTTCCAAGAACCTTTTGGATAGGTTTACTTATTATTATTTGGAAGAGTACTTCCCTGTTTTGTTTGTTCTTTCTTGAAATGTTCTCCTGGATCTTAGTCTTCATTGTTTTATACAAATGCCAACTTTTAACTTGTGGATCTAATCAGTTTAAATGGCTGAAGTCGTAGGTTATATATGTAAATTGGGTTTGTAACAACTTAGATCTATACTTTGTTTTCAAGAGTAAACAATGTGGACCATTATTAAATTTTTGAAAATGAAATTGAGATTTATTCAAAGATAATAAAATTGTAAGTTTAATTGTAACTACTTTGGTGAACCTTATCGACTTAACTTAGGAAGCATCATATTATATGCAACTTTTTTTCGATAATGTGGAATTCAAGATTGCTGCAGAACATGCACATTTATGGATAAATTGATGACTAGAAAAAGGTAGATTTGGCTCATCCCATTTGTATGAATTATATTCAATAGCATATGTAAACATTACTTTTAGATATAAGGTGAATTTAGATTTCTAGACTATTAAGTTATGTCAAGTTACATCCATTTTAACAATTTATAAAACTGTCATCTTAATATTGTCTTAAGTGAGTTACTTTTACAGTAAGTTGACAAAAAATTTATAATAAATGTATAGACAAGCTGAAGGTGAGTGTACCTTTATGACATTTTACAATGTTTGTAGTTCTATTTATTAGTTGTTATATGGAAAATTATATTATAATTGCAGCTGGCTACGAAATGAAAAATGAAATGAAACTTTTCATGGGCCACTTTAGTTTTATTAACTATTGCATTAAAGCATAAATAATATTAAAAAAATTGTACAAATTACAACATCAAATAATACGGGAGTGACGTACAATTCATTTCATCCCGTTTGCTTCGTGTTGATATCACTCAGCAACTATAACTCCATTCAAAGCGCCTTTTTAGTTCCTAATTTGCCTTGGTCATCATGCATTGAATCTCCGGAACCTGAGCGGAAGGTTAAGCTAGCTTGGAATGTCTCGCGAGCTGGTCCAAGAATTTAGCATGCTGTCTGCCCGAGAAAACCCGTTTCACCCATGGGCCCCGCTTGAACGCCTAGTAGGCGGACAATGAGAAGGACCGTCGTAGTTGCCATGCATGTGAGCAGGCTTCCTTCTTGCCATTCGGATGGTCAAGCGTTACTGCATGGCCCGATAATGCTTCATCTGCTTAGTCACAACTCTACGGCGCTCAGACTTCCAGCATGAAACACTGATCCACGACCGGCATGGTGAAAATGGCTACGCTCTTCCATCACGCCATGCACGAGACCTTGCCACATGGATAATCATGAGGACAAGTTTGCGGTAAAACCACAGACAAAGTTTTTGAATGGGGCCACGCAACGAATTCACGGAAAGCACTGGGAACAGCACGAACTAGAGAACGGAGTGGAAGGAGTCTTGGAGCAGCAACCACGTGAGTAAAAACACCAATGTCAAACCGTTGAAGTGGAAAAGGAGGCGCGCTGCTCCATCACAAGGAGGACAGCCACGAGAAGCAATGCCCGCTTAGTAACATGCCCCAAAAAGAAGTGCAGGAGCAGGCTGCACATGGCGACGCCAGTGGTGACGTGGTGGGTTTCAAAGGGCGAAATCAATTTCCCCTGGTATTTCACTTCGATGAAGTCGACCAGGATAGAGACAATGGACGTAAGATCCATGGCGCCGTAAGGTGTGAAGGCAGGGACATCACTGGTGGTTCTTAAATGCCACAGTTTGAAGCTGTGACTTTGAAAGCTGTGAAAAGGTGGAGACTTCTCCACTTTTTAACAGCTTCAGACTGTCGTCTTTTATTCCATTTCGCAGTCCCTGCCTTCACCGCCACCACTGGAGTGCAGGAAAGCCTTTGAACTTTCCTATTTATTTTTCCTTGGATTAGAAAAGAGAAAAAAAGACTTTCTTCTGTCCCTCTCTCTTTTCTCAGCAGAGCGTGCCGCCGTGCCCTCGTCTGACACAGTTCGCATCAATAGGCAATAAACTGAAATATTCATGCGCATGAATAAAGTTTCAATAATCGGGCTGGCAAAAAATAATGAACAAGAGCAAAACAGTAAACCCAAGACCAAGGGTGCTTTGGAAAGACTTTGGGAAAAAGTAGAAAATGTAAAGATCCTTAAATTAAAGAAGATTTTCAAAATGCAAAGTGTGTTTGGTAAATCGTATTTGTGAAAATCTATTGTGAAGTATCTTTGGGTAAAATAGTATTTGGATAAATTAAATTTGCAAAAGACTTTTGTTATTAAAAAAAAAAAGAAAAAAATCAAAGTTGGCCGACCAAGGTTTTTGCTGATTACCGCTGGCCAAGGGCTTCGCTAGTTATCGCCAGCGAAGGGTAGGTAGTGCGGCGAGGGGGAGGCGGTGCGGCAAAGGGCAGCGCCCGACAACCTCCGCGGTGCGGGGGGTCGTGTGACGGTGTAGCGAGGGTCGCGGCGATTCGGATCTCGCGATCTAGTTGCGATTTGGGTCGCCGCGACTAGATTGAGCGGCACTGGCGACCTCCACATAGAGGTCACGACGTGACAAGTCGCGTGACCATCCAATGAGGGTTGTCACGACCCTCGCCTCGCTGTCGCGACCCCCTGCACCGCAGAGGTCGCCAACACCCGCAATCTAGTTGCTGCGACCCAGATTTGTGCGCGATCTAGGTTGCCGGCGTCCTCCGCATGAAGATCCTCATCGGAGGGTCGTGGGACCCTAGCTGAACCACCTGTCCTTCGCCACACCGCTTGCCTTTCGTCAGAGCACCTACACTTTGCTGGCGACCGTGCGTAGATGTTGGTCGTGCTCAGCAGAGAGAAGGGGAAGATGAAAATGATGAATGGTTGTCGGGGTAAAGCCAGAAAAACAAAAAATTAACGAGGACAATTTCGGAAGAAAAAATCCATGTAACTCCAAAGCCAGCATGCTGAAAAATCCCAAGGCAACCCCCAACTTGCTTTGGGCTTTCAGCCTTGGGAAGGCTTGCCTTTAGCAAAGGCAAGTAAAAAAAAAAATTTGCCTAACAGTGAATATTTGGCCCAAAGGCCTTTAGGGGGCTAAAGATCCTTGGCAAAGTGGTTCCCAAACACAGCCAAGTGTCTCGTTAAAGCCTTTTCTTTAGTTTTGCTTTAGTTGATGCCGTGGTAAGGGAATTACTAGAGCAAACCTGGCCAAGAAGAACCCAAAAAAAAAAAAAAAGATAGATACCACATCGAATACGACGACCATTTCCTTTTTGTCCTTGTACTCAGAAACCTTATGAACAAAAATACCCCTTTAAGTTTGGAGATGACTTGGGCCAGCAGCAACTTTGAGCATGTGACAGTGATGGCTAAGCAACAGGAACCACGTGGGCTGCATTACTATTTTTGGAGACTGGATCCAACACATAATGCACTGGGCTTAACTACCACATGCCACGTCCCCTCCCCTTTTTAAAGTTGGGTTAATCTCCTGAAAAATCCAAAACTGGTACACCTGTAACAAATTTATCCCATACTTTTTTTTTTTACCATAAAAAAATTTCAAGCTGGTACACTTGTATCAAATTTGCCTCGATTGACAATAAAAAAAACCATAAACTGATACATTTATAACAAATTTGCCCCAAACTAATTTATTTGATCGCAAAAAATCCAAAACTGGTAAATTTGTGACAAATATACCCTTTGCTAAATTGGATTAAAACCATAAAAAAAATCACAAAAATTGTAAATTATAACAAACGGAGCGTAAAATCTCAAATCGGTATACCGGTCAATTGTCACGTGTCATTTAACTTAATAATTTGACAGTAAAATTTAACTAAAACTAACAGAGGATAAATTTATCGCAAGTGTACCAGTTTGGGGTAAATTTGTTAAGGTATACTAGTTTGGGGTTTTTTGTGGTAAAAAAAATAGTTTTAGGTAAATTTGTCACATGTATACAAGTTTAGCGTTTTTCAGGGTATTAACCCCTTTAAAGTTTATGGTTTATTGGAATAAATTTTTGGGTTAATACCCTGAAAAACCTATCTATAACAAATTTATCCAAAACTATTTTTTTGATCACCAAAAACCTTAAATTGATATACCTTTAACAAATTTACCCCAAAGTGGTAGACTTGTAACAAATTTACCCTCTGTTAGTTTTTGTTAAATTTTACCGTCAAATTATTAAGTTAAATGACACGTGACAGTTGATTGGTATACCAATCTGAAATTTTATGCTCCATTTGTTACAGTTTACAATTTTTGTGATTTTTTTTTATGGTATTAATCTAATTTAGCGGAAGGTATATTTATCACAAATTTATCAGTTTAAGGTTTTTTGCAGTTGAATAAATTAGTTTGTGGTAAATTTGTTATAAATGTACTAGTTTAGAGCTTTTTTTATGGTTAGTGGGGTAAATTGATCACAAGTGTACTAATTTGGAGTTTTTTAGGGTATTGACCCTAAATTTTTTAAAGTTTTGTGCACTACTAAGAAATACTTTTTGAATTACTATGTTTGGCAATGGATTTCGCCTTTCTCCATCCATCTTTTGGCTTTATGATTTCTTGGGGAACGTTTGGTAACTATTCTATTATTGTTTTCTAATTTTATTCCCTAGGCAAGTTTCTAAACATTTGAAGATGTTTGGTAATTATTTAAAATTTCTATTCTCGGAATAAAAATGCATATGACACGGTCCTCAAATTCTTGTGTAGTTTAGAATTTCTATTAATTTTGAAATAATTCTATCACATTTTTCTTTTTATTTTTTCTTTTTTACCTTTTTTCTTCTTCTTTTTCTTCCTTTAGCTTGTTGCTAGTCTCGGTTCACTGCCAATAATTGGCTAGACGAGGGTCGGCAACCTCGTCAAAGCGTCACCAACCTAAGCCTCATCCAGATTTGGTGAGATTGAGCTCGCTTAGCCACCAATAAGGCTCGATCTCATCAAGGGTCAATGACACTCGGCAAGGTTGTCGGCTCTCGTTTAATTGATCATAGGCCTTGGTTGAGACCAACGGCCGATAAGAGGAGGAGGAAGAAGAAGAATAAAAGAGAAGAGAAAAAAAATAAGCTTGATTGTAGAGTTGTTCTTGAGAACAAACAATCAACTTTTTTTTTCTTTTTGATTCTGTTCTCAAGAACAAAAATCTTACCAAATAGAATTATGTTCTTTTTTTGTTTGGAGGAACAAAAAAAATGAAATATTTACCGTTTGGCCGATTACCAAACAAGACCTTAATACTTCGAAAGAGTTTTCCATTGAAAGTAAGCTCACTTGAATTAGAGTTCTAAGATGAGGTCGACTTTGTTGGCAAAGTAATTGTTCATAGGTCTTTCATCAAATGGACAATTTGACTCAAGGATATGGTATTGCCTACTAAAATTTTAGTCAATTTTAGTTGATACGTAAGTTTGACATTTAGTTGATCTTTGATTGGACTTTGAAACTTTCTAAGAAATGTAACCTCCGATTTGGAATTTGGTTAGGGGTGAGCTGCGATCTTTCACAAATTTGTGAACTCATATTTTGAAAGTGATATGGATTTGATAAATTATAAGTTGTAAAAGCATTGCATGATATAATTTTGTAAAAACCAAAAAAAGTAATGTCTCAAACATATTTGCTGCGTAAAACTAGACGGACCATTTACTACTCTTTTGGTATTTTAAATTTGAATGAATATTAAGTGATATTACTCATATTTGGTTTTGTTGTACATTAGACATTGCATTTGGATAAAGGAGTCTCTAGTATTATTTTATATATATATATATGCACAATTGATGCTTGATTTGCTTAGGAAATATTTAGGTTATTTACTAAGCTGTGATTGCTCACACTATTTATTCCAAATCTTTTCAAATTTCTTCAACTAAAGTAGGATGTGAGCATTATCGACGGGAAATTTTTTACAGTTGCATTTTAGACATGAGTTTAGATATTTGTATGTGTTTGAGATGACATTTGTGGAGTTTAATTGAGTTTGAAGACACTTTTTTATGAATTTCAGAATTCTTGATTCTATCACCAACTCACCATTTTATCAAGTACATAGATGAATATATGTTTTGATAACATGTTTACATTAGTTTGTAATTGAGGCTGCGTCCTTTGAATGAGAGCACGGTGGTGTTGATTTTCCTATTATGTAGAGTTGAGGGGTGACAAAAAGATAAGGATGGATCTTATTCACAATATCAACAAAATGAAAACATACATCAATATATCATTATTGTTTCTCTAATTCATTATAATCTTACCAATTTCATTATGCAATAATAGCTGCTTATCCCTTTTTCTAATTACTCATTTATAGTGCAAATTATATATCGTAACATGAGCATTCTCTTGTCAAGTCACTACCTAGACCCACCGAATAGGTCCAATTTAGGTTACTCCTATTTTTTCAGTATGTCTTGCCATGTTTTATGCACGAAGTCGCTTATTTCTATAATTGTTGGATATACTAAATGCTACTAAAATACTTTTGAAGTAGTGAACATTTTTTCTTGCTAAAATATTGCAAAAATAGGCTTGTATCTTAACAGAAGATTGTATTTTATTCGGTTTGAGATATCTTGTACTGTTGATGGAAGCATGAATCTTTATGGTTAATTTCTTTAAAAAAATCCCAAATTTTAATTTTAATTTCAATTCTACCTCTAACTTTTTTTTTTTTTTTTTTAAACAAAAAAATCCCACTTCCCATTTCCGCCTACGATTGGACAGAGGATAATCATGTAACTGTGAACACTGAAGCTTCCCCTAAGACCCTTTGGAAACTGAGTGTTGATGCTCTGTTGTAAACTTTGTAGGTTCGAATTTTACAGTTGTCTGCATTGCAATCTTAATCATCACAGATTGCCTTCCACTACAGTAAAAGATTCCCATTAACTTCCATCAACTCACACTTTACGCTTTGATAAAATGATAGTAAAATGATACCAGTTAGTACTACTGTGACCTTTGCAAGAAGACAAGGGACCTGAATCTGGGTGCTTACGACTGCAATGGAAGACCTTGCCCATCGATTACTCATATCAAATGCGTTTTACCCACGGTGCATTTTCATCCCAGAAGTGCTCTCTTACTAAATAGACTTTATCCATCTAATGGATACAAGATGCTGCCAGCGCCATTTGCTGGGGTGAATAGCCTTGTTCCTTTTTAACATCATATATATAGACTCATCCTCCACAATAAGTAATAATTAACAGAAAACTTGCTAGTACCAAATACAGGTTGCTGGGATAGTGGAAGCACCTGAAGATCCTGCCGTGGCTGAACTAGATGAAACAATTGCAATTCTGCAGGAAAAAAGAGGACAGAGCGAGCACACAACTGAGGGTACTAAAAAAAAGATGTGCAATGCTGGTCTCAAAAGATGCAACCAAAGCGCATGTAGTTGCAGAGTTGGGGAGGCACTTATCGATAAGAAAAGAATTGGGGAGGCAGGAGACCACCTTCCTGTTTGATGTTTCAACTTACAGGGATCACTGTGGACACTCGACATCTGAGATTGTTATTCTCTGCAGCAAAGCAGATAAATATCATATTTTTTAGTGTAAAACTTGCTTACTCAATGTTATGAGTTGGAGTACTAACATAGGGATGCATAATTTGATTATGAATCAACTTGTCAGGAAGCTTGCCGGTCTTATTATTTCCTCGAAAAATATATGTCAGATGTGAATAGTTTGTATGGACTAGTCTCAAGCTTTTGCAAACTACCTATAGGGCTTTGCATTCATGAACTGCAAAAATTCTTTTCCAGCACATGAAGATGGAAAAGTTCAGTTCTAACATCTGCAGTCTACTAAAAGTCGGTTATATTAAACTAAAGCCTCCCGAAAACGGAATCTATATTTCAACCTTCTTTTCTCACCTTGTCCCTGGCAACTTGAGTCTCTGACAGAAGCTACAACTCTAGCTCCTGACGAAAACCAATCAGCCGGTGAGACAACAGTCTTAGATTGCATTACACAGATCCAAGATCTTCCAGATTCATACAGGATCCATTACTAAAGAAGTTGCTGCCTTTATAAATATTATTTGCTCAAGCAAGTTGACACATTCACAGCAACAAAGATCTAGTTGTCATCTCTGAGAGGAAAAGTGCTGACTATATGATCTAACTACTCGTCATTCTGCGATGACAAACTCAAACGAAATTATCATCAGAATAGCTAGTAAGAGATACCTGTGCAAATGGGACAGATGAAAAAACTGACATTTTTCATTTGATATGGATAACCCTGTGACGAAAGAACAAAGCTTCTATATTGCAGCTGTTCTCGCCTCTCCAAGGTATCCTAGTTCACGACTTTATTTTGGCAACTAGAAACGACCATGTAACAACATTTGACACGTGCCAATGTGATAATAAAGAGTTAATATATGAAAATGCTAGTAAAAGCGCCATTTTTCATTAACATGCCTCTTTTTCTCTTTTCAGTAAAGAAAAAACTTCTTAATCTTTTGGTCTACCAGCATCTTCGGTAACCTTGAAACAAACAACGAAACATCTCCCCATCCTCCTTGTCATAGTGATTGTCGAAGTATTTTGGTCTCTCCAGTAACATTTGCACTCCAGTTAAATGTCACAAGTTTTAAGCATCTGCTACTGAATTAGCAGAAGCATTTGACAGTCCTGGAGTCTTGGGAATCTTTTTCCACGTTAAGCATTCAGGCTTTTATAAACCCGAGAAGAATATCAACTTCCAAGTTCATATCAAATGATGAAGAAACCTGCTGAAAATTAAAATCAATATGATTTGGTCCTCCTACAGGAATCTGCAGGGATTAGTGACATTGCAAGTAGATGCATTTGCCACAACAATGATCTAGTTGTCACCTCTCAAGAGGTCAAATGAAGACTATATGATATAACCACTTTCATTCTGCAATGACAAACTAAAACTTTATTATCATCGGAATAGCTAGTAAGCAGTAATGGGGTATGTGGGACAGAGATGAAAAAGTAGACGTCTTTCATTTTGATTTGGATCACTCAATGATGTTAGAACAGAGCTTTTGAAATTGCAGCTGTGCTCGTGTCTCCAAGGCATCTATATATGCCAGTTCATACAGATATATGACCAAAACCATAGTATACTAGCAAAGAATGTAAAATGGCACATGTTGATCAGAGGGCCAAACAGAAAGCTACAAAGAGATTCACCAGAAAAAGAAGGAAACCTGCAACACTCGCAATGTTTTCAAAGAGTTCAGAAGCTTTAACCTCAAGAACAATTTCTACGCTTCATATGGCTACTAGAAACGATTATTCTACTCCTTGTAACAATTGTTGAGATTATCTTCAATCTCTTCGATAACAAATAGATCCCAATTTCTTTTGAGGGCCACTGTCCATAAAAAGAACCACAAATGATGTCCCTGCCTTCATCCCTCATGGCGCCATGGATTTAACCTCCATTGTCTCTATCCTGGTCGACTTCATCAAAGTGAAATACCAGGGGAAGTTGACTTTACCCTTTGAAACTCACCCCATCACCACCATCGTCGCCATCTGCAGCCTGCTCCTGCATTTCTTGTTGCTGTGTTTCACTTATCTGGCAGCCGTGCTCCTTCTTGTGATGGAGCATTGTCCTTCCTCATTGACTTCATCAGTTTGATATCGGTGGCTTCGCTCGCTTGGTTGCTGCTCCATGACTCCTTCCACACTGTTCCCTGGTTTGTGCCACTCCTGTTGCTTTCCGTGAATCTGTTGCGATGCCCCATTCAAAAACTTTGGCTGTGGTTTTACTGCAAACTCATTCTCATGATAATCCATGTGGCGCAGTCTCGTGTATGGCATGGTGGAAGAGCGCAGCTGCATTCGCCTCACACAGTCGTGTATCTGCATTTCATGTTGGAAGGCTGAGTGCCATAGCTGTTCAACTGTTCCCTGCTTGGAAAAAGTAACCTTGTTCTATATGGCCACTTTTAAAACAAGTGAACAAGTACTTTAGGAAGCTAGCTAGTATTTTATAAGAGGCATTTGGGACTTTCTTCTCTTTATCTGAAACCATAAGGAGTTCCCAAGCCTTTGGAATCATCAAATTATCTTCCAACCATAAGAAAGTAAAAACTACCCATGTATCGTTCCTATACCTAGCCATGAATGGGGATGCACCTTGTAGCAACTAAACTCCAAACTGACAGTGGCAGTGATCCTCCCAGTTCCAGACTGTCGTCTTTTATGCCACTCTGCTAACCCTGCCTTCAACCCACCACTGGAGTGGAGGAACGCCTTTGAACTTAACTTTCCTATTGAAGTTTCAATAACCAGGCTGGCAAAAAACAATAAATAAGAGCAAAACCAGTAAGCCCCAGCCCAAGTGTCTCGTTTAAGCACTTTCTTTGGTCTTGCTTCAGTTGATTCAATTGCAATGGAATTACTAGAGCAGATAGAGAGAAAATTAAAAAAACAGAGTCTGGCCAAGAAGAACCCCAAAAGAGGAGGAAAGCAGAGTCCGGAGAAACAGACAAAAAGACAAAGATGAGACAGGGGGCTCTCGCTGCATGCACTTTTGAGCAGCTTGGTCAAGCCGGATTATTTGTGTTTCTTAGCAATTGGTAAGGATTTGAAACTTTTATTTTTCTAATTGAAGAAGTTTTTGTCGTTAAACTGTAAATTAGGTTTTTGCAGTTGTGCGCAGTGCAATCTTAATCCTCACAGATTGCCTTCCACTTCAGTAAAAGATTGCCATTAACTTCCATCAACTCACACTTTATGCTTTGTTCATCAAATATAATACCAGTTAGCAGTACTATTGTCCCCTTTGTAATAAGATAAGGGACACGAATCTGGGTGCTTATGACTGTGATTAATGCCCTTGCCCATCTATTACTCATATCAAATACGTTTTACCATGGTGCACTTGTATCACAGTAGAACTCTCATGCTAAACAGACTTTAGCCAAAACTGGATACAAGATCCTGCCATATGATGTGGTGAATAGTCATGTTCCTTTTTAACATCATATATAGAGACTAATCTCCACAGTAAGTAATAATCAACAGAAAATGCGCCAATACCAAACAGTGTTTAATACAAGTTGCTGGAATAGTGCAAGTACCTGAAGACCCTGCTATTGCTGAACTAGATGAAAAAGATTAAAATTCTGCAGGAAAAAGTGGGTACATACTTGGAGGTACTCAAGAAAAGACGTGCGATGCTGGTTTCCAAAAGCCGCAAGCAAAGTACATGTAGTTGCAGAGTTCGAAAGGCACTTAACAAGATGAAAAGAATATGGGAGTCAGGGGAACCTACCTTTCTATTTGATGTTTCAACTTGCATTCTTATGCAAGTCAATTGGACTCACTGCTACAGTCAACATCCAAGATTGTCGTTCTCTGCAGTAAAAGCAGATAAATATCATATTTTTGAAGTGCAAGACTTGTGTGCTCCATTTTATGAATCAGAGGATTAACATTGGGATGCATAATTTGACAATGAATCAACTTGTCAGGTAGCTTTCCAGTCTAATTATTTCCACAGATACGAACATTAGAGATGTGTAGTTTGTACAGAATTGTCTCGAGCGTCTGCATACTATCTATCTAGCTTTGCATACATGAACTGTAAATTCTATAGCACATGAAGATGGGAAAAGTTCGGTTTTAACATTGACAGTCTGCCAAAATTTAGTAATCTTGAAATAAAGCCTACAGAAAAAAAAAAAAAAAAAAAAATCAACATTTCAGCATTCTTTTCTCACCTTGGCCCTGGCAACTTGAATGTCAATCAGCCAGCAAGACAACGTAGTCTTAGATTGCAAGTTAATGCTTTTGCCACAGCAAAGATCTAGTTGTCACCTCTCAGAGGTAAAATGAAGACTATATGATGTAATGACTCCCACATTCTGCAATGACAAACTACAACTATGTTATCATTGGAATTGCTACTAAGCAGTAATGGTGTATATGGGACAGAGATGAAAGAGCTGACATCTTTCATTTTGATTTGGATCACTTGTTGATGTTAGTGTTAGATCAAAGCATTTGAAATTGTAGTTGTGCTCGCTCTCCAAGGCATCAATTTATCCCGGTTCATATGGATAAATGAGCAAAACCATGGTACACCAGCAAGAATGTAAAATGACACATATCCATCCACTGGCCAAACAGAAAGCTACGAAGAGATTCACCAGAAAAAGAAGGAAAATCTGCAACACTCAACAATGTTTTCAAAGAGGTCAGAAGCTTTAACCTCAAGAACAATTACTATCCCTTATATGGCTACTAGAGAAGACCCTTCTACTCAAAACAATTGCTGAGGTTATCTTCGATCTCTTCGATAACAGTAGATCCCAATTTCTTTTGAGGGCTCAGCTTATCTTAATCAGATCTAGTCGCTACAAGGTCCATCACCGTTCATAGGTGGTTTTTACTTGTTCCCTGCTCTCTTTTCTTATGGTTGGGAGATAATTCAATGATGCCGAATGCTTGGGAACTCTTTCGTTTTCTTTTCAGATAAACAGAAGAAAGCCCCAGGTGCATCTTATTCAAAATTAGCTTAGCGTCCTAAAGTACTAATCATTTGATTTAAAGTGGTCATACAATTAAAATTATTTTTTCCAAGCAGAGAACAGTCGAACAACTATAACGCTCAGACATGCAGCCTTAAACGCTGATCCACAACCAGGCGTGGTGGATGTGGCGGCGCTCTTCCACCGTGCCATACATGAGACCACGCCGCACGGATGCTCACCATGAGGATTTTGTCGAAGAACCACAGACAAAGTTTTTGAATGAGGCCGCGCAACAGACTCACGGAAAGCAGCAGGAGCAGCACGAACAATCAGGGGACGGAGTGGGAGGAGTCGTGGAGCAGCACCCACGCGAGCGAAGCCACCAATATCGAACCGGCTAAGTCGATGAAGAGGTGCCATGCTCCATCCCAAGAAGGAGCACGGCCGCTGGACGGTGGTGGCCGATTAGCGAGACGCAGCAACAAGAAATGCAGGAGCAGGCTGCAGATGGCAACGTGGATGGCGACGGGTGGGTTTCAAAGGGAGAGATCGACTTCCCCTGATATTTCACTTGGATGTCCAAATGCCACTTCGAATAAAAGAAGCAGAACCATCAATCATGTCCCTGCCTTCACCCCACCGCTGGGGTGGACAGTGGGGAAACGCCTTTAAACTTTCCTATTTATTTGTTCCTGTGTTTCAGCAGAGTGTGCAATTAACCTGGAAGATTCATGTGCAACGATAAAGTTTCAATAACCGGGCTGGCAAAAAATAATAAATAAGAGCAATACAATAAGCCCAAGCCCAAGCCCAAGTGTCTCGTTAAAGCCCTTTCTTTGGTCTTGCTTCAGTTGATGCCGTGGTAAGGGAATTATTAGAGCAAAAGGGAGAAAAAAATGAAAACAGAATTTGGCCAAGAGGAGCACGAAAAAAAAAAGAAAAAAAGATCCCACTTTCTTTGATGTGAGACACTTTGGATTGTTTTGATGGAAGCATCAATCTTTATGGGCTAACTTCCTAAAAAGATGTACAACTTTAATTCTAATCTCAATTTTACTCCAACTTCTGTAGGGATCTCATATGTGCCCCCATGGGGACATAGGATCATCATGTGACGCTGCGTGGTCCAACCATTGCTGTGCGGCTCGTCGGACCTGATTAGCATAATAAATTCTAATTTTAGCAAAAAAATCATACAAACTAGTGAAATGAAGATGATCGCCATTTGATGAAAAATGCTTTTGCATCATAATCTTTATTTCGTCCAAATTGCATCATAAATGCCATCTTTTCGTGACAGAGAAAGAATGAGGAATTGAGGAAGAATATTTGTGGAAACTTTTAGAGAGGAGAGGGAAATGGGGGAAGGCCACGTGAAAGAGACAAACAGGGGATGAGAAATGAGTAAAAGTAGGGAGGAACGAGGAGGGCATAAGTCGTCACTGCTTACGCGTCATCTTTCAGAGATGCTTTTCATCCATTTATGTCGCCGCCTCGATTCACCCCACTGTAACGCGCATACATATATAATTTCATTTTATTTTCCTAGCAAAGTTGATCATGACACGATGAAATACACGATCTGACCGGTCTAGTAATATAGATATTATATATATTCCAATGAATATTTCGCTTTTTATATATGAAAACCTTCTCTTGCCATTCGAACGGGTTGATTGTTACTGCGCAGCCCGATATAGCTTCGTCTGCCTAGTCACAACTAAGATAGCTTCGTCTGCCTAGTCACAACTAAGCCTCTGATGAGGATTCTCAGAATATGGCCATCCAATTTATGCTCAGGAGCCGCTCACATCCCATCATCTCAGGATGAAAAGTAGAAATAAATGCAAAACCTGCGAGCAAGCGATCTCGGGGGAGGTCTATTGAGGCCATAAGTGCATATTCTTTCTCCACAAAAGCTGCGCCGAATCCCCCACAGAGATGCAACACCCGTCTCTCCATGATCACCCTCTCTCTCTTGCTTTCGATCGATTGGAGGAGCTAAATGTAATGCTTACCATGGTTTCCTCCTGCAGCGAATGCAAATTCAGCCTCGACATGGACTGCACGGCTACGTTCGCAAGATCTGGAGCCAATAAGGACTCGGTTTTTAACCATTTCAACAATCATCATCGACTGGTCTTACACAAAAAGCTCGAGAGCAGAATCTGGTGCAAAGCTTGCGAAGAGAACATACTAGGTGAGGTCTATGCTTGTCTTGATTGCCTCTTCTATCTCACAATCATCCTCTGCCGCTGGTATTGTCGCATGAAGGATGGTCCGTGCAAGACTCGTGATGGATGCGTCAAATGTCTAGCCTATCGCAGGGTGGAGCAGAGCAGCTCTTTTCAGCTCCATAATTCTTGTGCTGAATTCCCTCTGTTATGCAACAATCCGTTCGCCCCGCACATCCTTTTTCTTCTCGTATCAGGAAGGAGCAGTGTTGACATATGTCGTAAAGATTGTCGACGCTCTTTCACTGCATGGAAAGTGACAACAGCTTCAAGATTCCATGCACTTTTGATAGGCCCGCTTTGAAACATCACCTCCACGATGATATACTCTTTCTTAATTTAGATCTACCGAGCCGTGCTTCCTATGCAGTGTCTGCAGTAAATTTTGCAGGTTCAACTTCTACAGTTGTGTGCATTGCACTCATAATCATCACAGATTGCCTACCACTACAGTAAAGGATTCCCATTAACTTCCATCAACTCACACTTTACGCTTCGTTCATCGAAGATGATACCAGTGAGTACTATTGTGACCTTTGCAAGAAGATAAGGAACCCGAATCTGGGTGCTTACGAGTGCAATGAATGCCCTTGCCCATTGATTCCTCATATCAAACGCATTTTACCCACAGTGCATTTTCATCCCAGAAATGCTCTTTTACTAAACAGACTCTAGCCATCTAATGGATATAAGATGCCGCCAGTGCCATTTGCTGCAGTGAATAGCCTTGTTCCTTTTTAACACCACATATATAGACTCATCCTCCACAACAAGTAATAATTAACAGAAAACTTGCTAGTACCAAATACAGGTTGCTGGAATAGTGGAAGTACCTGAAGACCCTGCTATGGCTGAACTGGATGAAACAATTGCAACTCTGCAGGAAAAAGAGGACAGAGCGAGCACACAACTTGGGGTACTAAAAACAAGATGTGCAATGCTGGTCTCAAAAAGATGCGACCAAAGCGCATGTAGTTGCAGAGTTGGGGAGGCACTTATCGAGAAGAAAAGAATTGGGGAGGCAGGAGACCACCTTCCCGTTTGATGTGTCAACTTACACAGAATCACTGCTGATACTTGACATCTGAGATTGTCGTTCTCTGCAGCAAAAGCACATAAATATCATATTTTTTAGTGTGAGACTTGTGTGGTCTATGTTATGAGTTGGAGTGCTAACAAAGGGATGCATAATTTGATTATGAATCAACTTGTCAGGAAGCTTGCGGGTCTTATTATTTCCTCAAAAAAAGAATATCAGATGTGAGTAGTTTTTACGGACTAGTCTCAAGTTTTTGCATACTATCTATATGGCTTTGCATTCATGAACTGGAAAAATTCTTTTCCAGCACATGACGATGGGAAAAGTTTAGTTCTAACATCTGCAGTCTACCAAAAGTCGGTTATATTGAACTAAAGCCTCCCAAAAAAGAAATCCATATTTCAGCATTCTTTTCTCACCTTGGCCCTGGCACCTTGAATCTCTGACTGAAGCCACAATTCTAGCTCCTGACGAAAACCAATCAGCCTGTGAGACAACATAGTCTTAGATTGCATCACTCAGAGCGAAGAGCTTCCAGATACAAACAGGATATATCACAAAAGAAGTCGTTCCCTTTATAAATATTATTTGCCAGAGTAAGTTGACGCATTCGCAGCAACAAAGATCTAGTTGTCACCTCTGAGAGGTACAGTGCTGACTATATGATGTAACCACTCTTGTCATTCTGCAATGACAAACTCAAACAATATTATCATCAGAATAGCTAAGAAGCAGTACCCGTGCATATGGGACAGAGATGAAAAAACTGACATTTTTCATTTTGATATGCATAACTGTCACAATAGAACAAAACTTCTATATTGCAGCTGTGCTCGCGTCTCCAAGGCATCTGTTTATCCTAGTTCATAACTTTTATTTTGGCAACTAGAAACAACCATATGACAACATTTGACACGTGCCATAAAGAGTTAATATCTGAAAATGCTAGTAAGAGCACCATTTTTCATTAACATGCCTCTTTTTCTCTTTTTAGTAAAGAAAAAACTTCCAAATCTTTTGGTCTAGTAGGATCTTCGGTAACCTTGAAACAAACAATGAAACATCTCCCCAACCTCCTCATTGTAATGATTGTCAAAGTATTTTTGGTCTCTTCAGTAACATTCGCACTCCAGTTAAAGGTACAATTTTTAAGTATCTGCTACTGAATTAGCAGAAGCATTTGACAGTCCTGCAGTCTTAACTTCTACTGTAGATCATGTACTTAGCTTCATTATTTGACTTAGCATAATGATAACTCTCCTGGGAATTGTTTTCCACAATAAGCATTCAGGCTTTTATAAACCTCAGAAGAAGATTAACTTCCAAGTTCATATCAAATGATAAAGGAATTTGCTGAAAATTAAAATCAATAGGATTTGGTCCTCCCACAGGAATCTGTAGGGATTAGTGTGTGAGAGTGCAATCCACAAACTGACGTATGGGACTCACCCTTGCCTGTGGAATGCAGAGGGGACAGAACCGTGCTTATATTAGATCTACCAAACCATGCTTCCTATGCAGCATCTGTGGTAAATTTTGCAGGTTTGACTTTTACGGTTGTGTGCAGTGCAATCTTAATCATCACAGATTAGCCTCCACTACAGTAAAAGATTGCCATTAACTTCCTTCAACTCATATTTTACACTTCGTTCATCGAAGATGATACCAGTGAGTACTAATGTGACCTTCGCAAGATGATAAGGGACCCAAATCTGGGTGCTTAGGACTCCAATGAATTCCCTTGCCCATTGATTACTCATATCAAATGTGTTTGACCCACGATGCACTTCCATCACAGAAGGGCTCTCTTACTAAACAGACTTTAGCCAACAAATGGATACAAGATGCTGCCATATAATGTGGTAAATAGCCATATTCCTTTTTGAACGTCATATATATGGACTCATCCTCCACAATACAAACATTTTTTAATAATCAACAGAAAATGCGCTAATACCAAACATTTTTTAATACAGGTTGCTAAAATAGTGGAAGAACCTGAAAACCCTGCTATTGCTGAATTAGATGAAAAAAATTGCAATTCTACAGGAAAAAGTGGGAAGAACGAGCACATAATTGGAGGTACTCAAGAAAAGACGTGCAATGCTGGTTCCAAAAGCCGCAAGGGAAGTGCATGTAGTTGCAGAGTTGGGGAGGCACTTACCAAGATGAAAAGAATTCCAGAGTCAGGAGAACACCTTTCGGTTTGATGTTTCAACTTGCATTCTTATGCAAGTCAATTGGACTCAATGCTATAGTATACATCTAAGATTGTCGTTCTCTGCAGTAACAGCAGACAAATATCATATTTTTGAATGCAAGACTTGGGTGCTCTGTCATGTATCAACGTATTAACATTGGGATGCATAATTTGATAATGAATCAACTAGTCAGGAAGCTTGCCGGTCTAATTATTTCCTCAAGTACAAACATCAGATGTGTGTAGATTGTACAGACTTGTCTCAAGCATCTGCATACTATCTATCTAGCTTTGCATACATGAACTGTAAATTCTTTAGCACATGAAGAGTGGGAAAAGTTAGGTTCTAACATCTACAGTCAACCAAAATTCAGTTATCTTGAACTAAAGCCTCCCGAAAAAAAATCTACATTTCAGCATTTTTTCTCACCTTGGCCCCAGCAACTTGAATGTCCGACTGAAGCAACAGTTCAAGCTCCTGGCCAAAAACCAATCAGCCAGTGAGACAACGTAGTCTTAGATTGCAAATTGATGCCTTTGCCACAGCAAATTTGTAATTGTCACCTCTCAGAGGTAAAATGAAGATGATACGATGTAACGACTCTCATTCTGCAATGACAAACTTCAACTATATTATCAACAGGATGGCCAGTAAGCAGCAATTGTGTGTGTATGGGACAGAGATGAAAAAGCTGACATCTTTCATTTTGATCTGGATTACTGAATGATGTTAGTGTTAGAACAAAGCTTTCGAAATTGTGGCTGTGCTCGTGTTTCCAAGGCATCTATTTATCCCAGTTCATACGGACATATGAGCAAAACCATAGTATACCAGCAAAGAATGTAAAATGACACATATTGATCAGCTGGCCAAACAGAAAGCTACACAGAGAATCACCAGAAAAAAGAAAAAAGAAGGAAATTTGCAACACCCGCCATGCTTTCAAAGAGGTCAGAAGCTTTAACCTCGAGAACAATTTCTACCCTTTATATGGCTACTAGAAATGGCCATTCTTCTCTTCGTAACAATTGTTGAGGTATTTTTGATCTCTTCGATAACAACAGACCCCGATTTCTTTTGAGGCTTAGCCTATCTTAATCGGATTTAGTTGCTTCAAGGTGCATCGCCATTCATGGCTAGGAATCCGAACAATACATGGGTGGTTTTTACTTGTTCCCTGCTCTCCTTTCTTATGGTCAGGAGATAATTCGATGCTGAAGGCTTGGGGATTCCTTATGGCTTCAAATAAAGAGAAGAAAGCCCCAACTACCTCTTTTACAAAACTAGCAAGTTCCTTAAGTACTTATCATTTGCTTTAGAGTGGTTAGATTAGTTTTTCCAAGTAAGGAACTCAGACTTCCCGCATGAAACGCACATCCATGACCACGTGCGGCAAAAGTGGCTGTGCTCTTCCACCACGCCACACACGAGAGCCCGCTGCACGGATGATCATGAGAACAAGTTTGCGGTAAAACCACAGACAAAGTTTTTGAATGGGGCCGTGCAACAGATTCATGGAAAGCAACAGGAGCAGCATGAACCAGGGGACGGAGTGGAGCAGCAACCACGCAAGTGAAGCCACCGATATCAAACCGGTGAAGTCGATGAGGAGGTGCTGTGCTCCACCAAGGAGGAGCGCTGCCTGTAGACGGTGGTGCCCGATCAGCCTCACTCACCAACAAGAAATGCAGGAGCAGGCTGTAGATGGCGACGCCGACGGCGACAGGGTGGGTTTCGAAGGGCGAAATCAACTTCCCCTGGTATTTCACTTCGATGAAGTTGACAAGGATAGAGACAATGGATGTGAGATCCATGGCGCCGTGAGGAGGGGTGAAGGCAGGGACATCGTTGATGGTCCTTTTATGGGGAAGTCTAGGAAACTTCCATGCTGAGAAAAGACCGATGGGAAGTCTCCGACAGCAAAACGTGACACATTAAAAGTTGTGCAAAGTTACTTTATTCTAAAAGTTTTTTCAATCATTGTCAGTTATCACGTGTCAATTGCCGTTCGAAATCTGACGTGAAGAATTTTTATTAACTTTTCAGTTCAACGTGACTTACTAGCATGCTATATAACTTTTTTCTAAATATAATTCTTGAATCGATGTTCTTGAATGTGCTCTGGTCTTGAAAGTGATCCGAAGGACGGGCTGTGGTCGGCGAGGTGATGGAGGCTCAACGCTAACCGGAGATGATGGACGATGGATATTGATGGAGAAGCCACCTCTCGAATCTGTGAACGGATGGAGATTTTGTATTTTGCTCCCTCTCAATGATCCATTGCCCTCTGTTCCAATGCCCACAAAAGGATCGATCGTATGAGAAGAGAGACAGCTAGAGAGATGAAGAAGTTCCCTCTGGACGTCGCCCAGTGACCTCCTTTACTTTTGCGTCCTTCACGGAGCGCATGCATTTCCCACCGTGAGACCACCAAGAAGAAAGAGCGATCTCCAAGATCCCCCAAAGTGGTCAATTCCCCTGCGGCAACTGAGTAATTGCTCCCTAGGAATAGAATTCGAGATCAAAAGATGGTTTTGGCAAAGAGGGGCGTGAGGAAAGGTGAAGCTGAATCTGGACGAGAAGCTTGCCAGCGACGCGTGCTCGTCCATGACCACCGTCGGCGTCGTTTGGCCAGATCTGATCAGCTTGTTTAGTGCAGGCGACTTGGCTGGTGGCAACGATGGGGGAGGAAGCAACTCCGACATACAAGAATAAGTGAAAGGAAGTAGTGTTGTGGCTGTGTTTTTGTTTGTTGCTGATGGGTTCGATGAAGTGGCATTATCGCCCATATATTTCTGTGTCGACGATAGGTTAGTTCCATGAAGTAGGGTTGAGTTTTTTCTTTTTTTTTGGCTCGATGATGGTTCATTGGTTTGGAGGATCGATACACTGTCAGCACAAAGACAGTCATCAACGACAAACTTGGTTGGGTTTCTTTTTGTTAGGGAACAATATACTGCCAGCACAAATATAGTGTGGGTTTCTTCAGCACAGATTGCTCTGGAGGATAAGAATCCAATTTACTGTCTGCACAGATTGCTCTAGATTTTACGTAATTCTTCCATGTGTATCTTCCTCATTCGAGTTATTAAGAATAAATTTGTATATCAGATTTCGTGGTGAAAAACAAGAATGATCTTGAATGAGATTTTTTATCTTCACCACCGACAACAAACTTGCTATGAGAGGTGCAGGATAAATACGCAAGTCTGCAAAAAGCCTTTCTCTTCAGTATCAACAACAAAGCCAGGAGAGGTGCGGAAAAGAATTGACTTAATTAAATCCCCAATTCCATACTTACCATTGCGGTTGTAGAAACCTCTTTTTAAACAGGGGCTATATAACCCCTTGAACTGTTAAAAACCCAAACATCATAAAGAACATTGTCACAAACATTTGTGCTTTTCAGATTGCCAAAAACCTTAACTTCATTTATCCCACAAACAATGTACATACATGTACAAAACATGTTGACAAATACAAAACATGTTCAAAATAACACAATTTACAGCAAACTCAGAGTGTGTTATTTTTATAAAAATCAACAACACAACTAACATCATCTTCAATCTAGAATTTTCTTTCTTAAGGTTTTGCTGAATCTTGTTTCACAAGTTTTGGTTGTGCCTTAAGAGCTTTATACATCAAACAAGTATCATCCTCATGATGGGTTGACATTGGTTCTTGTTCAAGATTGCTCTGGCGAAAACTTTTGGATACACTCCATGCCAATTGGACACACCAGAGTTTCCTTTTGTGATTTGACCATCTGCAAGGGAAAAAGTGAGGATAGCATAAGATAAAAGAGAATCCGAAGGGACACATCCAATAGTCAAAACAATAAGCAAACATGATGAATAGACAAAGAGATGCTATAAATGAACGCTTCCCATATGAACAGATGCTATAAGAGAATTCAAATGCATTACAATCAGAAAGTGTGGACTTCAAAGTATCTTCTTCTTCTTCTTCTTCTTCTCAGGAAAAGAAGGTAATATATAACACTCAAACAAGGTCAGAAGCTTTCGCCTCAAGAACAATATCCATAAGGAGTCGTGGAGCAGAATCCATGCAAGGGAAGCCACCGATGTCAAATGAGTCGATGAGGAGGCACCATGCTCCATCACAAGAAGGAACATGGCCGCTAGACAGTGGTGCCCGATTGGCGACATGGGCCAACAAGGAATGCAGGAGCAGACTGCAAATGGCGACCCCGGTGACAACCGGGTGATTTCAAAGGGTGAAATCAACTTCCCCTGGTATTTCACTTGAATAAAGTCGACAAGGATAGAGAAGATGGAGGTAAGATCCATGGGCGCCCGGAGGGGTGAAGGGTGATGGTTCTTTTATGGAAAGTGGATTGAAGAGACTGAAAACGACATCTTCAGACTGTCTTCCTGAAAACGGCATCTTCTGACTGTCGTCTTTTATGCCAACTTTACAAGGGGTAAAGGCGCGGCCATCATTGATGGTTCTTTTGTGCAAAGTGGACCGAAGAGACTGAAAACGACATCTTTAGACTGTCTTCCTGAAAACGGCATCTTCTGACAAAATGGAAAAATTCCAATTCTGCAGGACAAAGCGGACAGAGTGACCACACAATTGAAAGGTACTTGAAAAAACAGACGTGCAGTGCTGGTCTCAAAAAGCTGCAAACGAAGTGCATGTAAGTGCAGATTTGGGGAGGCACGCTCATCCAGAGGAAAAGAAATAGGGAGGCAGGAGACCACCTTTCTGTTTGATGTTTCAACTTATGCTCTTATGCAAGTCAATGGAATCACTGCTAACACTCCACATCCAATATTGTTATCTTCTGCAGAAACACAGATAAATATCATATTTTTGAGTGTAAGACTTGTCTACTCTATGTTATGAGTTGGATTACTGACATAGGGATGCATAATTTATTATGAATCAACTAGTCAGGAAGTTTGCCAATCTTATTATTTCCTCGAAAAATGAATCAGACTTGTGTAGTTTGTAGAGACTAGTCTCAAGCTTTTGCATACTATCCATATGGCTTTGCATTCATGAACTGAAAATTCTTTTCCAGCCAATCAAGATGGGAAAAGTTCGGTTCTAACATCTGCGGTCTACCAAATTTGGTTGTATTGGACTAAAGCCGCCAAAAAAAGAAATCCATATTTCAGTGTTCTTTTCTCACCTTGGCCCAGGCAACTTGAATCTCTGACTGAAGCAACAATTCTAGCACCTGGATGCAAACCAGTCTGCCAGTGAGACAACATAGTATTAGATTGCATTATTCAGATCCAAGAGCTTCCGGATACATAGAGGATATATCACAAAAGAAGTCGCTGTCTTTATAAATCTTATTTGCTGAAGCAACTTGACGTGTTTGCCAGAACAAAGATCTAGTTGTCGCCTCTCAGAGGTAAAATGCTGACTATATGATGTAACCAATCTGTCATTCTGCAATGACAAAAACAATATTATCATCAGAATAGCTACTTGTCCTTCTCGAGGTGCTTAACGACTCGGTTCTTTACCATTTCGACCATCAGCATCCACTGGCATCCACACACAGCTCGACTGCAGAACCAGGTGCAAAGCTTGTGAATGGAACATATAGGTGAGGTCTTTGATTGTCTTGATTGCCTCATCTTTCTCCACTGCATGATCATTCTCTGCCACTGGAACTGTCATATGAAGGGTGGTGCGTGCAAGGCTTGTCTTGAATGTGTAAAATGTTTAGCCTATCACTGTACTGAACAGAGCTGCTCCACTCTGCTCCATAAATTATGTGCTGCATTGCCCTCAGATGCAACGACCTGCTTACCCACACATCCTTTTTCTTCTCGTATCAGGAGGAGCACTGTTGACGTATGTCATGAAGAATGTTGATGCTCTGTCTTTCACTGCACGGAAGTGAGAACGACTTCAACACTCCATGCACTTTTGAAAGGCCCACTTTGAACCATCAGCTCCACAAGCATATACTTTTCTTATTTTAAATCCACCTAACCATGCAGATTTGGCTATTGCAGTTGTTTTCAGTGCAATCATTATCATCACAGATTGCCTTCCACTACAGCAAAAGATTGTCATTAACTTCCGCCAACTCACACTTTACGCTTTGTTCATTGAAGATGATACCAGTGAGCAGTACTATTGTGCCCTTTGTAATAAGATAAGGGAGACAAAGGTGGGTGCTTATGGCTGCGATGAATGCCCTTGCCCATTGATTACTTATCAAATGCGTTTTACCATGGTGTGCTTGCATTGCAGTAGTGCTCTCTTGCTAAATAGACTTTAGCCAAATTTGAATACAAGATGCTGCCATGCGATGTGTTGAATAGCCACATTCCTTTTTAATATCATATATATAGACTCATCTCCACAATAAGTAATAATGAACAGAAAATGCGCTAATACAAAACAGCGTTTAATACAGGTTGCTGGAATAGTGGAAGTACCTGAAGACCCTGCTATTGCTGAACTAGATGAAAAAAATGAATTTTTGCAGAAAAAAGTGGGCACATAATTGGAGGTACTCCAGAAAAGACGTGAAATGCTGGTCTCCAAAAGCCACAAACAAAATGTACGAGTTGCAGAGTCGGGGGTACCCTTACCAAGACGAAAAGAATTTGGGAGTCAGGCGAACACCTTTCTGTTTGATGTTTCAACTTACGTTCTTATGCAAGTCAATTGGATTCATTGCTACAGTCGACATGCAAGATTGTTGCTCTCTGCAGTAAAAACAGATAAATATAATATTTTTGAGCTGGAAGACATTTGTGCTTGTTAAAAAGTGATCCATTTTTAGAAAGCTCAAGATTATTCATGCTCAATGGAGAAAGAAAAAATGTTGGCGACAACAACTTGCTCTAAGTAAGTACACGTGCATGCAAGAAAATGCGAGAAGACTCTCAAATATTGAAGAACTTTCTGGTACGTGGGCAGCAAGACCACGTGGGCAACAATTGTACGAGTGAAGGAAAATAAGCCAGCTGGAAGTTGGTTGAATAGTCAACAAAAGCTGCAGAGAGTAGAAAAATGCAGGATATTGGAGAAGCAACCAGAAGCGCCCAAGGTCGATTCTGTAAGGCGCTGAACTCACGCTTATAAATAAGAGTTGAGGTGTGTGTTTTATGTAGCATAAAAACCAGCAATACTCATTTCTTTGTAATACAAATTTTCATAATAAAAGTTCTGTTTTCTTATCCATACTCCCTTGTATTGTAGTTCATTTTTATTCACACATACACACTCACACACACGTTTCCGCAAAAACATTCAGAGCCATTGGTTGGAATTGGGCGTTTGTCCTACCTACCCACTCCTAAAACTACCCTTTCCAAAGACCCACTAACTAAACCATGGCCAACTCTAGCTTTTTTTCCTTCACTCGTACAATTGCTGCCTACGTGGTCTTGCTGCCCACGTACCAGAAAGTTCTTCAACATTTGAGAGTCTTCTTGCATTTTATTGCATGCACATGTACTTACTTAGAGCAAGTTGTTGCCGCCAACTTTTTTCTTTCTCCATTGAGCATGAATAATCTCGAGCTTTCCAAAAATGGATCACTTTTTAACACTCCTCCTTGACAACTTGATTATTCATGCTCAATGGAGAAAGAAAAAAAAGTTGGCGGCAACAACTTGCTCTAAGTAAATACATGTGCATGGAAGAAAAAGCAAGAAGACTCTCAAATGTTGAAGAACTTTCTGGTACGTGGGCAGCAAGACCACATAGGCAGCAATTGTACGAGTGAAGGAAAAAAAGCCAGCTAGAAGTTGGTTGAATAGTCAACAAAAGCTGTAGAGAGTAGAAAAATGCAGAATATTGGAGAAGCAACCACAAGCGCTCAAGGTCCACGGTGAACTCACGACTATAAATAGGAGTTGAGGTGTGTGTTTTATGTAGCATAAAAACAACAAATTTTCATAATAAAAGTTCTGTTTTTTTTTTTACTCATACTCCCTTGCATTGTAGTCCATTTTTATTCACACAAACACACTTGCACACACATGCTTCCGCAAAAACATCCAACAGTGCTTTATGTCATATATTGAAGTATTAACATTGGGATGCATTATTTGATTATAAATTAACTTGTCAGGAAGCTTTCTGGTCTAATTCTTTCCACAAACATGAACATCGCATTTGTGTAGTTTGTACAGACTAATCTCAAGCTTCTGCATACTATCTATGTAGCTTTGCATTCGTGAACTGTAGTTCTTTTCCAGCACATGAAGATGGGAAAAGTTTGGTTCTAACATCTACCGTCTGCCAAAATTCAGTTATCTTGAACTAAAGTCTCCTGATAAGATATCTACATTTCAGCGTTCTTTTTTCACCTTGGCCCCAGCAACTTGAATGTCCGACTGGAGCAACAGTTCAAGCTCCTGGCCAAAAAACAATCAGCCAATTAGACAACGTAGTCTTGGATTGCAAGTTAACGCATTTGCCACAGCAAAGATCTTGTTGTCTCCTGTGAGAGGTCAAATGAAGACTAAATGATGTAATGACACATATTCTGCAATGACAAACTACAGCTATATTATCATCGGAATAGCTAGTAAGCAATGAAGGTGTATATGGGACAGAGATGAAAAGGCTGGCATCTTTCATTTTGATTTGGATCACTCGATGTTAGAACGAAGTTTTTGAAATTGCAGCTGTGCTCATGTCTCCATGGCATCTATTTATCCCAGTTCATACGGATATATGAGCAAAACCATTGTATACCAGCAACAAATTTAAAATAACACATCGATCTGCTGGCCAAATAGAAAGCTACAAAGAGATTCACCAGAAAAAAGAAGGAAATCTGCAACACTTGCAATGTTTTCGAAGGGGTCAAGCTGTAACCTGTAGAACAATTTCTACCCTTTATATGGCTACTAGATACCACCATTCTCCTCGTCATAATAATTGTTGAGGTATCTTCAATCTCAACAATAGATCCCAATTTCTTTTGGGGGCTTAGCTTATCTTGATCAGATCTAGTTGCTAGGTCCATCATGGTTCATGGCCAGGTATAGGAACGATACTAGGTGGTTTTGTACTCGTTCCCAGTTCTCCTTTCTTACGGTTGGAAGATGATGATGCCGAAGGCTTGGGGACTCCTTATGGCTTCAGATGAAGAGAAGAAAGCCCCAAAACTAGCAAGTTTCCTGAAGTACTTATCATTTGTTTTAATGTGATTAAATTAGTTTTCCAAGCAGGGAACATTTGAATGATAACGGCGCTCAGACTTCCAGCATGAAACACGGATCAACGTCCGTACGTGGCGAATGTGGCTGCGCTCTTCCACCATGCCATACACGAGATTGTGCCGCACAGATGATCATGAGGACAAGTTTGCGGGAATACCACAGCCAAAGTTTTTGACTGAGGCCGTGCAACAGATTCATGGAAAGCAACAGGAGCAGCACGAACCAGGGGATGGAGTGGAAGGAATCATGGAGCAGCAACCATGCGAGTGAAGCCACCGATATTGAACCAGCGAAGTCGATGAGGAGGTTCAATGCTCCATCACAAGGAGGAGCACGGCTGCTAGACGATGGTGCCCAATTAGCAAGACGCAACAACAGGGAATGCAGGAGCAGGCTGCAGATGGCGATGCCGCCGGCGACAGGGTGAGTTTCAAAGGGGGAAGTCAACTTTCCCTGGTATTTCACTTGGATGAAGTTGACCAGGATAGAGATAATGGAGGTAAAATCCATGGCGCGGTGAGGGGTGAAGGTACGGACATTATTCGTGGTTCCTTTTATGCACAGTGGCATAAAAGACGACAGTCTGGAGCAGACTCCAAACTGACGGTGGCAGTAAGCAGACTCCAAAGTGATCCCTCCAAACTGACAGTGGCAGTGGGCGGACTCCAAAGTGATCCCTCCACTTTCAGACTATCGTCTTTTATGCCACTGTCAGTTTAAAGTCTGCTTCCTGCCTCTGTCAGTTTGGAGTCTGCTCCAGTTTCAGACTGTCGTCTTTCATGCCACTCTGCTGTCCCTGCCCTCACCCCACCACTGTAGTGGAGGAACGCCTTTGAACTTTCCTATTTACGTTTTCTTGTGCTAAAAAAGAAAGACTTCTTTCGGTCCTACTTGAATTATCCTTTCTCTCTTCTCAGCGGAATGTGTGCGCATAGTTTGCATCAATGGGTAATAACCTCGAAGCTTCATGTCCATGAATAAAGTTTCAATAACCGGGCTGGCAAAAAATAATAAATAAGAGCAAAACAGTAAGCCCAAGCCCAAACATCTCGTTGAAGCCCTTTCTTTGGTCTTGCTTTAGTTGATGCCATTGCATGGGAATTACTGGAGCAGATAGAGAGAGAGAAAACAGAGTCTGGCCAAGAAGAACCCCAAAAAGGAAGAAGAAGGAAAGCAGAGTCCGAGAAACAGACAAAAAAACAAAGAGGAGACGAAGGGGGCTCTAACTACACGCACATTTTAGAGGCTTGGTTAAGCCGGATTATTTCTGTTTCGTAATCCGGTTTCGTAGCAATCTGTAACAATTGAAACTTTTATTTATCTAATGGAAAGAGTTTTTGTAGTTATGCTGTAAATTAGGGATTGTTCGGATTCTAGGTCACTGGGTTGATTCTAGAGGTTTTTAAGTTGTGAAATTATGTTGTAAAAAAATTTCAGGGTATCAAAAAGTGGGACTTCGGGAAAGTTAATTTAGGGTTATAATTTGATATGGATAAATTCTTAAAATTTTGTGCACCGCTTGGGACTTCGGGAAATTCAATTTAGGGTTATGATTTGATATGGATAAATTCTTAAAGTTTTGTGCACTGCTGGAAACAGTTTTTTGAACTGCTGTGTATGGCAATGGTTCTTCGCCCGTCTCTGACCATCTTTTGGGTTTATGGTTTTCCAATAGTTCGAAAGAGTTTTCTTTTGACAATAAGCTCTAAGTTCAAAGATGAGATTGACTTTGTTTGCAAAGCAATTGTTAAATTTTTTTTTTTGTCAAGTGGATAATTTGACTCAAGAATATGGTGTTGCCTACTAAAGTTATAGTCGACTTTAGTTGACTTGTAAGTTTGACATTTAATTAATCTTTAATAGGATTTGGAAACTTTTCAAGTGACATAACTTTCAATTTGGAGTTGTGATCTTATACAAATTTTAAACTCATGTCTTGAAAGTGATAGGGATTTGATATATTATAAGTTGTGAAAGGTATCGCACAATATGATTTTGTTAAAATGAAAAAAAGTAATGTTTAAAACATATTTATTGCATAAAGCCGAATGGAGCGTTTACCATCCTTTTGATTTTTGGAATTTTAATAAATATTCTGATAAGTATAAAACTGAGTTAAAGTGATAGCACTCATATTTAGATTTTACAGTACATTATACACTTAATTTGGATAAATGAGTCTCCAATTTTAATTGCATAGCAGATGCTCGATTTACTTAAAAGAGATTTGTGTTACTTATTAAACCTTGGTTTCTCGCACTATTTATTCCAAATCTTTTTCAAGTTCTTTAGGTTTACGTAAAATGGGAGCGCTATCGACAAAAATTTTTTACAATTAGATTTTGGATATGAGTTTAGATACTTGTATATGCCTAAGATGATATTTTTGGCGTTAATTGAGCTTGGACATGTATATATACTTTTTTTATGAATTCCAAAACTCTTGATTGATTTAGTAACTAATTTTCTGTAAGTATATAGATGAATATATATTTTTATAAACACGTTCACATTTGTTTGTGTTTGGGATTGCCTCCTTCTGGTAGGGGGATAGTGATGTCATTTTTCCTTTTTTTATGCAGTTGGGGTGTGACAAAGGCTAATTGACAGGTCTTATTCACAAAATCAACAATATGAAAACATAGAGCAATATATTGCTAATGTTTCTCTATTTCAGTACAATCTTACCAATTCATACTACAATAATAGCCACTCATCCCTTTTTCTTGAGACCTGGAGTTAACTTTAGATTAGGAAAAAGTATTTACCAGGATCCGAGCATTCTCTTGTAGCCATGTTTTAAGCACAAACTCACCCATTTCTATAATTGTTGGATATACTAAATCCTACTAAAATAGGTTCCCATCTTCACAAAAGACTATTTTTTTTTTTTTCCAGTTTGAGACATCTTAGGTTGTTGATGGAAACATGAATTTTCATGGGTTAATTCCTAAAATGATCCCCGACTTTTAATTCTAATCTCAATTCCATTCCGAATTTTTTTTGTCTAAAATTAAATTTCCTGACTTCCACTAAGATCCCAAATTTACTCACGCGTGTAAAAATAGTCTCTTGTTTTTTCAAAATAATCAACATCAAGGTCAATTAGAGGTTCATTATCAATACTCACATCTTCATTAACACCCTCACCTTCTTGTGGAACAGTAACAATCTTATAATGTTGATCGTATCGTGTTACAAGTAATCACGGATTTAGAAAATTTAAGTTATAGTTCTCTTTTAGCATGCTTAAATTAATCGATATCCATGAACATTGATTAATAACGTCCTTATAAATAAAATTGCTGCTCATTTTGAGTACTCTAACCTTTACTTAACGACATCTATAGAGACTCCATCTTGAAGGTTCGCCATCAAGTTTATTTCCCTAGCATTACCAGGCCCCTCAATGTTTGGTAACACCCTAGTCTTGTGGCAGAAGTTAGGTGGGATCAAATGGACGGACCCTAGAAGGTTCCATCTCTTCTATAATACACCGCCGGTTTTAGGTGTAATCAACTGAACCCATGACTACTCCTCCATCAAGAGCCTCTCCGCTCTCCCATGGGCTGGCCACCCTGGCACGACGGCTCCGTCACCACGAGCCGCCGCCGCCACCTCCTTCCCGGCAAACGGATTGGCAACAGCATGAAACACCAGACAGCTCCGACAAGAGTGCCGGTCGAAGGTCAGGGACAGCGGTGGAATCTCTCTGCCGCCGGACCAACTCCGCGAGAGCCGCCGTTCTGATCTGCCTGTTCGAAGGCGACGATGGCAATCTGCGTGTGATCCTCACCAAACGCGCCTCCACTCTTGCCACCAGCCCAGGTAGGCTTTCCTTCGATTTTCAGGCATTATATTTTGCGTAATTTACGAATTAATCCATGCCGAAAGGTTTGTCAGCATTTCAGTACGTCGCGATTTCATAATAACTAAGCATAATTTGTCCAAGCGGCTGAATTTGTACAGCTGCATGAGCCATCAATATTTGACCACTCTGGCAATATCGACACGAGGGGAATAATTAATTGCTAAGTTCTCAATCCAATCTTTCATTAGAAGATGAAAAATACCAAAGGTATTAAAGGCATGTTTGGTTTAGTTTTTCTGAGGTACTTTGAGTCTCCAAACCCCTTAGGAAAAACATGAGGTGGTTGACAAAATTTTTGTATAAACACTTTGATGATGGGAAAATTACAGAAAAAGTTTTAAAACTTATTATACAGTTGCTAATTCAGTCTTAAAACCTTTAATTTAATCAATTTAGTTATAAACATTTGACAATTTACCAATAAATCATTTTAGCCAATTTTAGTTTAAAATTGCTAACATAGATAACACTCGTCTTATGTTAAATGATCAATACCGATGTTGATAATTTGTTTTTTTCTTATTTTTCTTTTTCTTTTATCTCTTTGGTTCTTCTCTTACTCTTTTCTTTTTCCAACTCTATGTTGATATGCTAGCAATGTTTACCTAGTCTGGTCGAGGGGGTCACGACCTCGTCAACCACAGGCGAGGGACTCAAGGCCATCACCAAGTTCCAAGCGAAAGTCATGACCCTCGCTTGTTGGCTGGTCGAAGCCGTTACTCACCTGTGGTCGGCTATCACCATGGCCCTATCAGCTGCAAATTCAAAAAAGAGAAGAAAAGAAAGAAAAAATGGGCGAAAGGGGAAAAAAAGGAAGAAAACTCATAAATGTTTTTAAAGAATTGCAAAAGTAGTCTACTTTAGTGCTGGCCGTGCCATGTAGGATGGCCATTGTTTACGTTGGTGATTTTCAGACAAAATTGGTCCAAATGACTCATTAGCAAATTTTCAAAATGTTTATAATTAAATTTGTAAAATTGAAAAATTTTGACTAAATTTACTGTGGTACAATAAGTTTAGGATTTTTTTTTTTTTTGGTAATTTTTCATGTATAAAAAGTTAGATAGATCCAAAAGCTTGATCGTCATCTATCAACTGCTTTACATGCTTTCACCGACATCATTGTCGTGTCATTTTACCCCGTTGTTATGACTTCTTGTTTCCATGCATGGGTGAAGACATGAGCTGTGTGGTGTAATTTACTTCTGCAGGACACGTTTCATTGCCCGGTGGGAAGCAGGACGAAGGCGATGCCGACGACGTAGCGACGGCTTTGAGGGAGGCCAAGGAGGAGATCGGATTGGACCCATCTCTTGTTGAAGTCGTCACTGTTCTTCAACCATATGCGACCAAGGTAAGGACATAAATCCAACTTGTAAATACATCAGTTCTATTGCAGCTACATGAGCCTTGACCGTTTGCCCTCTCGCTCCATCTTCGGATTAAGGTTTTAGTGATGCCGAAGCTTAGCTAGTCGTTTATCGGAATGGTGTTGTTTCGTCGACATGGGGAAACTTTGCTGGAGATCATAGTATCGACAATCACAATTAGAGACCTCGAGGAAACTGCAGTCTCCACGTTTCTTCAGAATTTAGTGCTGGAATTGCGAAATAATCAGCAGATATTGTTGATCTTGCCAATCTTATGAGTGAAAATAGATCTTGAAACATTTCGGTCTCAAGTTTCTTTTGCCGTCTTCGATTTGCATAGATTGGTATCACGGTGATTCCTGTGGTATGCATTCTTTTTGACAAGAATGCATATCGTCCAACCCCGAATCCATCTGAGGTGGAAGCGATCTTCGATGCGCCTTTAGAAATGTTTCTTCAGGTACGGTGACTGCTCCTTGTTTTTGTCGGGAAAACGTTTTGCTCTACTGAGATATTTATCTTAGGAAGCCACTTAAATTTCATGTGTGTTACAGGACAGGAACAGGAGAGCGGAGGAAGCGGAGTGGATGGGAGTGAAGTATCTGCTCCAACATTTCGACTATCAAACAGCGGATAAAAAGTACGATATATTTGGTCTAACTGCTGTGATATTGATGGGGGTCGCATCGGTCGTTTACGAGCGGCCACCGGCATTTGCAGAGCTCTCTTCCAAATTTTGGCATTCCTAGGATGTTCTGTCTTGTTGCATAATCACTAACAATCTCAATGCAGCTCCTGCCTCAACATTCTGAGAGTAGCTATCTGTTTTAATCCAATGTAGAGAGAAAAACCTGAATTTAAGCTGCCAAGTTGGTGTCTGTCAATAACTCTGATTCCTTGGAACAATAGTGCTTGGTAGCAAATTCGAAATCATGATCAATATCTGTTAGCTATCCGTGAATTAGCACCTCTGCCGTTTTCAGGACCTAGAATTTGTTTCACGCTTTTCTCGCTATTTGATCGATACATTGTGATGTACGAATAGAGGAGAATAGAGGAGAAGGAACGTTGCAACAAATAGAGGAAAAGCACACGACTGCAATGGAAACTCAGTTTGAAAATCGCAACTGTTTCATAACCCAACATGGAATCGCAGATCAAACGCATGGAATGGCAAGCAAATTGAGAAAAAGGGACTTCTTGCAGAAGGATCACTATCCATAACCAATCTCTCCTACTTCACTCTAAGCATTTCATTCATAACCAGATTCAATTGATTCTGAGGGATCTTTGCGAAGCCGACGCCTCACACACTTTGGAATGACAGTGGCGATATCTTCTGTGGTTACTTTGTCTCTTCCCTTCAGAGCAGACAAGGCCTTAGCTGCTCCGTTAGTCACGATACCTCCTCTTAGTCCATCCACGTCCAGCTTTGGTGCAAACCCTGCAGATTTTCACCTTGAGATCTTGGTCAATGTGGACAGAAGAGAGATTACCCCTAGCCGAAACTATTTGCTGCTGCAACTTCTCTTGCAACTTCCATCCCGAGACGGCGGAATCTGAAACAACATCCACCAGGCACGTATGGAAGGTGAATACTGCATAGGCGGGCGCTCGGTCTTTTTAACTTCCTGCCGCGCGAGATGGGACAGCCAAGGGAGCTTCTTGGCCTCAAATGCAACGATTGTCTCATGTCATGCGCAATCACTACATCGAAAAATAAACTATTTCTCCTTTAGCGTGCTTAAATTAATTTATATCCAAGATCGCTCGTTACCGAAATCCTTCCAGATGGATTATTGCTCATTTGTAGTACTCTAGGATTACTCAGTATCTTGTAACACTCGGTCTTGTGGTAGAAGTTAGGTGTGATCAGTGGATGGACCCATGGACCCAAGAAGGGAATGGCTTGTCCAGGCTAATCCTTCTTGACCCATTTTGCCACGTGCCACGACTGTTACCCAAGACATCCCGTCGTACCTATATAATTGACTGGCCATTTTGCAGCCAACCCACCAACCGAACCATGACTAGTACTCCTCCATCAAGAGCCTCTCCGCTCGCTCTCCCGGACTCCCACGGGCTCGCCCCTCTGGCGCGACGGCTCCGTTGCTACGAGCCACCTCCTCCTTCCAGGCAAACGGATCGGCAGCAGCCTGAAACACTGGACAGTTCCGAGACAGGCGCCGGCCAGGGGTCGGAGATTGCGCCGGAGTCTCTCCGCCGCAGGCCCCGTTCGACGAGAGCTGCGGTTCTGATCTGTCTCTTCGAAGGCAGCGGCAGCGGGGGCGAGGGAGATCTGCGTGTCCTGCTCACCAAACGCGCCTCCACGCTCTCTGCTCATCCTGGTAGGCTTTCCTTCCATCATCAGGCCCTCGTGGTTTGCATTAATTACGAATCACCCGCGGGCCGAAATGTCCATCAGCATTTATCAGTAAGTTATCAACATAGGCGTCTATACTTAAATTTGTAGAAGCCAAGCAACTGAATATTTTAATTAAAAAAGGTGATAATTAGGTAGCTGGAGTAGTAGGCAATCAAAAAAGTTGGAAGAGAAAAGTTAGGTTGTCATGAATTTTAAAATTCAAATTCTTCGAAGGGGCATATAATTTGTACAGCTGCATGGGCCATCAAGGTTGACCATGTTGGTAATTTCGACACGAGGGAAACGGTTGATTGGAAAATGGGAGAAACACGGAGAGGTTTTTTTTTTACAGAGTACGTGACGATTTTCAATTGGATTTTGGAACAAGTAGGATCCACATGTTGAATCATTAGCTTCTTTAATCAGTCAAAACAAAACTGGCATGTCATTTCGGACTTGTTTGGTAAAATTAAAAATTTAAGTGCTGGAAGTGTTCGTACTAAATTTTAAATGATCATTATCCGAAGTGCTGAAAATAGAACTAAAATGTCGTTTGACGATAATCAAAAATAAATTAAACATTACTTTCTTTACAAACATGAAACTGTAATTACTATCGATAAGTTTTAACCATATGTTTCCAATTAACATCCATTATTAACTTTTCTTCTTAGTGAGTTATTAAGCCCTTCCTCGCATACCAAATTAGTGATTTTTTATTTAATTGAATTATTCAAATAAATTCTAGTGATGGTTATCTAACAAATTGACTTTCATTAAGTGCTGGCTTTTTTGTTTCCAGCATTTAAATGAAGTCATCGAACAGGTCCTTCGTCAAGAACTTCTACTAATATCTCTCGGTACATGTTGCATTAGAAGATTGTCTTTCCTAAAAATAAAGTGAAATGTGGATTTTTTTTTTGATGGATTATTATAGCGTCCATAGCCAGTGGAGTCTAAATTCCGTCGTACGTTGAATGAACTTTTAAACTCCAGTTAATAAATTGAATTGCCAGCTGAATGTATCTTACCATGATGCTTTCTTTTTCGCATGTTGCATAAGGGAATGATTTAAAGATCCATGGATATTCCTTACAACTTTCTTTTTGCAAATTAGCGAAAATTTGTTAGTCTCTCTAAGAGAATCTGGTTTCAACTATTGAACATTTTATAAAATTTTATGCTTTTCTGTTCATTCCATTCATGGCGTTATTTTCCCTCCTCGTTATGAAGTTCTGGTTTCTGTGCGCGAGTCAGAACATGAGCTGTGCGGTGTATTTCATTTTTACAGGAGAAGTTTCGTTGCCTGGTGGGAAACGGGAGGAAGGCGACACGGACGACATCGCGACGGCCTTGAGGGAGGCCAAGGAGGAGATCGGGTTGGACCCATCTCTCGTTGAAGTCGTCACTGTTCTTCAACCATTCGTGACCAAGGTAAGGACGTTAATCCAGCTTGTGCATCCATCGGTTCTATTGCAGCTGCATGAGTCTCAACTGTTTGCCCTCTCGGTCCATCTTCACATTGAGTGTTTAGCGATGCCGAAAGCTAGTCGTCTCTAGGAATGATGTCGTTCCGTAGAGATGAGGAAACTACGCTGGAGATGACAGCACCGATTCTCGCCAATGGGAGGCTGCAGTCTCCATGTTTCTTCAGAATTTGGTGCTGGAATTGCGAAATGATATGCTGATCTTGCCCATCTGATGACTGAAATAGACAATGAAATATTTCTGTGTGAAGTTTCTCATGTCGGCTTCAATTTGCACAGATTGGTATCACGGTGGTTCCTGTGGTTGGCATTCTTGCCGACAAGAATGCATACCATCCAGCCACGAATCCGGCCGAGGTGGAAGCGATCTTTGATGCGCCTTTAGATATGTTTCTTCATGTACGGCGATTGCTCCTCATTTTTTCATCGGGAAAACATGTCCTCTAACAACGAGAAATTTATCTTTCGATGCCACCTGAATTTCGCTTATGTGTCACAGGACGAGAACAGGAGAGCGGAGGAGAGGGAGTGGATGGGAGATAAGTATCTACTCCATCGTTTTGACTATCAAACAGCAGATAAGAAGTATGAGATATTTGCTCTAACAGCTGGAATATTGATAAGGACCGCATCGGTCGTATACCAGCGGCCACCGGCATTTGCAGAGCGCTGTCCCAAATTTTGGCATTCCTAGGATGTTCTGTGTTATTGCATAATCATTACAAAATCAAATAAATTTCCAATCTTGACATTGTGAGAATAGCCATTCTTGTCATCTAATGTAGAGACAGAAACCTGAATTTGAGCTACCAAGGTGGTAAGTGTCAATTTACATTGGAGAAAATCATTACTTGGAAAAACAGGGTTTTGGTAGTGAGTTCCAAATCACGACAGCATCGATCCTCATCTTTCCGCATGCTACAGTGTAAAAGACTGATATGGCTACTACATTGTGGCTGTCTTAACACTAGTGTCCTGCATATCTCTATTGCTTGTTCATTTAGAGCTCCAATTGCAAAGCAAATTGGCGATATCTTGACTAAACTACACAAATCCTGAAAATTCCACGCAAAGTTTCTTTTCCATTTTTATTCACATATCGAGGCATCACAGTGGTTCACGTACTTGGTGTACTTTCCAATGAGAGCACATACCATCCTGTCCTGAATCCCTCCTAGGTTGAGTTGATCTTTGATGCGCCTTTAAAAATGTTTCTCAAGATCCGGCAGTTGTTCCTCATTCGTGTTGAGAATTTTGTTTGTTCTGTAGAAATTTTTTTTTAATGTAGCATTTGGCTTCCACTGATTATTGCAGGGCCAGAACTGAAGAGAATAAAACCTGAGCTTTGTTACATTCCTAGAATCTGTTTTTAGCTTTTCATGTTCGATCAATATATCTCACAATGTATACAAATAGAGGAAAAGCACACAACTGCAATGGAAACTTTCAGTTTAAAAATCACAACTGTCTCATAATACGACACAGAATCACAGATCAAACATTTCGAATCACAAGCAAACGGAGGGAAAGGAACTTCTGTCGACGGGTTCACCATCCATAACCAATCTTTCCTTCTTCATTTTAATTTCCTCAATATTATGATCAAGAACAAGACCTACCTTTCCAAGCATGGTTGTTCTGAATGCATAAACAAGTATGTGGAGCAATAGAAACCATTGAAACAGAAATGCTGCTCCACTTAACATTTCATTCATAAAATAAAACTAAAATGCAAAAATTACAGTGGGATGGGAGAAAAACGTAATTTCAGCAGGGAAAAAGATTCATTTCGCTACATACCTCAACTGAAAACCTCATAAAACTTTTCAATTACTAGTAGTCCCGAGTCAATTGATTCCAAGGGATCTTTGCGAAGCCGATGCCTCAAGCAGTTTGGAATCACAGTGGCGATATCTTCCGGGGTTACATTGTCTCTTCCCTTCAGAGAAGCCAAGGCCTTAGCTGCTCTGTTACTCACAATGTCTCCTCTTAATCCATCGACATTCAGCTCAGCACAAACCTTGGAAATTTTCACCTTGAGATCTTGATCAATCTGGACAGAAGAGAGATTACTCCTAGCTGACCTTATTTGCTGCTGCAACTTCTCTTGCTCTGCTTTGTAAGAATCACGGAACTCCTTGGGGTTCTTGTCAAATCTTGCTCTCTCCTCCACGATCTTTACCCTCAGTTCCGCATCCCTCACTGTCCCTACCTGTGCATGCATACCGAACCGATCAAGAAGCTGTGGTCTCAACTCCCCTTCTTCAGGATTTCCTGAGCCAATGAGAATGAATCGAGCGGGGTGCGAAATGGAGATTCCTTCCCTCTCCACGGTGTTCCATCCCGAGGCAGCGGAATCTAAAAGAACATCCACCAAGTGATCATCCAAAAGGTTAACTTCATCCACATAAAGAATCCCTCTGTTAGCTTTAGCAAGAAGGCCTGGCTCAAATGCCTTGACACCCTCAGTGAGGGCTTTCTCGATGTCTATCGTACCGCACACCCTATCTTCTGTGGCCCCCAGTGGCAAATCCACCATGTTGATTTTGGTCGACACAACAGGGAGTTGTTCCCCTTTTATCACTAGTTCCCGAACTTCCACGCCCATGGATTCCGGATCTTGAGGGTCTGAGTTATATGGGTCACCAGCAACCACCTGGATCTCAGGGAGTAAATCGACCAATGACCGGACAGTAGTGGATTTCCCGGTGCCCCTATCTCCCATAATCATAACACCACCAATCTTAGGATCGATGACATTTAGTAAGAGGCACAGCTTCATCTCATCTTGCCCAACTATAGCAGCGAAAGGATAGACCGGTCTCTGACTCTCCTTAGAGGCAAGCTTCTGAGCCTGAAAAATGAAAAAAACCATCCAATCCAGCTCACAAAATCCTCCAGAAGCAATCCATGCTAATTCTCCCCCAAATAATTCTCACTTCACTCAACAAGACCACCCTCAAACAACCATCAACTGCAAAGCATTTTCTTTTTCCCAATTGACTTCAATTAGCGTAATGCCTCAGCCTAAGAAATCCTCACTTAATCATTAAATGCAATGGAAGCAGCCCAATTTTCAGTCTACTTTCACTAAAAAACTCAGCAATTAACAAATTTGAAGCATCAATCTACATCAGTCTCTTGCTGCAACTTCCCAGAAATGCATAGAGCTAATAAAAGAAAAGGCAAAGGAAAGAATCGATACCTGCTCGACAGAATTGATGTCAGTCGCGACATTGGTGACGGCAAGATGCCACGGCGACCTTCCTTTCTTGGTCTGAAACCCAATCCCTCCATAGCATTTCTTGCCATGATTCTGCACTGCAAACAAGAAAATTCAACAACAAAGGCAAATTCCACAGACCCATTAAAAACCTCATAAACCCCGAGCTCGAAATAGTCGAATTCGAGCAAATTAAAGACCAGAACCGAAATGGGTCGTCCGGATTATCTCCCCCAAACGCTTAGCAAATTCTCAGAAACATGTGCAGGAAAGTGCACCTGAAATGGAGGAGAGGCGCCGGGAGGCCAAGATTGCTGTGGAAGAAGTTCCGAGGAGAGACGCCATGGCTTCTTCGTCTCGCAGAGCTAGCGCTTCTCTCACTGGCTTCACATAGATTTTCGGTCGATTTATTTTATTTTTTTATTTTTCGAGGAAAACTCCTATTGGTTCGTCACTTTGAGGATAAGGTGATAGATTTCAGCAAAGCCTTCAGGATTCTCCCTACTGGACTTTCTTCATCCTTCCGGCCCAGCCCGTTGTGGTCGTTACATATATGTCTTTTTTTTTTTTTTTTTAAAGGTGTGATCTTAACTTCCATTCGTTTTTTGCTCAAAAAAAAAAAAAAAAAAAAAACTTCCATTCGTTTTCTTATATTCACCTGCCGGCCGGTGCCCGCACGTCTTGCGCACCTGATTCCCCTTATAATTTTTATTTCCCCAACGGGAAGGAATAAACTCTAGTCATTTTATTATTTTGGGCTTTCGGATGCAATTTGCATTGGTGCAACAAAACATGGAGGGAGAATCTTCACAGGGCCGCTACTTATTTGATGGGTAAAGATTTCTACAAGTGCATTGCCCGTTTTTCCTTTAGCGCGCTTTGTCATATCATTTGGAAAAAACGGGAATAACATCATCTTTAGAGACCAGCCCTTGACGATTTCGATCATGAAGAATCACCTCTTTAAAGTGGTTCGAGACAAAGCTATCACCTTCAGGAACGTCGAAGATAATTTTAGAAACAAAAGGTTGTAGAAAAGTTGGGGCCTAGACCCGATTATTTTCACTAGGGACTTGTAGGTACTTTGATTCAATGGTGACCTCTTCCTAACCTGTGGCGTATATGGTAGCCGATTGTCCATGTCGTGCTTCTTTTTCGTTTTGGTGTTGTAGTGTGTGTGCCGCGTTTTGAGGCTTTTACATCCCGTCACCTTTCCACTCTTTTTGTTTCTACATTTGGAGTGTAAGTTTTTAGTGAAGAAATTTTTTGTACATTTGGCATTTCCTCAATATATTTTTACCTTTTACCAAAAAAAACTCTAGTCATTTTTACATCCTAAGGATCCTAAAATCTAGATGAGAAACAAGATAAAGCTTTTTAAGATTTGCTTAGATACTTATGTGATAATGAAATGTTAGAAAAGCTAAAGATGTTAGAATGGAGAGCCAACTAATGCATATCAAATACGTTACATATGGAAATTAACGGGAATATGCTTGACATACGTTATTGACTTGTATTCCTAACAACTTGAGCAATTAGTGTAGCAAATCGACTGATTTTATATAATTTTTTTAAACACATTTTGCGAGCGTTGTGGGAGGGATTAACTTTTGTTATTTGCATTGGCGTGTATTCCCTGTGATTTCGTTTTCTTATCTTGATTTCCTTATTTAGCTAATTTAGGTCAAGGCGTTATCTGTGTAGACCTAGGAAATTATCCTTCATCTATCAAATTTTGTTTAGACACTCTTTCTCGCTATCAAATTTTGTATAAATTTTATTGGGGGTTATAGCGTGTCAGACAGAGCTAATCATATAATAAGTTTTTTTTTTTTTTTTGGTGAGATTCATTATGGGTCCGTTAAATTCTTGAATTGTGTGATTAATTTGGGAGAATTGATTTAGTCTGTGTAATATAGTCAAAGAAACAGTCGCATTTCATCAAAAGAAGAATGGGGTAAGGTGGTTGATTGAGATAATGACTGACATGTCAAAGGCTCCTGACGATGTGGTAAGGCCAATCTTTAGAGTTTATCATGGGACTAGCAGCTTCACTAGTTTTTCTCATCTTAATTGGCCTACCTACTTAGCTAGGTTTTACTGCCACTTCATTAATTTAGCTAGCTAAATTGCCAAATCGAGCTTTTGATAAGTGATAGATCTGGAAATGCGTTGACAGGTTCACTCATTCAGAATTCTAGGCTTTCACTTGCTATAGTTGTGATATGATTAAAAAAAAAGTTAGTGGCAAACCTCTTCATTCATGACTATAGAATTCTTCTGTCGATTTTCATTTTGAATTTCACGTACAAATGTTGATTTTAACATGTAATATTCTCACTTATGTTCAAAATATGATCACCGATCATATCACATAAGTAGTGTAGTGATCACAATAAATTCTTGAAAAAAAAAAGAGAGAAGAAAGAGAGAAGAGAATTAGATCAAACTTGGAGGAGGGGAAATGAAAAGTCCCCCATAGGAACTTCCTCCAAATTACAAAACCAACGTCCACAGCTTACAATGAAATAGCCACTCAAGCATCTTGCTTTGACATTAAGCAAAGCCAAACTCCATCTTCCCAAGCTTCTCCATCTCCTCCCTAAAACCACATAAGCACCTGTCCTTCAGATTCACCAAAACCCTAAAGCCATCGCTAGGATCTCCGACTCCGACCTCGGAACAAGGCAAGAAGAAGCAAGCCTCGTTGCTCCCCAAGAGCTTCCTCGAGAGGGGCAGCACGTTGGCCGGCCCTCCCCACCCAAAATCCACCGCCGAGTGCCCCAAATGCCTCCAATCCGTGAATCCGCTCACATTTTTCCCTGAAAACAAAAATCATCGAGTGAGCTCGTTTTACAGATGATGTTGTAGCTAGTTCTACTGTGAAAATGCGTTGAAATATGTCAAAGGAGAATTTGTGTTAGATAACATTCGATAAATGGCCGCAATACGCTAGTCAACTATCAATCTTGTGTTTCAAATTGGATATCCGAGATTCTTCGAACATCTGACTAATTCTACTAGATGTTGTAGACTCCCAACTCATTGCATGTGGTCTAAATTTGAGAAATCACAATATCGTACTCCTAATGAAGACCTCAAGATATTAAAAAGTGTAAGTGTGCCTATTTATGGGACATTAAATGATAATAGACATGTAAATCATAATATACGGACACTTGGCTATTTCTGACCATAAAGTATCTTTTGCATCCTTATAAAAAATGTCCTAAGCACGTGATATTAAAAGCCGCTAAATTTTTTTCCTGATAAATTGAAATAAAAGAGTATTTCCTTGACATGCACTCAATTCATTGAAAATTGATTGGCTTGTCTCTCCATTATCATGAGGTAATAATAGATAAATATATACTATTTCGTGGTCAATGTCAATGCCTGCTATGCAATGTAAATCTTTTTTTATAAAAAAGAAATAGAAAGGAAAAACAAAAGCCTTCTCCTTCTGACCTGCCGAGGCGCCTTCTCTTCGATGTGCTTCTTGAAAGTCGATGTACGATCGCACGTACTCATCACTTGCGTTGCGCTTGCTCTTCCTGATCAGCTCCGCGACTTCCCAAATTGGCTTTTCCAGCAAGTCTCTCGCCGTCAGTTGGACGTATATCGGTACACATCCGTTGCCCCAGTAGCCGACGGGCAATGGCGGTTTCAGCACCCTGCGGATGTTCGTCGAGTATGAGAATTTCACCGTCTCGTCACCCGGAATGTCCGATACTTTGACCCTATTTCAGGAATTTGTGAATCAATTGAAGTCAAGACGTTGCGGCAGGATATTTACATATGTGCAAATCTCTAAATTAGCCGTGTAATCAGAAGGATAATCCTAAGATAATCTCGAAAAGGTTGGTGTACTTAAATGACTTACTTTGCGCGCCAAATGAATGCACCTAAAGCTTCGAACGTGGTGAACTTCTGGCCGCACTTTTCCAGCATCGACGCCTTAAACCGGTCCAACCACTCCTCTTTCACGTGGAAAAACTCCCTACCAAACTTGCAATTCTCTTCATCGTCGTACGGGTTCCGACCCTTCTCGCATAGGTAATCCCCAACTGGCGCCTCGACCCGACCCGGACTCCTTGGCCCCAACAAGATGTCTCGGTCCCACACTGGCTCGATGGAAACTCGCTCCGCCCCACGAGCTAGCTCCGCTGCCGCCCCGAAGAATAGGGTCGCCCCGAGCCCGTCGCACATGGCGTGGTGTATGGCGGTGCCTAAGCTGAACCCCCCGCATTCGAACACTGTGACTTGGAGCATGCACGGTTTGGCCAAACTCTCCTCAGGATCCGGGTCGGGTATCAGCTGCTCCAAGAAACCCGAGTCTGCGTCATCAAGGTTTTTAACCGCATGGAGAGTGCAATTGGCGGTGGCGTGAACGAGTGGCACGCCTTGGCCGGCAACACAGTGCAGCTCGAGGCGGCGATGATCGTTATCGCCAGGGCAAAGCGTGCCGCATAGAGGGTAGTAGTAACAAAGTGCACCAGAGAGCGCTCTGGCAATGACATGGTACGGTGTATCGTGGGCACGCTTCGTTTGGTCGGCATTTACATACACACGGAGGTAACGGAACATGATGTCGAGATTAGGATCGGTGTCGAGGTGCGAGAGAGGGAGGACCTGTTCTTGATCGAGAAGGGGTGGTGTAGAGGGTTGGATGAGTTTGGTTTCAAGGATTTGGACTTGCATTTTGTCGATCGGTTGGCTTCTGGCACATGAAATTCGGAAAGGTTAGGGTTTCATTTTTGGGAGAGTTATGACTTTATTTGTTGGGGATTTAGAATTTATAGGTGGTCCGCATCATTGTCGATGCCATGGAACTTTTTGTCTTTTTTAAGATAAAGGTGTGGTTGGGATTTTCAAGGGTGTTAAGTTTGGTGGATGTGACACGTGGAGCATTTTATGCCATAAATCCTAAAAGTCAAATGAATGTTATGGGGAGGAGGGAACGGAGCCACGATTCTATACTTCCGTGTCATGAGATATTCTTTTTTTATTTTTTCCTATAAATTTGATTTAATTTTTTTTAAAGCATTCAAGAATTGTTGGTAAAAGAAAAAGACGGGATGATTTTTCTAGGTGGGTTCGTTGGTAAGTTATTATTCTTTTAATGAAATTACCAACTTACCCATGCGTTTTGCGCCGGGGGGGGGGGGGGGGGGGGGGGGGGGGGGGGTGTTGGAGTATTTGAGACAAATTAAACAATTTCGGGGCAATTTGGCGAAAATGGTTCCATTGAAGGGGTGAAATTGGACTTATGAGGTTTTATATATATAGCTAATATTTATTATTGAATTATTGGTGTTTGATTATGAGGTAACTTCGTCAAAGGAAGGGAGCTTGAGCTCCTAGAAGAGCCTCTGCAGCCTGTTGGACAGTAGCAGGCTCCACAGATTGGTTCATTATTTGAATGTATCGGTGTTTATATGCTTCGCACCCTAATCTCCTTGTATCTGTCTTTCTCAAATGGAAGGAATACTCTCTTGTTGTTTAATATTTTGGTGATCTCGAGTTTAAAATGAATACCGAAATAGAGTCTTTTAAGGACTTATATATATATAGTCGCCTTTCAAGAACCTCAAAAGAACCAAATTACTCCTCCCATTTCTCTATTCAGACCCAGTCCATCTCTCTCTCCGGCGCTCGACCTTGCTCTCTGGAGATCCTATGCTTGGCTTGATCTAGCGAACTTTTGTTGCTCGTGACTGTGAAATGTCAGTGTTCGCTATTTGTTTCATAGGGTAAAACAGAGGTAATTCATGAGCGGGTTGAGTTTCCGAATGGCTTTTGCCGTATGTTTCATTGGTTCATTTGGTTTCAGAAGACCTCTTTGTGATCGAGGTTGACTGGCTTTATGGAGTTCATTGGAGCATCTTCTTTGACATTATAAATTAGGCACAGGGAAGGATTTCTTTCTGAATTGTTATGTTTATCTCTCTGGTATTATGGTGCATTTGACTTCAGAAACTGGGAAGGGTAGTTTCCCGTGAAACAAGCCGATAAATATGTATCTTCATAATTGCTGTAAGCCTATCACTGGTAGTCTGTGGCTCCTTGCAGTTTCACCGCAATGTAAGCGCTTATGTAGAGAAAATCGCTCTGACTTACAACATTTACCTGCTCTCTGTCTTGATTTCTGAGGTATGAGTTGGAGATTTTCGCCACTCACGGCATAGATTTTGCTCAAAGATAATGCTATTTCATGGCATCTCTCTTCAGAAAAATGATACCATGAAAAGTGGCTGTTCTGATGTACATGTTACATGTCATTCATCTTAATTGAGCTTCATTGTGTTGGAAAGTGGATGATCCGAGTGCGATGGGAGGACTCATAATACAGTCATAAATTTATTTGCTACAACATAATGGAAAAGTTTCTGATGTTTAAATTACCCACGTTGGATGGCTTTAATCTTGATTCATCCATGTCTGAGCGAGAACAAAGTGGGAAGAATGTTATAGGAAGCAAAGGCAGATCTTCAGAGATGAATGAGCACCAGGGCTCAAAAACTTGCCTTGGCGAGGCAATTGCAGACTCTGAGGATAATGCTATCATTGACAATGTTCAATCTATGCGCTGTGTGGGTACACCAGAGATTCAGGGAGAAAGCTTCTATAACTTTAACTTCTATGCCCAACCCAAAAAAAGAAAAAATGATTGGGTGCCAAAGTCTGTAGCCTGTGGAAATCCAATCTGAGAACGATCTTAAAGGTCAAACAACATGTGTAATTAGGAATCTGATCAACAAGGTTATTCATCAGATCAAAGAGAACCAGGAGAAGTAAATGTGCAGCCCGGGGTTGATACAAATTTAAGTACCATTCCAGAGATTCCAAGAAACGATTTGTCTATTGTCAAAAGTTTGAATTCCACTTTGGGTGAAGAGCAGAGTAACAGGGAAGAAATGGTAAGGGCTCAGAAGGTTCAACTGTGCCACATATTCCTGGAACAGAAAGCAAATGAAAGCAATAAACATTTTATTGATACATCGAATGCTACTGGAAGAAAGCCTGCAGCTTATATATTGTCCTCTTTCTTTACCTGTAGACAGCCTTGACAAGCCCACTCAAAGTTTTTGAAGAGATCAGAGGAAATTAAGAGTCGGTCTTCTCAAGAGCCATCAACTTGGAGAAAGCTTGTTGGTCTAAATTCTCTCATGAGGAAGCACACGAACAGTCAATCTCCTTTGACAACAAGCCATATCAGTGTGAGCACCACTTCTCTCCTGAAGTGAAGCATCTGTACCCAATCAAATTTTAATTTTAGAGCTGAATGAGATTTTGTTCAAATTCTACCACTTTTTTTTTTTTTCCATGTACTTCACTTAAAAGTAGTTGACACTGGGTCATTGATGTGCCAGTCATGTGCTTCCCGCCACCATGCCCTCCCCCAAGAGGAAAAAAAAGAAATTTTTTTTTTATCTTCTTCCCATATGAAGCTGCCCTGGTTATGACAACTCTGTTATCCGATGGACTTTCAACAAGGGAAAAATGAGATACTTTTTGTTCGATTGTGTATCATAGTTTGTGTTGAGACATTGGACAATCTGCTAATTGCTGTATATTACTAGTTTGATCAACACAAATGTTTATACTTGCTAAGAATCTTTTGATGTGACATCTTTGTCTCTGGTAACATGTGACTGAAGTAACTACCAGTGGACTACAAGGCTAGAAGCAGGAAGCCCAGTCTGTCCTAGCCTGACATATTCATGTTTGAGTTGTACCTTTTGAGTCAAATGAAATGGGAGTGCGATATTCTTTGAGACATAGTCACTTTTAAGACCGAAATAACTTATGATTACAGAAAAGATGTATCAATGTCATGTCGTATCTGTTTTATGTATAATGCTGTTTCTGTTATGTCATATCCTATCTTAGAGACATTGCTAGCACTAATAAATAGAATTCGTATTTTGGATTAGTCCATTGACACAACATTATTCTGCATATGCTTAATCTGCTTGTACTAAACTTTTGCAGTTCTCCAAGCAAGACAGGCAATTTGAATGAGTTGTCAAAACCAACAGAAAAGTTTGCATCAATTCTAAAGTCACTAATTCAAGCAAAGAATCTTTTAAATGTCATTTGAAGAACAGTAACTCTCTCAAAATGAGGTCTCACCTGCCTCCTAACTTGATGTCCTGGAATTTGAAATCATTCTTAGAAATATGCTAGCTTGATCCCTGCAAGCTAACCATTGTTGCACGACTTGTCTTCCAAACTTTACAATCGTCCAAAACATGTAGTCCAATCAAAGTGTGATTCCTGAACAATAAAATTGCAACCAATCTTCCATGAAAGTTTCAGAAAAGGAAAGAAATGATTGAGATTATGCAGTCAAACCAATTAGTTATACATATCAACTAATGTCCAAAGTGTTTGACCTATTTGTTAATGAATACCGTGCACAAGAAAATAGATAGAAGCTGTTCTAATTCCTTGAAAGGTACTGATAAAAGTCATATTTGTAGGTTTTAACTGCATTTATTGAGATTGAAGTATGAGAAAGGATCTATTTATAAGAGGAAACAATATCATACCAAAAAAAAAAAAAAAAAAAATGGAAACATTCGAAACAAATGTCATGACTCGTGTTTGCATTTAGGACCTTAGCAGTCATTTGTGCTATCCACGTTGGATGGCTCTAATCTTGATTCATCCATGACTGAGGGAGAACAAGGTGGGAAGAAGGTCATAGGAAGCAAAGGGAGATTTTTAGAGATGAATGAGCACCAGGGCTCGAAAGGTCTCCTTCCTGAGGATATTCTAGACTGTGAAGATAAAGCTGTCATTGATAATGATGAATCAACATGTTGTGTGAGTAACATCAGAAGTTCAGGTAGAGATTTCTGTAACTTCAACTCTATGTCTAACTTTATTTGCAGCTTGTAGAAATTCAATCCTAGAAAGATCTTCTTTGGATAGGACAAACAGCATGTGCACTCAAGAATCCGATCAACAAGGTTGTACATCAGATAAAACAGTACCAAGAGAAGTTTCACGTTCAGCCCAGGGCTGATACAAATTTAAGTACCATTCCAGAGCTTCCAAGAAAAGATTTGTCTATCATCAAAAGTTTAAATTCCACTTTATATGAAGAGCAAAGTAACAGGGAATAAATGGTAGGGAAAGCCACATATTCTTGTGGCAACGTACGTTTAGAAGGTTTAACTATGTCACATGTTCCAGGAACATAAGGCGAGGCAAACTAAAGCAGTAAACCTTTTCTTGATACATGGAATCTACTAAGGCTGATATAGAAGAGGCCAAGCCTGCCACAAATCTTCATCTGAGTAAAGTAATGCATGATGGTGAAATGGCTGTTTTAGGTTGACCCTACTTTATCCCTTACCTTTAAGTGATTTGTGGAATGAGAGGGCAGAAAACTTATAAGAGGATAACATTGGCAAGTTTATGCCATTTACTAAGAGCAATGAGTCATTAATGTCTCTTTTTAATAAACATGGACTTGATGGTTGATTTTATGAAAATTTAGGAAGAATATGCATATGTAGCTCAATGTTCCAAGGACAGGAACACAGCAAGTTCTTGTGGTCATCAGTTTGATGCACTCATTCATTGGGTTTTGGCTATCATGTTGATGCATTTGATGATAATTTCCAGATTTGAGTAGAAAATTTTGTGGATTGACAGCATTACATTTTTGCACTTCTTAGTTCACTTTTACTACTATGTTGATGTCCCAAGTAGAGAGCCTGCAGCTCATGCATTGTGCCCTTTCTTTTCCTGTAGGATGCCTGGACAAACCCACTCAAATTTATTCAATGGATCAGAGGAAATCAAGAGTTAGTCTTCTCGAGAACTATCACCGGGAGAAAGGTTACTCAAATTATTAGTAAAAGACTTGCTTATGTGCATCTAAATGAGAAAGGATGAAAATTTTCTATTTTATTCCAGTTTCTTTGATTGGACATGGAGTGCTTTATAACATCACATGGTTTACGCAATGTTCAACAGGTTGGGAGACAAAGCCAAAGATTCTCAAGTTGAGGGAAAGTCGCTTTTTGATCTAAATTCACTTGCAAGGGGGCACACAAAAAGTCAATCTCTTTTGACAGGAAGCCATGTCAGTGTGAAAAACACTTCTCAACCTGGGGTGAGGCATCTGTACCCATTCAAATTGTAACTTTAGATCTGAATGAAATTTTGCTCAAATTCTATTGATTTCTTTCTCCCCATGTACTTAACAGTAGCTGACAGCGAGTCGGTAATGTGTAAGTTATCTTCTTCCCGCTGCCACCCCCTCCCCTCAGAGGGGATGACGGGAAGGATTTTAACTCCTCCCCATAAAAAGTTGCCTTGGTTATCACTCTTCTGTTATTGAATGGACATCTAAGGTAAAATGAGATATTTTTTGTTTGATTGTATATCATAGTTTCCATTGAGACATTTGAGACTCACCTAATTGCTTTATATTACTATTTTGATCAACCCACGTAGATATGTGTAAAAAAATCTTTTGATGTTCTCTCATCATTTTGTTGCTGTTGCATCTCAAGTCTAAGTCTTCTATTATTATTTGCCAAGAAAGCTCATATTAAATTCATCTTAATATGCTATAAGGAGGATATTGACATCTTTGTCTCACTGGTACATAGACTGGATTATCTAATGGAAGACTACAAGCCTGGAAGTAGGGTTCACCATCTGCTGTAGCATGATTTATTCAACTTTGAGTTGAACCTTCTAAGTCACATAAAATGGGAGAGGGATAGTCCTTCATATAATATTTACTTTTAAGATTGAAATAACTCCTAGTTATAGAAAAGATGTATCAATGTCATGTTATGTATGTCCTATGTATGATGCTGTTCATGTTATATCATCACTGTCTTAGAAACATTGCCAGCTCTAACAAGTAATTTTCATTTGTTGGATTAGACCTTTTGGATGACATTATATTGCATATGCTTAATCTGCTTGTACTAAATTTTTGCAGCTCTTCATGCAAGACAAGCAATTTGAATGAGTTGTCAAAACTAGTTGAAAATTTATGCGATGATCCAGAAGTAACTAGTTCAAGCGACAAATCTTACAAGGATTCAAGGATCAGAAATGTTGATGCGAAGAACAGCATTTCCCTTGAATCAGCCGCAAGGGCAATTCATCTATCGAGCTTGAAACTAATGAGGTCTCACCTGCATCCGAACTTGATGTCCGGTTTTTGAAACCATTCTTAGAAACTTTGACTCTTCAGTACATTGACCCCACTAAACTGATATGCCAGTCCGTCCCTGCATGCTAAAAATCATCATCGGAGTCGTCTTCAAAATTGCACAAGCCTCCAAAACATGTCCAAATCTGATCAAAACGTGATTTTTGAAGAAATAAAATCACAGCCAATCTTGTGTGAACGTTTCAACCAACAATACATATCAACTATTGTCTACCGTGATTAATTATTTTGGCAATGCATATTATGTACAAGAAAATAGATATACATATCAACTATTGAAATTGTAAACTTTCACTTGCAATTGTATCTCAATTCTAAGTCTTCCATTATTATTTGCCACGAAAGCTTATATTAAATTCACCATAATATGCTCTAAAGAGGATAGTGACATCTTTGTCCCTGGTTACGTATGACTAAATTAGCTACTAGAAGATACAAGCCTGGAAGTAGGGCTCACAATGTGCTGTGGCCTGACATATTCATGTTGGGTCACGTGAAATGAGAGAGTATGATGTATCAATGCCATGCCATTTTTGTTCTATGTATGATGATGTTCATGTTATGTCATATCCCATCTTGGAGAGATTGCCAGCTCTAACAAGTAGATTTCATATATTGGATGAGGCCTTTCACACAACATTATTCTGCATATGCTTAATCCGCTGTACTAAACTTTTGCAGTTCTTCATGCAAGATGGGCAATTTGAATGAGTTGTCTAAGACCAATCAAAAAGAGATGGGACAATCTTGAAATAACTAATTCAAGTGAGGAATCCTTTAGGATTCGAAGAAATGTTGATGTGAAGAACAACAACTCTCTTAATTCTGCCACAAGGGTAAATCATCTTTCTAGCTTGAAAATGATGAGGTCACACCTGCATCCTAAGTTGATGTCCTGGTTGGAAATCATTCTCAGAAACCTTTGGACTCTTCAGTGCATTGACCCCGATAAGAAATTATGCTAGTTCTGTCCCTGCATTCTAACAATTATCGTGCGGGTTGCCTTCAGAACTTCACAAGCGTCCGAAACATGTTGTCAAATCAAAGCCTGATTCCTGAAAAATAAAATCATAACCAATTTTAGGAGAAAGCTTTCGAAAAAGGAATGGCATGATTAAAATAATGCAATCAAATAGATAGGAGTTGCTTTAAAATCCTCAAAAGATACTGATGAAAGTCATACATACAAGTTTTGGCTGTATTTGTTGAGATTGAAATATGAGAAAGGATCAATATAGAAGAGGAAACAATATGGCACAAGAAAATGTTGTAAATCATGTAGGATTAGAATGAAATTGTGTATGTGGATTATGCACATCAAATGAGTTCGATTTTCCATTTCACCAAATGTAAACAATTTTACATTGTAGCCATCTGCCCTGTCTTTGACTCGTATGCTACCTATGTCCATGACATTAGTAAGACATTTTATTAGTCTGACCCATTATCTGCCTTAGATATAAGCTTCTAAGATAGAAAAAGCAATATGTTTTTACCCAAAAAAAGAAAAGAAAAAAGAAGACCGGAGCTAGTTATAAATTAAGTAGATGAAGCATTTCCTCCTCATTTTCCCCTTTTCTATCTAGTGTAGTGGAAGCAGGTCAATGAAATGAAATGAAATGCCTCACAACTGAAAAAATAAATGTTTGAACGATGTTTAAAGTGGCTATTAACAAACACGGTAAAAAACCGGGGAGGATGCAGACTTTCAAAAATTAGATTTTCATTGTTTTTTTTTTTTTAGAATGAAAAATCTTAATAAATATTTCTAGATGCTTTTGGAACACGCATCCTAATTGGCCGACCCCATCCACATGCAAATTCAATTAACACTCAACTCCATCAATAACATAAGTTAGTCGATTTGTGGATCGGTGGACCATTTAAGTTGTGTTCTTGAAAGAATTCCCTCAGCAAATTCTTATTGAAGTTGTGCAATGAGTATAGGATTCTTTTAGTGTTCTATTTTCACTGTGGAAATTGCAAATCACTAAACTCATCTCCATAATGAATAGTATTAAGTAAGAAATGACAATAAAGTGGAGTGTATTACATAAAAATTCGCTAAATAAACAATTCATTTCATATAAAGTGAAAAGAACATTTTAATGAGATACTCTGAGTTAATTTATATATTTTTTTGCTAAAAATTGCAATTTTTCCAATGACTTTTGATAAAAGCTGACCTTATCCCATAGATTTGCTGCACATATAGAACTTTCTCATTTAAAAAAAGAAAAGAAAAGAAAATGAGAAAACATGAGCTGAAAATAAAACAAACTTATATCGAGTGGGTTTTAAAATAAGTGAGATCAAATATTAATTGATTTTTGTTTATTTTTTAATTTCTCACCATTATTACAAATCTACCTTAGAGTTGAATTGGTGTTTGTGGACGGTTGCGTCAAGAAAATATAAAAAAGAAATAGAGAGAATGATCCAGACTCACCTTATAATGCTTGAAGGACTGGACGGAGCCGCTGAATCCTTTCTTAACCCCAGGTAATCTCCCGCACCTTGTGATATACGTGGCAATCATTTGGCAGTTTGGTGGTTGACACATCAATCAACCTTTCCAACGATCCGCAATCATGAAGTGTTAAATAGTTCAAAAACTCCAACTCGTCGATGCCCTCGACATCCCGTAGCCTCTCGCAGCCCATGATTGATAAAGACTTTAGGTTCTTTAAGTTTGACAAACCACCGAGACTTGCAAGTAAGGACACCCCAATGTCAAAGCCTTCCCACGATTCCAATGTACCTACAACTTGAACATCGAGTATCTTAGGGCACCTCCACCAGGTAGAGAGTACGCAACTTATTTAAGACCGTCGATGGAAAAATTAGCCTCCCTTCACAACTAATCAATTCATTATCAAACTCATAAACTATCCTTTCCAAGGACTCACCATCTGCAATAGTCAATGCCTCCAGTGATTCGAACACCCAAGAAAATTGGATCTCAACTAACTTTATACAAAAGTTCACCTTGACATCGTTTAGCTTCCTCATTCTTGATAGCCTCAATCTTTCGAGGCGTTGCCAACCTTTCACATGCAACTCCTTTAGCTGTGGAAGTTGAAGCCCATCAAGTTGTATTTCTTGCAATGGAGAATCATACAGCTCTAAACATAACAAATTTCTTAGGTTTGGAGAGAGTGATGCAACTGAATTGAAATTTCTAAGCCTTAGCTTTTCAGAGATAGGGGTAGTTGCGAAAAGGTTTGTAGGTCGAATCCATACAAATAAAGTTCGTTTAGCACAGGAAGGGAAGCCATCTCAGTAGGAATAGGGACATTGTGAAGTCCGAAGCTCAATTTGGTTAGTTTGGATAACTTTCCAATCCACCTTAACTCATCGGTACAAAGTTTATCTCTTAATATTTCACAATCAACTAGATCCAACTCAACCAAATTAGTCAGGTTCGAAAGATCCGAGATTACCCGCAACGATTTAGATGACACTTTTAGATGGGTTAAACTTGTTGGGAGGGTCGGCAACTCTTGAATATTATCGCATTCCATCAACTCGATTCTTTGTAGGCGAGGAAGCATGCCGATGGTCTTTGGAACTTCACTGACACAAGTTCTTGATAGATTTAGGATTCTTAGAAAGGGCAAACTTCCAATGTCATAAGGAAGTTGACCTTTTAAAGAGTTATTATTGACTTGAAGCACTTCTAGATTCCGGAGCATTCCAATAACACAAGGTAACTTCCATGAATTTGCATAATCTAAATTATGAAAAGTGCAACCTTGAAAGTGCAACTCATGTAATGATTTCAACTTCCATATGGAATTCGGGAGTTTCTTCATATTATAACAATCTACAACAAAATACTGTAGATTCACTAGGTCCCCAATTTCTTCAGGCAAATGTTTGAGAGAATAGCAGTCATCAATCCTCAAGTCAATCAGACACTTCAACTTCCCAATAGAGCCATTGATTTTCCTCAAATCTTCACACCATTCGAAAGTAAGCTTCTCTAAATTCGGGCATCCAAAGAAATCAAGTGTTCTGATTATGTTCCGACAATTGTTAAAAGAAAGAACTTTCAATTTTGTTGCCATCTGTCAAAATGAATGCAATACTCAATAGATGAACAATCAAATATTACTTTCCAAGAAAACAAAATAGGAATAAGAATATTACGCACCTTAATTGAGTTTTGTAATCCCGAATCATCTAAGAAAGTAACGTTGACGAATTCAAGAACAACTAAATTCTTTAGGTACATGTTGGTCCATTTTTGCAGAGGATAACTCAAAGAAATCAAACTTGATTTGGGAAGACAATATGTTGCATCTCTAACAAGGGTTAATTGAGATAATTTAAGGAATCTTAGATGTTCAAACCTTCCAATCCTTTTAATTTGAACAAAGACATCAAGCATACTTTGTCTAGATGAATAAAGAGATAGTGCTTGAACCTTTTTGTTTATCTGCAAATAAGAATGGGAAATGAGTGATATTGGTATTCTATCTCATAGAGCCAAAGGATTATAAAAAGGAAAGAAAAAAAAAAGCCCCAAGAAGGTACAATGTAGTGGAATCTATGGCAGAAACTAGTTAGATCTCTCTAGAAGTGCTTTACCTCCTTTGGTCTTATTGCATCAAGGCCCTCCTCCCTAATCCATATCCTACTCCGCTCCTCAGGATTTATTGGATTTTCTTGGAGAACAATTTTTCTTCCTAGATCTCTAAGTTGATCGTGCATCCAAAACTTATCATTCTCCACAGATCTTTACCAAAGACATGCCAATGAGGGCAGCAACTCCTGTATTGGGAAAAACTCACAACCTTTCCATAGGTAGATTGCATTTGCCTTATCTTCACCAATGAAAAAGCATGCAATATCGAGAAAAATTTGTTGTTGCTCGAAATTTAAGGCATCATAGCTGATCTTCAACTTTCCAAAAACATCCTCATGAGGTGCTTTTCTTAACTTATGCAATGTCTCTTTCCATAGTTCTTGTGGTTTGTGGGAGAGGAATGAACCAATCACCTCAAGAGCCAACGGAAGTCTCCCGGTAGCAAATACAATCTCCCTTGAAAGATAATTGTAATCATCTGAAGGAAAGTCTGTGTTAAATGCATGCCTACTAAAAAGCTCAAGTGCATGTCCAGCACTCATCACCTCCATTTCATAATCTAAAATTTGATACTTTTGTCTATTGACTTGCAAGATATCTTTATTTCTAGTTGTAATCAATATTCTAGATCCTGAATATAAAGTACTCTTTCCAACTAATTTCTCCACTTGTTCGTTGTTATCAACATCATCAAGTACAATAAGGACTTTCTTATTACAAAGTATTTCTCCAATCCTCTTAATTCCATAATCAATTTCATCAATGTTCTTTGTTCCTGCAGGATGGCCGATTTCGGATAGTAACCTTTTTTGCAAGTGAACTAAGCCATCAGTTCTTGATGACTTCTCTCGAACGTCTTCAAGGAAACAACAACACCTTTCCAAAATGAGAAGATAGCTGGTTGAAGATGACCTTGGCAAGTGTAGTTTTTCCAATACCTCCCATGCCATAAATTTTAACGAGTCGCACACCATCGGAATTGACATCTAATAATTTGCTTACTGCTACTACTTGATCATCGATTCCAACTAAATATTCAGTCACCAATCTATGTTTTGACTTCAAACATTCCACGACCTTCGCAACTACCAATTTGATTAGTTCTCCGTGGCTGCCACAATGAAATCCATTTTAGTGAGAAAATTCACGATTACCTAACTAGAAGTGATGTCATTCAAGCATTGGATAAACTACACAATGATCTGATAAGTAATGGGACCTTAAATCTAGGAGTGATATTCTAAAAGTCCATATTGGACATTAACGTCTCTCCAAAACATACTTTTAGGCCCTTGACAACGTTGATGCTATGTCATGACCCGAAATTCAACTTGATTCCAACATGAGAGTAGCAATCTTGGGATTTTCGAGCAAAATTGTTGTATAAAAATTTGTGCAATTGTCAAGCAACAACTGTAGAAGTTGAATATCATGTCTTCACATTTTGTTTTGCAGAGACGTAAAGATTCATCATTTAGTATTACTATAATAAAACTCCCACCTCAATCATACTGGAATTTTCAGATCTATTATTAAGTGTTAAGGAAAATTGGGGAAACAAGTATCTTGAAAATAGCTAGCTTACCCTTTGTATTTCTTCACCTCCCACCCCTTTATGGCATCAACCTCCATGAGGGCCTCTCTCCAAGCATTTACTTGCTCGTTGCTCAACTTCTTCTCATGCTCCAAATTGAGTATGGCATTGTGATATAGTGGAGTTTTCAATTTAACATCGTTAGGTTCCACGTCAAAGAAAATAGGTAGGATCTCTTTATTACCTTCCGATTTCAAGGTGTTTGCCATGATCTGTGCGAGCTCGCAAAGGCACCATTGGCTCGAAGCATAGTTCTGAGAGAAGACCGGTATGTAGATCCTGGAGTTGTTGATCGCTTGCAGCAGTGATCCATCGATTCTTTCACCGACACGGAGCTCTTCGTCATCTCGAAACACGTGGATTCCAGCGTTGGTCAAGCTATGAAAGAGGACATCGGTAAATCCAGTCCGAGTGTCGGGTCCTCTGAAACTCAAAACACTTGGTACTCGCTTCCCGATGATGTTCCAGCATCTGAGCTTGCCATAGCAGTAATTTGCTCAGCTAAGCAGATCTCTCTTTCCCTCTCTCCCTCTCTCGCTCGATGATCTTCAGCAGAGAAATATTCCGCGTCAACACGTTAAGAGCAAATAATGTAGTTATAGGAGAATTCTATGGGTCTAAGAAAAGATGGTGGAAACAGAAAATATTCCGCGTCAACACGTTATGAGCAAATAATGTAGTTATAGGAGAATTCTATGGGTCTATGAAAAGATGGTGGAAACAGGATGTAGCAATTTTTTACGACGAAGACCATAAGATCGAATGCTATTGGTCGATGATTAAAAAGAAAAACTAAAGTTGTGGTCGACACACTTGTGAAAGCAGGCACGCAGTTGAAGGCCCCATTAGCAGAAGCCAACTGAGGACGTTCACAGCTGGCTGGCTTGTCGCGCGTGCAGTTGCAGGCCCCATGGCATGACATACGTGGAAATCAAGGAATTAAACTTTCATTATGCATTAATTTACCTCATTCCAAGTATTATTACTTTTTTTTTCTTTGCTCTTTTGCACACAATATTTTATTTATTCTCTTTGATCCACCCTTTCCTTATATTGGGGCTAATAAAAGTATCTTACCCAAAAATAAAAGCACTTGGGGTCCATTTTTGGAATTTTCCCAAACAAACAAGAAAGTCTCCGTTTTATGTAAGAAATCAGTTCTTATTAGGAGATGCTTTTGGTAACCTTCTTTGAACCTGCAAAATGATTGAAACAGAAAGTCGTAATTTTTTTTTATATGACGGAAGACCATTGAGTGCTAAATATCTGAAGTACCAAAAGTTAGTATTGAGAGATACTTAAGTGCTAAAAATTAGGAAAGTGACACTTAAGTGCTAACGACAAGAAAATCTGGCCAAAATGCTGATGTGACAATTTTCCAACAAGATAAGTGCAAAATAGCGTCATTTTGCACACCGATGTGACTAGACAAATGCAAAGATGACGTCGTTTTGTTGCTAACATTGGTAGATAATTAATATAAAAAAATAATTAAATTAAATTTATCTTTTCAAAAAAAGAGGAAGATGGAGATTGCAGGTGGTGAGGGCTCCCGCTGTTGCCGAGAAGGGTCAATGACGATGGAGGGAGGGCTAACTGGTGGTGAGGACCCGTGAGGCCTCTCCTAGATTTGGGGCAAGGGTTGCGGCCCTCCCCCAAATCTAGCAAGGGTCGCCGAGCCAAGAGCTACCATGCGCTGGAGCGATTGCTAGCATAGAAGAAGACAAAACGACGTCATTTTGATTCTTCATCACTGACTCAACTCTTCGGCATGCCACTTAAGCAAGTTTTTTTTTTTTTTGGTCGGTCACTTAAGCAAGTTATTTTGTTAAAAAATTGCCACGTAGGATTTTTAGCGACCTTCGCCGGACTCAAGTGTACCATTTTGAAAAAAAAGGGCACTTAAGTATCACCTTCGTAACTTTTGGCACTTAAATGTCCCATCGTGCCAAGTTTTGATACTCTATGTACTTTTGCAGAAAGCCATTACATCTAATGCTTTTGACGGATGATTAAAAAAACCAAACTAAGTGGCTAAATACTTGTTCAAATGCTGCAGTTGCCATGTCTGGAGCAATAAAAGTAACTTTACCCGTCGTAAAACCAAAAAACAAGAAAGTCTTCGTTTTATGTACGATATCAGTTCTTGTTTTGTTTCTTTTGAGTAAGGAGATGCTTCTGGGAACCTTCCCTGAACCCTGCAATATCCTTCCAAGAAAGCTTCGAAGTGTGACATAGCTTTTTTCAACAACTACTGAAGACAAGTTCTCAAAATGTTTTCATGCTCAGAACAGATTAATTTTAGACCGATTGAGATCACGAGAAAGATGTAGGCAGAGCCCGATCATCTTTTGCGAAGCCTTCATTTGTCGATGCTGCCGTCATTGTCGTCATCAATGTTGAAACTGTTGTCCTCGCTGCTGCACCCAATTCCATTCGCTACCCGCAGTTCTAACATTTCCAATAAGAAGAAATAGATGGTGGCGAAACTGTTAGCAGTCCCAGGATATCCTGATGAAGAAAGAAAAGTTTTCATCTGAAAATTGCTACGAAAGTGCTGCAAAGTCTGATACTAATCTAGCTTAAGACTATTGTATATTGTCAATCATCAAATTTGTGAAGAATTTCAATAATTTTAGACTAAGGTACCTAGTGAAAATATCTTTTTACAAGCATATTCAGAGTAACCTGAAAACTCTTCAACACTCCGAGCTTCCTAAAGAAATGGAATTGCGCTGAATCTACGTCCATATCAGTTTCTCCGTGTCATCATGATTACTTTCAGATTCTCTGTCCAATTCCTCTAGTTCCCCAGTTCGCGCTCCCCCTCCTTAAAATTCACCGTCATTGCTTCTACTCCTTCCTTCGCACCGTTGATGCCTAACAGCATAAGACATGGTCGAAATGTTCGCTCAGCTCTCTGAAGGCCTAGAACATCAGGATGGCAGGAGTGCGAGAGTCGAGGGTTGCCGACTATCTCGAAACAAAAGAAAAGAAGGGGGATTGTTGAAGAGGTACTCTGACTCACCGTGTAATACCAAAGACGTTCACCCGAGCTCTCGTCAAAATTCAGCCATCACCTGCTTCCATGGCCAATCAACTCAATGGTTTACAGGTCTTATTACACATTAGAGACACGAGCTTTACAAAATCCTCCGAAAACCATGTTTGACTCTTGACAAAAGTTAAGAAAAATAATTGTCCACGAGCAGCTGACAGAAGGTGATTGTCTATGCAACAGAGTTCCTTTTTTCTGAGAATTGAACGGGGCCAGAAATTTAAGGGGCAAAATGGTCAGCGCACTTGATTTAAAGATTTGACTAATAGTTCGTGCCATTACATGTAGGAAAGACAATTGCGTAATAAATCGATCTGCGAAGAATGAGCTTGGGCTTAAGTGGATTGTCAGTTTTGAATTTTCCACTTGTATATGACGGGACTACAGTGATTAACTTTCTTAGTGGCAATTGGTATTTTGTTAATGCTTTAAACCCAATGTCCGAATAGCGGGATGACGTGGGACGGATGTCAATGTGTTCATTTTCTTCTCAATTTCTTCTAGTCTTGCTCAACCCAGCTTTTAAGTTATTCCTTGATAAAAGTCCCCTCTGCTTTGTGCGACACTAGGAATGGAAGATGCGTTTCGGTGGCAATCGACCAATAGCACATCGAGTTTCAAAGTGAGGGTAAATGCTTGTGAGGACATGACCTTATATGCCCCCGGTCCATCGAAGTCATTGATCATGTGATTTCCAAGCATGGATTCACGTGATTGCCGGTCAAAATTTGCTTGAATCTAAATATCCCGGGTCATTGGAATTTTTCAAGACAAATTTAATTTGTTCTACAAAAAATGAATCATTTTAAAAATACATGCCTAAAGACATGGCTTGTTAGCGCTTGACAGTGAATATTCATTCATTTTTTCAAGTTATTTAAGTAATTTTTTTAGAAAAAATATTTTAAATTATTTATTTTTCATAAAACAAACAAAGATAGATGGAAATGTTTTCGTTGGACTCCAGGCCCCGGAGGGGCAGAATCGGGAATTTATCCCGTCCGGTCGGGAAAACTCCATTTCCGTCGCTTTTCCGGTCCCGCCTCTTTCGAAACAACTCTCTCTATATATATATAAAGAGTCGCCATTCAAAACCTCAGGAAAACCAAATTACTTCTCTCTCTCTCTCTCTCTCTCTCTCTCACTCTCTACAACGCTCGAGCTCGCTCCCTGTCGCAATCGCGCAAGCGAGGTACTGTTGATCCTCTGCTCGTGTCGGTCTAGCCATTCATTTCGTGTCGACGTGCGAATCGATCTCGCGCTTCTGTGATCCACCGATTTCTTCTTCTGGCCATGGCTTATTCAGAGTTTCGTTGCGTCTTCGTCGCTCGTACCTCTGCAACATCGGCGTTGGCGGACCGTTTTTCCGATGGTGAATCTTATGAGATGCGAACTTTTCCGATGAGGCGTTCCTTTGGAATCTTGCGTCGCGTTCGTTATGCATCTACCGTCCTCTATCGCAGGAGGTCCATTGGATTTCAAAGACCTCCTTGTGCTCGATGTGGATTGGCTTTAGCGAGTTCGTTCGAGCATTGTCTACGATTTCTGTAGGCTAGGCAAAACGAAGAATTTCTTGTTGATTGCTAAGTTTATCTCTCTCAGATATACCTCTGTGAGTATTCCGGCACATTTGACTTTAGAAACTGGGTGGAATAAGCTTGTGGATCGATTTGTGTTCAGAATTGCTGTAAGCCTATTACTGGAGTTTCACCGAAATGTAGATGTTTATGTAGAGGAAATCACTATGACTTACAGCATTTACCTGCTCATTGTCTTGGCTTCTGAGGTATGAGCAGGAAATTTTTCGCTGCTCAGGGCAGTTTCGTACAGAGATAATGCTATTTCACGGCATCTCTTTTTGTAGAAATGATGCCATGATAAGTAGCTGTTCTTGTGTGTATATATTTATTTTTTCAATAACATTCATTTTAATTGAACTCCACTGTGCTGGAAATCGGGTGACCTGAATGTGACAGGAAGACGGTAGACCTATATATTTTAGGTTGTCATAAGACAGCCCTTAATTCATTTGCTAAATCTCAATGCTATGGTTCCTCATGTTAAATTTAGCATCCATGTTCTTTTCTTGGCATAGACTATACTGGATTAGCCCTGTGCTTTGCCCCTGCATGAACTTTTTATTACTGCATTTGTTCATCCTTTGCAATAGCAATAGTGGATCCACTTGCAGTCTAGTTGAACTCCTTCAGCCATTTCATATTGAAAGTATGATAGACTTATGTTCCACTTGAATCAACATAGAGAAATCTTGAAATGATCATTACTTTATTGTACTAATTAGGTGTCCATCTTATCACTTCTGTCAAATTGGAGATCCTTTACCTTTGCATTTGTGGAAGGATGAAAAATGAATCTTCAGAGACATATGATAGTGGCACGTATATATGGGTGTTTTTGGTTGCACGGTTTTAAGTTTAAAGCTTGCAGCTCTCCACCTAGCCACTTTATATAAGTAAATGCTGCTCCTGTATGAACTATCTATATGTCACGTGTGGGTTTTTCACTTTAATGGACTGGCTAAGGTCCCACCTAGGCTAGTTTATATATGCTTCTGCATAAGATAAGTGCAAAAATGTTGCTTTTACGAAGAGAGGAGGTTGCTGTGCAGTATAGCCAACCTAAGGGGTTTGCAATTAATTCTCCCGTTTTTTGGTAAATTCTAAGGGCCTTTTAAATTCTCTTTTTTCTTATGCTATCCTCACTCTTTCCCTTGCAGATGGCAGAATCACCTAAGGAAACTGGAGTGGTAAATCAGAAAGAGGATAAATCATTACTAGGTACTCTGTAAGATTGACAAATCTCAAAATACAGTAAATTCACTTCAGAGGTGGAATGGTACCATAAGGATGTATATTTCTCTAGTTCAAACCTAATTAATTTGTTTAGGTTATTAATTTGATATGACCCGTAATGCGACTCTTTTGGATGTCATGGTAAATAATTAGTGCAGCATACTTTTCATGTACTTGAAAACAAATTAAAGCTTTCTTAATGTTAAAACAAGTTTTTATCCTTGTCATTGATTAGGATGATTGCTTGTACACATTTCTGGCCATGTCTTATGAAGGTAAGATATGTAGGTCATAGCTCAATGTAAAATTCGATTTCAACAGATGCTGAACTTGGAAAGGAGTTCCTTACCTCCTGGAAGTCGTCGTCTGTGGCAGAAGATGATGCAGTGGATTTTAGCTTCGATACAGTTGGCAAAGGCAAGACAAAGGAATTCAATTTTCATAAACTGTAAGTGAAACTTATAGTATAGGCAGTTAGATAATAAACGGGTATGGATGTGGAATGTAACTTTAATATTCTATCTTCATACTTGTGTTGGTTATGTATATTCACCCCTGTACAATTATCTCTTTGGGAGAATAATCCCCTTGGTGATTAAGTGAGCGATGCTTTACTTATCATCAACCACCTCAAAAATCATCAAAACGATGGATGATTGTGAAGATGCATGAAAGCTAGTTACAATCTTACTTGTTATGAGAGTGGGATATATCTCTGCTTTCTGTGGATTGATTGTTAAATAACCTTTTTCAGGGATGTTGATTTTAACCTGGATGCTGACTTTGACAAGTTTTCATCATTCAAAGTGGACATGCCAGATCTTGATATCTCCTGCCCATCAAAGAAATCTCCAAATAAGGACATAAATGAAGCAGAATCACCTGATGAAGGAAATTCTAAGAAAATATTTTCTTTCTCCTTTGATTTTAATGAGTAAGACAGTATGTATACATTAGGGCCTATTCTTTGATACATAAGGTTATATTTTCAAGTGATGGGAAATGTCATGACTTGTAATTGCAAGCTAGGAACTTAGCAGTCATTTGTGCTATCCAAGTTGGATGGCTTTAATCTTGATTCACCCATGACTGAGGGAGAACAAGGTGGGAAGAAGGTTAGAGGAAGCAAAGGAAGATCATCGGAGATGAATGAGCACCAGGGCTCAAAAACTCGCCTTCCTGAGGCAATTCCTGACTGTGAGGATCATGCTATGATTGATAATATTCAATCAACGTGCTGTGTGGGTACATCAGAGATTCAAGTAGGAGCTTCTGTAACTTCAACTTCTATGCCAAACCCAAGAATGGATGATTGGGAGCCAAAGCCCGCAGCATGTAGAATTTCAATTCCACAACAATCTTCTTTCGAAAGGACAAACAGCACGTGTTCTCAAGGATCTGACCAACAAGATTATTTGTCAGACAAAACAGCCCCAATAGAGGTACATATTCAGCCCGGGGTTGACAAAAATTTAAGTACCATCCCAGAGCATCCAAGAAAAGATTTGTCTATCTTCAAAAGTTTAAATTCCACTTTGGGTGAAGAGCAGAGTAACAGGAAAGAAATTATAGGGGAAGCTACATATTCTCATGGCAACATGCAGTCAGAAGGTTCAAGTGTGCCACATGTGCCAGGAGCAGAAGGCAAGGCAAATGGAAGCAATAAACCTATTCTTGATTCATTGAATGCTACTAAGGCTCACGATGAAGAGGCCAAGCCTGAGACAAGTCTTAATGATACAGCCTGTATTATCCCAAGCAAAGTAGTGCATGACAGTGAAATGGCTGTTTTCAGGTTGTCCCATTTATCCCTTACCTTTAAGTGATTAGAGGAATGAGGGGGAATCTATATTAGGATGATATTGGCAAGTTTCTGCCATGCCAAATTAGAGCAATGCGCCATTAATGGCTCCTTTTAAGAAACATGGACTCTTGATGGTTGATTTTGTGAAAATTTAGAAAGCTTATGCATCGTAGCTTAATTTTTAAGGAGGGGAATGCAAGTTGTTGTGATTTCAGTCTGATGCACTCATTCATTGAGTTTTTGCTATCATGTTGATGCATTTTATGGTGACTTCCAGAGTTCAGTACAAAGATTGTTGGATCAACAGCATAATGTTTTTGCACTTCTTAGCTCACTTTTAGTAACATGTAAATGTCCCAAGTGGAGAGCCTGCACTTAAATATCGTCCTCTTTCTTTACTGGTAGAGAGCCTGGACAAGCCCATTCAAAGTTTTCCAAGAGATCAGAGGAAATTAAGAGTCAGTCTTCTCGAGAACCATCGACTGGGAGAAAGCTTACTCAATTTAGCAGCAAAAGACTTGCTTCTGTACATCTAAATGACACTAGGTGAAGATTTCCTTTTTGATTCTAGTTTCTTTGATTGGACATTCCATGCTTTATACCTTCACATGGTTTATGCAATCTGCAACAGGTTGGGAAACAATGCCAAGGATTCTCAAGTTGGGGGAAAGTTGCTTTTTGGTCTAAATTCACCAGCAAGGCAGGAAACAAAAAGTCAACCTCCTCTGACTGGAAGCCATATCAGTGTGAGACCCACTTCTCATCTGAGGTGAGGCATCTGTACCCAATCGAGTTGTAATTGTTGAGCTGTTTGAAATTTTTTTCAAGTTCTAGCATTTTATTTTTCCCATGTACTTCATTTAACAGTAGCCAACAAGTAATGTTTAAGTTATCTCCTCCCTGCTGCCACTCCCCCACCCACACACTAACGCAAAAAAAAAAAGGGAAAGTTTATTTGTTCCCGATATAAAGATGCCCTGGTTATTACTCTTCTGTTCCGTCAGACTTTCAACAAGGGTAAAATGAGATTTTTTTTTTTTTTAATTGTATAACATGGTTTGCGTTGAGACATTGGACACTTTCCTAATTGCTGTATATTTCTAGTTTGATCAACACATGTAGATATGTTCTTGATTATTTGCTTGCTGTTGATGAAATTAAAGCCTTTTCAGCTGAAATTATAAACCTTTACTTGCAATTGTCTCTCAAGTTTAATTCTCCCTTTATTATTGGCCAGGAAAGCTCATTAAATCCTTCATACTATTCTTTGAAGTAGATATTGACATCTTTCTCTCTGGTAAAATATGAGTAAATTATCTGCTAGAAGACTACAAGCCTGGAAGTGGGGTTCAAAATCTGCCATAGCATGATATGTTCATGTTCAGTTTGAACCTTTGAATCACATGGCATGGGAGAGTGATATTCCTTTAAATGATATATACTTTCAAGACTGAAATAACCCCTCATTACAGAAAGGATATGCCAATGTCATGTCATATCAATTTTATGTTTGATTCTGTTCATGTTATGTCATGTCCCGTCTTAGACATTGCCAATGCTAACAAGTAGATTGCACATAGTGGACTAGACCTTTGACACAGCATTATTTTGTGTTTGCTGCTTGCGCTAAACTTTTGCAGTTCTCTCTGCAAGACGGGTGGTTTAAATGAGTTGTTGACACCTATTGTTAAGATATGTGTGAATCCTGAAGTCAGTGATTCAACCAAGGAATCTTTTAAGGATTCAAGGGTCAGAAATGTTGATGTGAAGAACAGTAATCCTCTTAATTCTGCCAAGAGGGCTTTTTATCTTTCTAGCTTGAGAATGAAGAGGTCTAACCTGCATCCTGACTTGATGTCCTGGTATTTGAAACCATAGATACTCTTAGAGATCATGATGTCAATGTGCGCAGGGCCACAAGAACCAAAGAAGATGAACTTGGTTCTAATCCTACAGAGGAAATCAGTTCCATGAGAGACTCTGAGCAAATTACAGCAATGCGAGGTGATGCAGCACATTCGTTAGCTGATCGTAGCAAAAGCACCAAAAACCAGTCACTTCTCAATTCATCCTTGAAACGGAAATCATATGAGGTTCCTTTCTGTTGTTTGCTCTAATATACTTATGGGGATGCTATTTTGTAATGCATTAGAAGCCATGAGTGTATATTGCAGGGATCAGATGCCAATTTAATGCCATTTAGTCCATCAAAACGGCTCTCTCAGTCTCCAAGTGAGAAAAGGTGAGGAGTGTTAATAGCGCCATTATACTTGCTCCTGTGACTGGGTTTTGTTTGTGGAAGTAATGTTCTTACTCTTGACACTTTAGAAGTTTCAGAGAATCCTCAGAAACTGTTGTCACAGAACAGGTAAACCAATAAAGCCAGCCACTTCTCAATTCATAAGGGAAATCATCTGAGGTTCCTTTCTATTGTTTGCTCTTCACTTCCAAGTAATACCTTACACCTCTTCAATAGGGTGTGGCAAATACAATTATGGGGATGCTATTTTGTAATGCATTAGAATTGGCGAGTGTCTATTTTGCAGGGGATGTCATCTAGTCCACTGGAATGGCCCTCTGAGTCTCCAGGTGGAAAAAGGTGAAGAGTGCTAATAACTCCACTGCCTTCGCTCCTGTGACTGGGTTTTGTTTGTGGAAGTAATGTTCTTACCCTTGACACTTCAGAAGTTTCAGCAAATCCTCTGAAGCTGTTGTCACAGAACAGGTAAATGGACAGAACCTTCTTAAGTTTTTCTATTTCAACAGAGAGTCAAAACTCGTTCCTTGCTGGTTTCTTAGATCATACGTATCAGGTTTGCAAGCATGAGGACACCGAACAAAGCAAAACCAACAGAGTGTCTGGTGACCATCCTAAATTTCATCTTAAGATTTCTCCTAATGCGAGTTCCACTGAAGTTGGAAGTCCGTTGGTCATGGAAACTGATGAAAATGTCGAAAAGGCTGAAGCTTATACAAACGAACTTGAAGATGTAAGTGAATTGTGACTATTTTTGCTATAAATGAGTTGCTTATGCACTTTTTGGCTTTGGCGATCAGTTATATGCATGTTGTAGACTATAGTCAGAAACCATGGAGATTCTAATAGAGAGACAATAATAGTGACAACAAAACACTAGGAATGGAAAGTACGAGATTGTCAAGTTACGGGTAGTAGTTGCCCATAGACAACTTTCCGTGGCATACAGGATGAGTGGTTGAGATGAGTTTCAATTATCTTATTTGGTGGGACCATGTTGTTGGGGGGGGTTTTGATTTTTTTCCTTTTTTTTTTTTTTTTTTTGGGGGGTGGGTTGGGGTGGTTAGGGGAGTTGTTGAGCGATTTCTTGAATTTGTAGTTTTCACTACTGGATGTTTGCTCACTTCCGATAATTTGGTTATGGGTTCATTGACATTAAGCATCTTCATTTATTGAATTTGTACAACTAGAAATCAACCGATGAAGAGAATCTTTCTAATACGGAAATTGTGATTTCTTCTACAGTCCAACCTGAGTATCCTTAAGGATGAACCTATGGTACTTTATAACTATTTTTTATAATTAAAGGTCTATAATTAGCAATTGAGTTTTCAGAAGGCGATTCGAACATAGACTGGCATTGAAGTGTTGCCTCTTGTCTACTCTACCATCTTTGTGATCTTTCTGCTAGTAATACATTGGCTGACTAAGGGAATTGTCTTGCAGATCTGCAACATGCTAAAGAAGAAGCAGGAAGAAGCTAAAGAATGGCTTGTTCGAGCACTTGTGACCAGCAGCAATCTGTTAATGCTTAATCATCCCATCTACGAAGAAAAGATATCCTTATGGTTATCAATGTTTTCACAGGATGTTCTTCGGGTTATCCATGATATTATCTTTTACCCCTGGCATTTCTTTGCAATTCCTTCACCAGACAAAACATCCGTAGGGTACAGAAGTTTGCATCGCAGCTCATGTCCAAGCAGATTTACGCTTGAAGTTGCATCAAACGAGATATCTCTCCCTCTCTCTCATCACACAACATAAACGAGTGTGCACAAGTCACGCCCAAATAGAATCACAGGAGATCATGGATGCATGTGCCTATACAAACATGGGAAATGCCTACTTGCTCAGACATTCTTCTGAACACGGGTGCAATGATGAATCAGGAAAGTTTACGCGTGCTTATTTCTCAGACTTCTGGATTCTGGAAGCATGCTGGCTTCCTGCATCTATTCAGGGACTCTATTTTTGTGTCCTGTCAGTTCGGGATGAAATCCCGAGGACATTTCCGGGTGCCTCGCTGAATCAAGACTATTTTTCTTCCCTCTTTGTTCATGAGATGCCGTCAGGTTCAATGTTTCAAATATGGACCCACTTTTCAAACTTAACATTCATAATAGTTCATTCTTGGCTTGTTATTTCCTTTGACTTGAGAGTACTCGGTTTCCTACTGGAGTTTATTATAAAAGACAGCTTGGCGTCTCAACTTAGTGGGTTTTCTTGGCGGCGAGAAAGCCAGGGCAGTGCTAATATAAAACTTTAGATCGTGCGGCATTTGAGCTCTCACATGATGCCCAACCTATGCGATTATTTGTCTTAAGGTCGCAAATCTTATATTCTTTATCTTCGTTTATCATATTGACCACCTCCATGCAAAGACCGATAGAAACCAAAAGGTCCAAAATTGCTGTCAAAAGTTCTCCAAGATATAGGGTTCAATTACACGTGCTCCTGGAAGTGTACTAAAGAAGAGCATGAATGACATTGCTTTCCTTATAGTCGGCGTGCGCGATAAGTAGTTCCAAAGGTTTGAGCTAATAAATAGTCCACTAAGTTTTATATTTGAATACCTCTTGATGCTAACGCCGGTAGATAGAAGAGTGAAAGTATGAAACATGCAGATATATTGCTTTTCCAAAATTATCGAAGGTGAAAAGAGTGAATGATCAAACTCAAGACCCCATGATCCAATATCAAAACCTAGACAGAGTTTGCAGCAGTTGGTCGTGATAGCTTAAATTCATAATGTGGTAAAATATAAATTAGGGATAAGTAATCTAGAAATCCTAAAACTTGTTATAAAAGTGTAATTCAGTCCTAAAATTTACAGAAAATGCAATTAAGGTTTAAAACTTGTTAAATTGATGCAATCAAGTTTTTCCATTAATTTTGTCTAACTTAAGTAATGGAAAACACCGACTTGGCTTTTTTTAATATCTTCTTTCTTTTTGTGGCGATGATATGGCTAAAACATGGAATATATCTATATCTGATTTTTATTACAAATTTTATTTAAATCAAACTAAAAAATAAGCTAAATTTAATAGATAAAAAGAGGAAGAAGGCAAATTGGCAAGGGCACTTGCTGCCGCCGGAGAGGGCCAGTGATGTTTTCTTTTGTTTTTGTTTTGTTTTGTTTTGTTTTTTTTTTTTAATTTAGTTAATTTACATGAAGAAGGATGAACATAAGGGGTAGTGGAGGGGTAGTGGATTCAGGTCTAACATTCGTAATAGACTGCAGGACCGGTAAAAACCAGACAGGAAACCCGCAGGAAAGACGTGTCCTCCTGCGTTGCTTCACAGACAGGAGGAGACGCGCAGGAAGAAGAGCAAAGAGAACCGAAGCAAGCGATAGAAATGGAAGTGGCGATGGCAAAAACTAGAGATAACGTCTTGGAGAAGCGCCGAGTATACATGGCGGCAGATGGTGATGCGTAATGGCCGTGATCCATCAAAAGGCGTCAAAGAGACCTGGCTTCTTCAGTTCCGCTCAGTTGTGACGACAATGGGACGCAGCAGCCGCGAGGAGTCGACCAGGTGTCTTTGGCCACAACCGTGAAGAGGAGTTCGAGAATTCGCGGCGTAAGCAGGTGCAAGGAGTGTCAAGACTCGAGAGAGTATTATATCACCCAAAACATGTCCCGATCCTATCAAAGCATGATTCCTGCAAAATAAAATCACAACCAGTCTTCCGTGAAAGTTTCAACAAAGGAATGAAATGATTAAAATTATGCAATCAAATCAACCACCGTGTTCAATCTATATATGACTTTCATCGGTATCTTTAATTTAGAACAGTTTTTATTATACATATAGGTTTTAATTGCATTCGTTGAGATTGAAAAAAAATATGTGCTTTTTGCTTTTTTAAACGATGGAGGAAAACAGAAAAAAAAGGAAACAACCAATAAGAAAGATATGTTGTTGAATATAAAAAATAAAACACTAATGAAAATATTAAAATGACGTTACTTTAATTTTCTGTATTAAATGATGAGTTTAGTATCAATAAACCAAAATAAACTTTCTTTTAGTAAGCAGACCACAATCATCTAAAAACTCGATTTAGTCATTCCGAAAAGATTGAGAAGATAAGAATTAGGAATCTCCCTACTTTTTGCTTGCACTATGCATATACTCCCTTGACAAGTGTTCAAGTACGCAAAAAGAAACAATTCTTGTGCTTTGATGTGGAAATATATCATCCAGCAATCAGATTTTTCATTTTTCCCTTCTAGAATGCAAAATCTTAAATAATATATTTTTAGATGCTTTTGGAAACACACATCCTAATTGGCCAACCCCAACCACATGCAAATTCAAGCAACTCTCAACTCCATCAATGTGAATTGGAGCCTTTTGAGTTCCATCTTCACTGTGGAAATCACCAATCACCAAACTCATCTCCATAATAAATATATTAAGTAAGAAATAATAATAGAATGGAGTATCTTACATAAAAATATTGCTAAACCAAACAACTCACTCCATACAAAACAAGATTAATAGTTTTGTCGGAGACTTTGCGCTAGTGTCTATATTTTTTTCCAGCCATTGAAGTTTCTCCAATCATTTATGATTAAAACTGACCCCGTACAAATAGGACTTTCTCGTATACAATAAATAGAAAAGAAAATGAGAAAATGCAAGCAGAAAATAAAACAATTTATCTTTACCAAAAAAAAAAAAAAAAAAAAAAAAAAAATTTATATTGAGTGAGTTTTAAAATGAATAAAACCAAATATAATTCATGCTCGTTGGATTGTTTTTGGATTTCCCACAATTATTACAAATCTGCCTAAAAGATAAATTCATGTTTGTGATAGTTGCATTAAGAAAATCGAAAAGCAAAAGAGAGAATGATTCGGACTCACTTTATAATGGTTTGAAGCACCGGATCGAAGCCCCAAATTCCTTCCGGAAGCCCTTGACTCATTCTCAGCCCCTCGTAATTTCTCGCAACCGAAGATAAATAAGTGGCAATCGAGCGGCAGTTTGGTGGTTGATACATAAATCACCCTTTCCAACGACGCGCAGCTACAAAGAACTAATTGCCCCAAAAACTCGTCGACGCCCACAACGAGTCGTAGGCTTTCGCAGTTCTGGATATTTAAAGTCTTCAGGTTCTTTAAGTTTGACAAGCCACCAAGACTCTGCAGATGAGGCCAACTCCAAAGGCGAAAGTACTCCCACGATTCCCATGTATCTACAACTTGAATGTGGAGTATCTAAGGGCAATGATGCAGTGTGAGAGCACGCAACTTACTTAAAGACTCTTGATGGAAAAATTAATCTGCCTTCACAAGTAATCAATTCATTGTGAGTCTCATAAACTAGCATTTCCAAGGACTTGCAATGTTCAATAGACAATGCCTCCAGTGATTCGAACACCTAAGACAATTGGATCTCAACCAGCTTTGGACAATTTACCACCTTAACATCTTTCTTGATAGCCTCAACCTCTCGAGGGGTGCCCAATACTCCACATGCAACTCCTTTAGTTGTGGAAGTTGAAGCCCATCGAGTTGAGCTTCTTGCATTGGAGACCCATGGAGCTTTAAAAATGACAAATTTCTCAAGTCCTCAGAGAGTGACCCAATTGAATTGGAATTGCCAAGGCTTAGCCTTTGCAGAGACAAGGGAAGTGGCTGAAAGGTTTGCATGTCCAATTTAGACAAGTCAAGTAACGTTAGCAGAGGAAGGGAACCAACCTCAATAGGAATAGGGACTTTGTGATGTTTGACCCTTAAAACCGTTAGTTTGGATAACCTCTCAATCCACCATAACTGATCGATACAAAGTTTATCTCCTACTTGTCCATGTTGTTGTAGTATCAGCTCAACCAAATTAGTCAAGTTTGAGAGATCTGGGACTACCCGCAATGATGAAGATGACACTAATAGATAGGTTAAACTTGTTGGGAGTGTTGGCAACCCTTGAATCTTATCACAATGTATCAACTCAATTCTTTGTTGGGTGTACCACTTGCATCATCCTCATTATTGTCGCATTCGCTCCTAGCTGATGATATGTGAGAGTTTTGAGTAGAAAATCTTGCTTAGATGGTAGGTGCTATGTCCGGCGATAGTAATGGAAGCACTTGACAGAGTCTGAGCAGCTCGCACATATGGCGGCGATGACGATCAACTGAGGAGAATCCGAGCAGCTTGGTCTCTTATGCCAAACGACAGCACAGTCCAAAAGAGACATAACAATCCGCCTCCGAGATCACATCCCTGCACAGGCTGCAGCTAAACTCGCCATAGCACAAGCTCAATGCGCATTCATGACTCGAAACGTCTTGCCTTGAGTCGGAACGTCCCTTGTCCGGCTTAATCGCGAGGCAGAAAATACAACTGGACATTGCACGAATCGCAGCGGAAGGCCAACCTGCCAAGGGCGTTGTATCTGGGGCCATAGTAGTTCCTTAGCGTAAAACTTGTGGAAAACTTCGCATCCTTCGCAGCAATACACGAACGTGGAACTGTGGATCAGCGGTCGGCGTGCCTGACAGCTTAGGACACGGTCAAATTGTCCACTCAGCTCCATCAGGCCGATAACGAAAGGATGACCAGGATGCCGAAGTCGGGGGCCGCCGGCCATCTCAAAACGTAGAAAAAAATGGCCGGACTGTCGAAGAGGGACTCAGGCTCACCGTGTAGTACCACACACGTCGGCCAAGCTCTTGTCAAAACTCGGTTATAACCTCTTTCCATGGCCATCAACTCCGTTGCTTGTAAATCTTTTTTGCGCATTTGAAACACCAGCTTTACAAAGGGGTGATCTTCTAAACAACAGAGTTCATTCTTCCGAGAACTAAACGGAGCCGGAATTCTAATTTGAGGGGCGAAATGGTCAACATACTTGATTTAAAACTTTAATTAATGTGTACTTTCATTACACATAAGAAAGATGATTGTGTAATAAATAAGTATCAAAAGTTAGATAACGAAAAGTGTTACTATTTTGGACTGAGGAGGAAAATTACTAAAAAGCCTTCTTGAAATAATATTATTTACTATTTAGCAGTGTATTTCAAATTTAATTTTTTGAAGACTCATCTTTTTTAAGACACCAAATGTTAATCGCTAATATGTAGTATGTATTTCACTTAAAATAAAAGGTTCTATCTATCAAAGGTCATTTAATTGCTAGAATAATCATAAATGTTTCCTATCTTTATTAATCCGATAGAGTAACTAAGAGAATTTTTTTTTTTTTGTAAACTTATATACATAGGGAGTATAAATAGTAAAAATAGTCAGATAAAAGCAAAACTTAGAACATTCAATAAAATAGTCAAGGGGCACAGACAATCCATGCAATTTTGTGAAGCAAAGTGTACGGTAGACCTTCAAAGTAACATAAATAGCTTGCTTTTCTTTTTTTGGTTAATCAATGAAAGACAAACTTGGGCTTAGATCTATCATTAGTCTTAGATTTTTCTACTCATATTTAATGGGATTGTGGTGATGGACTTACTCAACGGGCGATTGATACTCTATTGGTACATTAAAGCTAACATTTCAATAGTGTAGGAGGTGAGATGAATTTCAATACGACACAACTTTCTCCTTTATATGACAATAAGATATTCATTCTCTTGTCAATTTCTTTAATTCTTACTAATGCCAGCTTGAAATTTTTCTTGAGCAAAAGTGCCCTCTTCTTGGTGTAAGCACATGAGATGGGCTTTGGTAGCAAATCGACGAATGGCTTCTCGGGTCCAAATACACATTTTATCAATGTGAGGATAAATGCTTGTCTAGACTCAACTCTACATGCCCCGAATCGATCAAAGCCTTTGGTATCATGGTCCCTAAGGGCGTGCATGGAAACGTTTCTGGAACATTTCTGTACAGATTTTGTTCCCGGGAACAAAAAAAGAACAGAAACGCGTTTGGTTGCGTTTCTGTTCTTTTATTGTTCCCGGAACAAAATAAGAACAAAAAAAAGAAACAACAAATTATTGTTTCTTGCTCCAGAAACAAAAATGAAGAAACGTTTCTCTTCTCTCTCTTCTTCTTCTCTTCTTCTTTTCTTCTTCTTTTTCTTCTTTTTTCTTTCGCCGGTCGCCGGCCTCGGCCATGGCCGACGACCGGCCGTCAAGGGTCGGCGACCTCGCCGGAGCCTCGCTAGCCCCCGGCGAGGCCGAGCCTCGCCCACGCCGGCGAGGCCGAGCCTCGCCTTGGCTGGGCGAGCTCGGCCTCGCTCAAGGGGAGATCTTCGGCTAGGGTTCCGACGAGGGGCTCCGGAGGACGGTGCGACGGCGGCGCGGCACTAGAGGCTTCGGGATCGGGACGGCGTCGAGCTGCGGGCTTCGGGCCGGCGTCGAGCTGCGAGCTTCAGGGCGCAGATGCTCGGCTCCGACGGCAGGGCGGCGAGGCTTGGCGTCGCCCGCGCCGGTGACGCCGAGCCTTGCCTTGGCTGGGCGAGCTCGGGCTCGCCCAGATCCGGCGAGGCCCGAGCCTCGCCATGGCTGGGCGAGCTCGAGCTCGGCCTCGCCGAATCTGGGCGAGCCCGAGCTCGCCTAGCCAAGGCGAGGCCGAGCCATGCCCAACCACGGCGAGGCTCGGCCTCGCCGGGGGCCGGTGAGCCTCGCCGTGGCTGGGCGAGGCCGCGGCCCGTCGGCCCGCCGCCGGAGGCCGACGATAGGCCAAAAGAAGAAAGAAATAAAAAAGAAAGGAAAAATGGAAAATAAAATAAATATATTAAAAAATTAAAAGAAACAAAAAAAAATAAAAATTTACCAAACGTGTTTCTACTCATTTTTTATTCTCGGAACAAACTTTACCAAACGCGTTCTTTTGTTCAAAAATCGTTCCCCGGAACAGAAACACTTTTTTTTGTTTCTGTTTCTTGGAACAAAAAAAGAATAGAAACGTTACCATTCGCATCCTAAGTGTCTGAATCCACGCGATCGACGATTAAAATCTGTTTAGATCCGATGATTTGGGTCAAAAGCAGACAAAAATAAAGGCAATACCGGAACAATTCGTGAATTGGTTCCCCTAGAGGGGCAGAATCGGGATTTTACTGTCCCCTCGGCAGAACTCCCGGCGAGCGCATGACGAGTCGCTCAGGCGAACCTCCGTCGGATTTCCGGCACTTTCGGCCCCGCCTCTTTCAGAGCTACTCTCTCTCTCTCTCTCTCTCTATATAAAGAGTCGCCATTCAAAACCTGCAGAAAAACCAGAGTGCTTCTCTCTCATCTCCATTCAAATGCAGCCGATCTCTCTCTTACCCTCTCTCGCGCTCGAGCTCGCTTCCTGTCGTGGTCGCACGGAAGGTACTGTCGACGTGCGAATCGATCTCTAGCTTTTGCAATCCGTCGATTTCTTCTTCTGGCTATGGCTTCTTCGGAGTCTCGTTGCTCCGTACCTCTGAAACATCGGCGTTCGCTGATCGTTTCGTAGTGTTGAACGGAGGCGCTTCGCACGAGCGCGCTTAGTTTTTCTGACGGAGAAACCTGATGAGGATGCGAACTTTTCCGATGAGGAGTTCCTTCGGACTCTCGCCTTCGTCGTGCCTCATCTCTCGCTGTTTCGCCTGCGTTTTGTGTCTCCCGCCCTCCCGTTGGAGTAGGTCCGTTTGATTTCGAAAGACATCTTTGTGCTCGATGTAGGTTGGCTGTATGCATCGTCTATAATTTTGTAGGTTAGGCACAGCGAAGGATTTCTTCTTAATTGCTACGTTTATCTCTCCGATACGCCTCTGTGAGTATTCCAGCACATTTGGCTTCAGAAACTGGGTGGAATAAGCTTGTGGATCAATTTGCGTTGAGAATTGCCGTGGTCCGATTGCTGGAAGTCTATAGAACCTTGCAGTTTCACCAAAATGAGATGTTTACGTAGAGGAAATCACTATGACTCACGGCATTTACCTGCTCATCGTCTTGACTTCTGAGGTATGAGTAAGAGATTCTTTGCTGCTCAGGACAGTTTCATGCAAAGATAATGCTATTTCACGGCATCTCTTTTGCATCTCTTTTCATAGAAATGATGCCATGATAAGTAGCTCTTCTGATGTTTGTTTTTTCCCCAGTAACGTTCACTTTAATTGAACTTCACTGTGCTGGAAATAGGATGATCTGAATGTGATGGGAGGACCTATATATTTGAGGCTGTCATAAGACAGCCATTAATTCATCTGCTAAACCTCAATGCTATGGTGTCGCGTGTTTAAATAGCATCTTGGGATAGATTATACCGGATTAACCCTGTGCTTTGCCCCTGTATGAACCATTTAATGCTGCATTATCTGTTCATCCTTTGCAATAGCTATAGTGGTTTCCACTTGTGGTATAGGGGAACGACTTCAAACATTTCATATTAGGAGTAAGCGAGACGCATGTCCCACTTGAATCAAGGAAGAGAACTCTTCAAGTGATCGTTACTGCTTTGTGGTGATTAGCCATCCACCTCATCATTGCTGTCAAATTGGCGATTTTCCTTTTGATTCTAGTTTCATTGATTGGACATTCCATGCTTTATACCGCCAGATGGTTTATGCAATCTTCAACAGATTGGGAGATAATGCCAAAGATTCTCAAGTTGGGGGAAAGTCGCTCGTTGGTCTAAATTCACTGGCAAGGGAGCAAACAAAAAATCAACCTCCTCTGACTGGATGCCATATCAGTGTGAGACCCACTTCTCAACTGGGGTGAGGCACCTGTACCTAATCAATTTGTAATTGTGGAGCTGTTTGAAATTTTGTTCAAATTCTAGCAATTTCTTTTTCCCATGTACTTCATTTAACAGTAGCCAACAGTGAGTGAATAATGTGTAAGTTATCTCCTCCCCACTGCCACTCTCCCATTCACACACAAACACAAAAGAGAAAAAGGGAAAGTTTACCTTTTTCGCATACAAATATGGTCTGGTTATTGGTTTTCTGTCATCCAATGGACTTTCAACTAGGGTAAAATGAGATTTTTTTTTCTTTTCTTTTGATGGTATGTCATAGTTTGCCTTGAGACATTGGACACTCTCCTAATTGCTGTATATTACTAGCTTGATCAACGGATATGTAGATATATGTGAATTTGTTGTACATTACTAGTTTGATGGACACATATCTAGATGTATGTGAAAAATCTTATGATGTTCTTGGTTATCGCTTGCTGTTGATGAAATTAAGCCTTTTCAGCTGAAATTATAAACCTTTACTTGCAATTGTCTATCAAGTCCAAGTCTCCCTTTGTTATTGGCCAGGAAAGCTCATTAAATCCTTCATAGTATGCTTTGAAGTGGATATTGATGTCTTTTTCTCTGGTAAAATATGACTAAATTATGTCTGGAAGTAGGGTTCACAATCTGCTGTAGCATGATATGTTCATGTTCAGTTTGAACTGTTTGAGTCACGTGGGAGAGTGATATTACTTTAAATGATATTTACTTTCTAGACTGAAACAACTCCTCATTGCAGAAAGGATGTGCCAATGTCGTGTCATATCGTTTTATGTTTGATGCTGTTCATGTCATGTCATATCCTGTCTTGGTCATTGCCAGCTCTAACAAGTAGATTGCATATATCGGATTAGACCTTTGACCCAGCATTATTTTGCATATGCTTAATCTGCTTGCACTAAACATTTGCAGTTCTCTATGTAAGACAGGCAGTTTAAATGAGTTGTCAAAACCAATTGATAAAATATGCGTGAATCCTGAAGTCACTAATTCAAGCAAGGAGTCTTTTAAGGATTCAATCGTCAGAAATGTTGGCGTGAAAAACAGTAACTCTATTAATTCTGCCAAGAGGGCTTTTCATCTTTCTAGCTTGAGGATGATGAGGTCTAAACTGCATTGCAACTTTATGTCCTGGTATTTGAAACCATAGATACTTTTAGAGATCAAGATGTCAATATGTGCAGCACCACAAGAACCAAAGAAGACCAACTTGGTTCTAATCCTACAGAGGAAATCAGTTCCATGACGGACTCTGAGCAAATTATGGCTATACAAGATGATGCAGCACGTGTTAGCTCATTGTAGCGAAAGCATTGAAAACCAATCACTTCTCAAGTCATCCTTAAAGCGGAAATCATATGAGGCTCCTTTCTGTTGTTTTTTTTTTTTTTTTTTTTTTTTTGGTAAAGGTAAGATATGAATAGATTTTGCAGAAAATATACAAGGGGGGGATACCAGGCACCAACAAAACAGACACTCAAAGAGACTGAAGTCAAGAAGAGTGTAGGGGTGCCTTGGATCCAATGAACAACAACAAGAACAACACCGAAAAGGAAACCCTAACAGACAAAGGCTAAACTAAGACCGACCAACCCTCCATAAATCAAAGATAGAAGGACTCAAGTCCCAGCTCTGCTGCAGCCTTCTGTTCTTTGGGGTATCCATGACATGCTTGAAGGTCATCGCTTTGTCTTTAAGGCTCCTTTCTGTTGTTTGCTCTTCACTTCCAAGTAATAACTTACCTCTCTTCAATAAAATGTTACATTTGGACCCAAAATAAATAAAAAAATAAAAATTGGGCATTAGGAATATCCTTATGGGGATTTTTTTTTTGTAATGCATTAGAAGCCGTGAGTATATATATTGCAGGGATCAGATGGCAATTTAATGCCATTTAGTCCATTAAAATGGCTTTCTCAGTCTCCAAGTGAGAAAAGGTGAAGAATATTAATAACTCCATTATACTAGCTCCCGTGACCAGGTTTTGTTTGTGGAAGTAATGTTCTTACTCTTGACACTTTAGAAGTTTCAGAGATTCCTCCAAAACTGTGGTCACAGAACAGATAAATCGATAAAACCAGCCACTTCTCAATTCATAAGGGAAATCATCTGAGGTTCCTTCTATTGTTACTCTTCACTTCCAAGTAATACCTTACACCTCTTTAATAGGGTGTTGCGAATATAATTACGGGGATGCTATTCTGTATGCATTAGAAGTCGTAAGTGTCTATTCTGCAGGGGTCAGTCGCCAATTTGATGTCATTTACTCCACCAGAATGGCCCTCTGAATCTCCTAGTGAAAAAAGGTGAAGAGTGCTAGACTCCACTACCCTCACTCCTGTGACTGGGTTTTACTTGTGGAAGTAATGTTCTTACCCTTGGCACTTCAGAAGTTTCAGAGAATCCTCTGAAGCTGTTGTCACTGAACGGGTAAATGGACAGAACCTTCTCGAGTTTTTCTATTTCAACAGAGTTGAAACTCGTTCCTTGCTGGTTTCTTACATTATACATATCAGGTTTGCAATCATGAGAACACCAATCAAAGCAAAACAAACAGTCTGTCTGGTGACCATCCTAAATTTCAGCTTAAGATTTCTCCTAAGGCGAGGTGCACTGAAGCTGGAAGTCCATCGGTCATGGAAACTGATGAAAATGTTGAAAAGGCTGAAGCTTATACAGAGGAACTTGAAGATGTAAGTGAATTGCGGCTAAAATTTGTTTGCTATTAATGAGTTGCTTATGCACTTCTTGGCTTTGGCGATAACTTATATGCATACTGTGGACTATAGTCAGACACCGTGAAGATTATAAGAGAGACAATAATAGTGACAACAGAGCACTAGGAAAAGAATATAGGAGTTTGTCCAGTTACAGGGAGTAGTTGTCCATAGACGACTTTCTGTGGCTTACTGGATGAGTGGTTGAGATGAGATTCTTTTTAATTATTTATTTTATCTTACTAATATTTTGTTTGGTGGGGTGGGGTGGGGTTTCTTTTATGTTGTTTTTTTTTTTTTTTGGGGGGGGTGGGGGAGGGGGTTTGGCTGGTGGAGTTTGTTGGATGAGCGAGCTTGAACTTCTTGAATTCATATGTTTCACTACTCGATGTTTGCTCTTCACTTCCGAAAAAATTGGTTATGGGTTCATTGACATTAGGCAACCTCCCTAATACGGGAATTGTGATGTCTTCTACAGTCCGACCTAATTATCCTTAAGGGTGAATCTATAGTACTTTCTAATTATTTTTCTATAATTAAAGGTCTATCATAAGCAATTGAGTTTTCAGAAGGCCATTGAACATAGACTGAGGATGTTGCGCAGAAGGGCATTGAACTGTTGCCTCTTGTCTATTCTACCATCTTTGTGATCCTTACTGCTGGCGAAACATTGGCTACCTAAGGAAATTGTTTTACAGATCTGCAACATGCTAAAGAAGAAGCAGGAAGAAGCTAAAGAATTGCTCGTTCGAGCACTTGTGACCAACAGCAATCTATTAATGTTTAATCATCCCACCTATGATGAACAGATATCCTTTTGGTTATCAATGATTTCACTGGATGTTCTTTGGGTTGTTCATGATATGTTTCTTTTCCCCTTTGGCATTTCTTTGTAATTCCTTAACCAGATAAAACATCCATAGGGTGCAGAAGTATGCATCACGGCTCATGTCCAAGGAGATTCACACTTGAAGTTGCATCAGACGAGGTGTCTACTTTGCCTCTCTCTCTCTCTCTCTCTCTCTCTCTCTCCATCAAACACACAACATACACTATCACGCACGAGTCACACCCAGACAGAATCACAGGAGATCATGGATGCATGTGCCTCTAATTGTCTCCTTGCTCAGACACTCATCTGAACGCGGGAACAATGACGAATCAGGAAAGTATACGCGGGCTTGCTCCTCAGACTTTTGGATTGTGGAAGCATACTGGCTTCCTGCATATATTCAGGGATGGTCTCTATTTTTGCATCCTGTCGGGTCGGGATGAAATTCCAAGGATATATCCTGGTGCCATGCTGAATCAAGACTATATTTTCTTCTTCTTGTTTCCATGGGATGCTGTCAATGTTTCAAATACGGATTAGGCTTCTCTAGACTTCTCAAACTTACCATTTGTAATTGTTCAACCTCGGCTTGTTATTTCCTTTCACTAGAGAGTACACGGTTTCCTCCTGGAGGTCATTATGAAAGACAACTCCGCGTCTCGACTTAATGTGATTTCTTAACAGCGGGAAAGCCAGAGGAGTGGCAATATGAAATTTTGGATTGTGCGACGTTTGAACTGTCACAATGCTATAAAGGTCGCAAATCATATCTTCTTTATCTTCATTCATCTTATTGACCACCTCTATGCCAAAAAGGTCCACAATTGCTGTCAAGAGTTTTCCAAGATAACGGATTCAATTACGGGTGCTCCTGGAAATGTACTAGAGAAGAGCATGAATGGCGTTGCTTTCCTTCTGGTTGGCCTGCACGATAAGAAGTTCCAAAGGTTTCAGCTAATAAAGAGTGCACTGAGTTTTATATCTCGATACCTCTTGATGTGAATGCCGGTAGATAGAAGAATGAAAGTGTGAAATGTGCGGACCTAATACTTCTCCAAAATTATTGAAGGTTAACACAAACTAGAGACCCCCTTATCCAATATCAAAACTCAGATGGAGTTTGCAACAGTTGGTTTTGATAGCTTAAGTTTCCATGTTGTAAAATATATTAGGGATTAGTGTATTGAAAGTTTTATAACTTATCACAAAAAAAAAAAAACATTTTATTCTTAAGTTTTATAAAAAATGTAATCAAATCATTAAACTTATCAGATTGGTGTGATCGAGTCTTTCTATTAACTCTATCCAAATTGAGTGACATAAAAAATTGATGTGGCTTTTTTTAGTGAAAAATGCATAGCTCATCGTCCTCCATTAAATGACGGAGTGACGGTCAACTAAGGACCTCTCATTTTGTGATGAAATCGGTTGACATTTTCAATTGATTTCATCTCACCCAATTTTTTTTTTTGTGTTTTTTTTATTGCAAGCTTAAATTGAGAGATAGAATCCTAAAAGGACCTGCACAATCAATATTCTTTTATATGATGAAAAAATAAATTAGATATTAAAATATAAATAATTACAAGTAAAAAATATTATCACCTATTAAAAAGAAATAGTTAATATCATTATATAGATCTATTAAATTTAAAAAATGAAAAAACACTTGAGATTAAGATTCATTTGTTAATGTTTTAGGCCCAACACATCTTCATCTACAAGATTTGGATCAATAATTTTCTTCTCTACTAATTCATTATTCTTATTTTGTTCTTTTCTTTACTTCATTCATTTTGTGCGTAATCGATATCATAGTCTTAATTTTAAGTCATCAAAGAGTCCTTCTAAAGTAACTTGATTTTGGCGAAAGAACAGAGAAGCCAACAATGATTTTGTTATTGATTGTAAAGCTAACGTCTCAAGTGTTTTTTCATCTTTAACATGAGGCTTGTCACCTCTGGCAAGCTCAAGCTCGCCGCTCCCCCCATCAACAAGTGTGAGCCTCGCCACTAGCTCGAGCTCACTGACCTCGTCACATGCTTGAGCTCGTTATGTGCTGGTCAATCTGGCAAGTGGCAAACCTGAGCTTGCTAGAGGTGGGCAAGCCTTATGCTTGCTAGTCAACTTAATGCTTGCCCACCTCTAGCAAGCTTGAGGCTTGCCTATGGTCGGTCGCCATGGTTGGCGATCAGCCAAAAAGGAAGAAGTGGAAAACAAAGAAAAGAAAAAGAAAAAGAAAAATAATTTAATAATTGATTTTTAAAAATTAAATAATTAAAAGTCGATTTAAAAAAATAAAAAATAATGAAAATTGATTTAAAAATAAATTAAATGAAAAAGAATGTATGGAGGAAAATATTTTCCTTACCAAATAGCAAAAAATGTTTTCTATTTCATTTTCAGATTTCACTCGAATACTGAAAAATAATTACATTTTCTTAGAAAATGGATTCTTGGAAAATATTTTCCTAGAATATGGCTTCTTGGAAAATATTTTTCAAAAATAATACATTTTCCGTGAAAACTTTAGTAGGTGATAATATTTTTACTTGTAATTATTTATATTTTAGTATCTAATTTATTTTTTTCATCATATTCATGAAAATTGATTGTGTGAGCCCTCTTAAGATTTATCTCTCAATTTAAGCTTGCAATAAAAACATATAATTAAAAAAAAAATATGAACAAGTTGATAGGATCCCCTTTTTGATGTCCCCATGCCCCCATGCCCCTCTCGCGTGGCGACATGGGGGTGAAAAAGGGAAAGAGGGGAATGGGGTTTCTCTCGCTTTTGACTTAGCGGGCCTCGGCGGAAGACCCACACGATGGGCTATTAGCTCAATGGTAACATGTAATAAATAAGGATGTACAACAAATAAAATCCTAAGTGAGAACATTGAAAAATTAAGCAAGTAAAAAGAAAGGCTTTTTTATTCTTCACATCCGCTTGGGATCATGTCTTCTTAGGCCTATTCTGGATGTATGATGCAATTTCGGTAGTCATATTTCATTTCAATTGAAAAATGTAGTCAGATGTTTGGGGTAGCATAAGTGATCAAGGAGTAGTAGTAACTCATATCACGGGAGGTGAGATGAAACCAGTTGAAAAAGTCAGCTAGTTGACCGTTGCTCCATCACTTGATGGAGGATGGTCAGCTAAGCCGGTCTCTTTTTTAATAATTCCTCTCTCCTATGTGACAGTGATGTGACTAAAATATGAAAGATAATACTAGAATGATATCGTTTTGGTCTAAATTTAATTTTAACACAATTTTGTAAGAAAAATGAAGAACGCATAATGATGAGAGTCTATCGGGCCCCTACCACCACCACCACCCCCACTATCGCTTGAAAGGGCTTTGGTGAGGGATGGCCACCTAATGGTCACTGAGGGCCGATAGCCCTTAACCCCCACCACCCCACTATTGCTTGAAGGGGCTACGGTGGGGGATGGCTAACCAGTGGTTAGCGAGGGCCGCTAGCCCTCCCTTGGATCGGGTAAGGGCTATCGGCCCTCACCACTATAGGCCTCACTTGGCGACCCTTGCGGCCCATTGGTTGGCGATGGTGGTGTTGTAGGCCCTTGCCATTTTGCCTTCTTTTGTTTTATTTTTAACTTTGCTTATTTTTTTTTACTTTAATTTAAATAATATTTAGATTTAAAAAATCATATTTTGATCAAAAAGACATTGTTTTAGCATTGCCCTTCATATGTTCAGTCAAATTAGTGTCACGTAGACTAAAAAAATCACATCGACATTTTCCTTTATTGAAAATAGATGAAGTTAATAGAAAGACTAATATTGCACTAATTTAACAAGTATTAGAATCTAATTGCACTTTTTGTAAGTTTTAGAACCTAAATACACTTCCATGACAAATTTTAGGACCTTCAACCCACTTATCCCTTCTATATTATACCTCCACAAGTTGCAAAGGTTGCTAAGTGGATGGATCATTTGTCAAGATCCCGCTAAAGGGACATTTTGTCTTGCGGGCCAAACGCGGAAGAAAGGATACTCGGTGAGGACGCGAATCCAACAAGGGAAGGCCGGGATTGGAAGCCTCAAAGCAGAGTTGAATAGCGACAGCACTAGATCAAAAGGTTGAATGGACTGAGTGTACTGAGGAAGAAGCCAAGATTGAATGTCACTCTATTTGACCATACAAAAGGACGAGAAAGGCTTTCGTAATTACTCATAAAGCACGGCATTAGTAATAAAGACTCCATTGGCGGGGAACGTCTTTAGCCTTATAAAATCCGCAAAAGGGTTCCGTGAGTTCCCATCAGAATGGTAAATTGTGGGAAGTCCTCTGCTTCAGCACCTCGATTCAATCTTTTAACAGAGAGGAAAAACTAGAGGGTACGTGAGGGCTATAAAGACCAAGCGATTGTAGTCCTCTCCCAAGCAAAACCCACACATTGTAATCTGATCAGAAGATCGATGGCCAGGTTGCTGATAGCCAGATGCTGATAGCCCTTTTCCCAACTGGCCTCGAGGCTTGCATCAGGTTGATGGTCCTTGTCGAGTTGCCTAAGATGATGCCCCTAATGAGTTCAACCAGTCGGATCTAAATGGGTTAGTCTGGAAGGTCTGATCCGCAACACCATGCTATACTTTCTCATAAGCTCGGATGACATGGGTTAGTCTGAAAGGTCCTGATTTGCAGCACCATGCTATAATTTCTCGTAAGCTTGTAAGAAATTATAGCATGATGTTGCGGATCAGGACCTTCTGGACTAAATCGTCTCATCCAAGCTTACGAGAAATTAAAGCATGATGTTGCGGATCAAGTCCTTCCAGACTAACCCATTTAGGCCCGACCGTCTTGAACTCATTAGGAGCCATCCTCTTAGGTGACTTGACAAGGACCATCAACCTTCCCAATTCGCGGGTGGGAGTGCAAGCCTTGGAGCCGGTCCGGGAAAGGGCTATCAGCATTTGGCAGAGTTATTGCAGGAGGAGCAACGCCTTGACATCACAAAGGAAACAACGAACTAAGGAACAATTCTCCAAGTCAAAGCATGGCATCTTATCAGACGATACAGATACAAATTCCCTTTCCTCAAGAAGCATAATCATCTTGATTCTCAAGCAGTAAAGAACATAATGCAGATCTCTGTTCGTCTTCTTCTGGTGGGCTTTATGTACGTTGTGGGTTGTGGATGGCGGCAGAGAACGACCTCCAATGCTTTGTTGGGATATTCTTGTTTCATTACTTGAAATTGTATTAGGTACTCGACCGGCTTTCACGGTCCTGGGGCTTGTAACCAATATTAGACTTTGAATCCATCAGCCGCTATGTTCATCCTTCTTCATGTGAAAAAAATCTCGTGGAATAAGATCAGATCTCGGTAGAATTTGTCAACTGACTTTTCTTTTTTGTCATAATTATTGTCGGACGCTAACCTTATCCTAAATTCATTATATCACTTTTTCACGAATTATTTATTTTGTCTGGAGCATTAACCTGTCGTGTTTGTGTAAATTAGCAATCAAAAGAAAACTTACGTTCTCCTCTACGGCACGTTTCGTATATTCAATTATCAATTATCATAACTTATTAATTAACTTGATTAATTGAGTAACATGTTCAGGAAAAAGCCATTGTACATGCAGCACAATCCGAGTAATCTTGGGCTTTTTTGGTAATCAACTTTACCTTTTTGACCATCCCAATACTCTTTGTCGGCCATTTAGGAGTACGCTTTTTCTCAGCGACTCCCAGCACTTTGCTTCTTGGTCTTCCAAGGCATCATCATAATTTCGACTTTTATAAAAGAAGAGAGCCACCGTCCTTCCTTTCACACATGGTGTTTGATCATTGACATGTATATTCATTTAGCGAGTAATATATTAGTAAGTTACTATAACAGTTTTTAGAAAGTATAAACTCCTATTTGCTCTTCAAAATTTACGAATTGTTTTCATAACCTACCAATATTATCAAACTAATGTCGAAAATGCTTAGATTAAAGCAAATAATTTTAAAATCCAAATTAATTGTCACCAAGATGGCCTGGATCATTTTGTTCACTCTATGCCCAATAGTCAACCTCCATTAATTAGAACCAGAGTCTCGTTCAATTGAAACAACTTTGACTATTAAAGCATTTTTATAGCCAAAAACGTATAGGACATCGTCGAGAAGAAATATGCTTGTCCACAAGAAGGTGCATGAGTAAAACATCTACAGAAGGATGCAAGGAATCATTGAATATCTTGAAAAAGACATGGAACGCATTATAAGAAGAAACTCAAGCCATGTCTGAGGCATCACACAACATGCTTGGAGTATCACAAAATTAGATTTTCCTAAAAATATCCAATATGTATCAACAATGTCACAAGGAAAGAAGAAGTTGAGAAAGAAAAATAGATAAATAGAAAATTTTATATTTTTCTAAGAATATCCAATCTAGCTGAAATTTCACATCATCAATTTTGAGTTTTTTTTTTTTTTTTTCTATTCACCGCACAATTATTTTCTCAAGACGGGGCCTCTTTCTTGTCGACCAATAGCATTCGAGCTTATGGTCTTCGTCGTGAAAAGTTACTTGACTCCCTTGTTTCAAGTTTCAGCCACTTTCTCAACGACCCATATTTCCTACTTCTTACGGACATTTTAGAATATCACTTCTAGATTGTTAAGGTCCCGTTACTTATCGGATCATTGTGTATTTTATCCAGTGCTCGGATAACATCACTTCTTGCTTGGTGATCATGATTTTGCATTTTTCATCCGGTAAAATGGTTTCTAAGGTCGCAGCAGCCACGGGAAGCTAATCAAATTGATGGTTGAAGAGGTCCTGAAAGAATTGAAGAGAACACATAGATTGGTGATTGAGCATTTAGTTGGAATTGACGAGCAAATACTAGTAGTAAGCAACTTATTATACATTGACTCCAATGGTGTGAGACTCATTAAAATATATGGCATGGGGGTACCAGTAAAACTAATCTAGCCAAAGTCGTTTTCAACCAACTCTCTTTTCAATTTGGAAAGTATTGTTGTTTTCTTGAAGATGTACAAGAGAAGTCATAAAAAATCGATGGCTTAGTTGACTTGCAAAAGAGGTTATTATCCAAAATTAGCCATCTTGCAGGAATTAGGACCATTAATGAAATTGATTCTAGAATGAAGAGCATTCAACAAGTACTTCGCAATAAGCAAGTTCTCCTTGCACTTGATGATGTTGATAACAAAGAACAAGTGGAGCATTAGTTGGATGGCACAAATGACTGCTAAGTTCCTAGATTGCAATCACAAGTAATGAAATTTCCCTTCACTTGAAAATATAACCTTATGTATCAAAGAATAAGCCCTAATGTATACATTGTGAAGCTATTTGACTCATTAAAATCAAAGAAGAAAGAAAATCTTTTTCTTGGAATTTTCTTCATCGGGTGATTCTGCTTCATTTCTGTCCTTGTTTGGAGACTTCTTAGACGGACAGGATAAATCAAGATCTGGCATGTCCACTTTTGAGCAATGAAAACTTGTCAAAGTCAGCGTCTAGGTTAAAATCGACATCCTTGAAAAAGGTTTTTTTAACAATCAATCGACAGAAAGCAGAGATATATCTTACTCTCGTAAAAGTGGGATCGGAACAAAGCTTTAATGCAACTTCACCATCATCCATCATTTTGATGATTTTTGAAGTTGTTGAATGGTATGTGAAGCATGCCTCACTTAATCACCACGGACATTATTTTCCACGAAGAGGTAATTGTACAAGAGTGAATATATGTAACCAACACAAGTATGAAGATAGAATATTAAAGTTAGATTTCACATCCATACCGGCTTATTAACTAGCTGCCTATACTTTAAGGTTCATGTACAGTTTATCAAAGTTGAATTTCTTTATCTTGCCTTTGCCAACTGTATTAAAACTAAACTCCACTGCATCATCTTCTGCCACAGACAACGACTTTCAGCAGGTAAGGAACTCCTTTCCAAATTTAGCATCTGTTGAGATCGTATTTAACATTGAGCTATGACCTATGTCTTTAATATTGATTGTACAAATTTACTAACTTTTTAAACTTGATTACATTTTTCATAAAGTTTCAGGACTCGATTGCACTTTCGTAATAAGTTTTAGGACCTTGAACGCACTTATCCATCATACATTATATATCAACAAGTTGCAAAGATTGCTAAGTGGATCATTTGTTAAGATTCCAAGAAACGGACACTTTTCTTGCGGGCTAAAAGCCAAAAAAAAAAAAAAGGATATTCGGTGAGGACGTCAATCCGACAAGAGAAGGCCGGTAATGGAAGCCTCAAAGCAAAGTTGAATATCAACAAAAACTGGATCTGAAAATATTATTGAGCAGATTGGACTAAAAGTTTGGATGTACATAAACTTTTTTTTACCAATTTAATTATAAAATTTTTATAATTGTACAAATTCAATTTATCTGGCCAAATTTGGCTAGACACCACCGACACCAACCATTTGATTGATATTGACATGGAAATTTTCAAAAAAAAATTATATATATTTTTTGAATTTTTGTATTAATTTTTTTTTTTTTTTCTCTTCTTCCTCTTTGGCTTCTTTTACTTGTAGTGGCCAATGAGGCACTAGTGAGCTAAGCCCTTGCTCAATAGTCGGTGAGCCTTGTCAAAGCCTTGCCAGCCATTGCGAAAAAATGAAGCCAAAAGAGGAAGGAGAGAAAAATAAAATAAAAAAAGAAAAATATTAATACAAAAATTTTAAAAAAAAAAATTATTAAAAAATTGCCATATTAGCATCAGCTAGTAAAATTTGGCCAAATTGACTAACTTACATAATTGAAAAATGTTTATGATTGAATTAGTTAAAAAAAATTATACTGAATTTGCATAATTATAATAGGTTTATGACTTTTTTGGTAATTTTCCCCCGTAGTGCTCGAGTTGAAATTTGAGTTTGTTAGGATTCTACCACGTTTAAAGATAGCGGCTGATATTTCTTTTACTAACTAAATATCCGTTGCTTGATGCAACTAAGCCACACAATGTGCTTGATAGTGCCGGAGATAAAACAATGAATGTGGTGGACTACTTTAGGAAATTGGATCATTATTTGAACACCACTCTTCAATCTAATCTCGTGATATTCCGAGCATGTTGCGTGATGTCTCAAACATGGTATGAATATCTTGTTATAATGTGTTCCATACCTCTTTGGAGGTATTCGATGATCCCCCTTGCATCCTTTCATAGATATTTTACTTGTGCACCTTTTTTTGGACTGGTATATATCTTCTCAACGATGTCTTATTGTCAAGGTTGTTTCAACCGAACGAGGCTCTGGTTCTGATAATGTAGGTCGACCACTAGGCACAGAGTGAAGAAAACAATCTGTGCCATTTCAATGACGATTAGTTTAAATATCGAAATTATTTGCTTTTAATCTAAGCGTTTTCAACACTAGTTTGATAATCTTGGTAGGTTATGAAAGCAGATAGTAAATTTTGAAGTGTAAATACGAGTTGATACTTTCGAAAAAACTGTAGTAACTTATTATAAAATTACTTGCTAAACGAATATCGATGTCAATGATCAAACACCATGTATGAAGAGAAGAGCAGAGGCTCTCCTCTTTTCTAAAAGTCGAAATCATGATGACTCCTTGGAAGACCAAAAAGCAAAGTGCAAGAAAAAGCAAAGTATTTTTCTAAAAATTGAAATATGATAACCATTCAATTTCTCTTTTCTAAAAGTTAAAATATGATAACCATTATTTTTCTATTCATAAACTATTTTCCATTCTATATTTGTTTCTAAAACAAAAATTCATTTGATAAAATGATTTCATTTTTTTATTTATAGAATAAATTTTAATTCTAGAATTAGATTTGAAACAAAAATCAGAATTTTTTACTTCTTTATTTTTGGAACTAAAATGATAAATAAAAACTTTTCTTATTGTTTGTCTTTGCTTCTAGTTGGCAGCCCATCCGTCACTACTGGCCGGCGTCTATTGTCCGCCTAGTCGTCGTCTATCAACTGCCCTCACCGTTGTTTGCTGCCATTCTCTATCCAATGGTGGCCGACCACCGATCGTTGTCTACTAACCATCGATTGCTACCACTGGTCATCAGCCAACATCTGCCGTCCTCCTTTGTCCACCACCACTTAGGCAGAAGAAATTTTGTGTTGTTTTCAAGTAAATTTCTATTTTGGAAATAAAAATTTTGTATCATTATCAAATACCTATTTTTGCTTAGAAATTCATCCAAAAGGATAGAAATAGAAAAAAAATATTTTTTCCAGAAATTAATTTCTAGCCAAATGGTTATCATTCGACCCCTACATAGCTGACAAAGAGTATTGGGGTCAAAAAAGTAATTTTGGTTAACCAAAAAGCCCGAAATTACTCATATTGTACTGCATGGGCAATGGCTTTTTCCTCAACATATTACTCAATTAATCAAGTTAATTTATAAGTTATGATAATTGATAATTGAATATATAAAATGTGCTGCAGTTAATATCATCAGTTTTCTCCTTATTGCTAATTTATGCGAACACAATAGGTAATGCTCCGAACAAAATAAGTAATTCGTGCAAAAGTGATATCAAGAATTTAAGATAAGACTAGATGACAAGCAAAAAGTGCGACCAAAAAGAAAAGTTGGGTAACAAATTTTTACAAAGATTTGATCTTATTTCACGAGATTTTTTACATGAAGAAGGATGAACATGGCGGTTAGTGGATTCTTTGTCTAACGTTGGCTATCGGCCGCAGGACCAGTGAAAGCCGGTCAAGTACCCAATACAATTTCAACTAATGCAACAAGAATGTCCCAACAAAGAATATAAGAATAATAGAGAAACAGACTCCGTTTTTCAGTCATGGAGATCATTCTCTGCCGCCATCCACAACCCACAACGTATATAAAGCCCACCAGAAGAAGACGAGCAGAGATCTGCGTTATGTTCTTTACTGCATAAGAATCAAGATGATTATGCTTCTTGAGGGAAGGGAATTTGTGTCTGTACCGTCTGATAAGACACCATGCTTTGACTTGGAGAATTGATCATTAGTCGTTCGTTGTTTCATTAATGATGTCTAGGCGTAGCTCCACCTGTTGATTCTAGTGTTGTTCCTTGCTTTTTGTTTTTGTATCGGACAAAATTATTTCTTTGTTTCGTTTCATTTGAAGTAGGAGATGCTACTGGGAATCTTCCTTGAACCTCCACGTCCTTCTAAGAAAGCATCTAAATGCGACTTAGAACAGATTAATCTTAAAACATTTGTGCAAAAGATGTAGACCCCCATCATCAACTTTTTCAAAGCCTTCACTTTTTGATACTAACGTCATTGTTGCCATTAGAGCTGTTAAACGGATGGGTCGGGTTGAGTTCGGGTCGGTTCATTAATGAGTCGACCCAAATTGCTTCATTAACCCATTTATGACCTATTTATATCTAATGTAAATTTTTAGACCTATACTCAACCCGACCCATACCCGACCCAACCCGACCCATATTAATAAAAAAATTTCATATTTAACCAAATTTAGGAAAAAATTATTATTATGTTTTTTTTAAAGATTATATTACTAAAACTTCCGAGCAATACAAATCCAATCAATAATTTTTCAATTTTTTTATAATTTTTCAAAAAAATTATTTCTTATATATATATATATATATATATATATTTAAAAACTAAAATAGTTCTATACATTGGACAATTTTTATAATTTTTAAAATAATTATTTGAAAATTTGAATTTGAATTATTTTTTAAATCGAATTTTAATTAATTTTATTTTTAAAATATAATTTTTAATTTTCTTTTTCTTTTTTCTTTTTTTGTTCTTCTTCTTTGGCCGGCCACAGGTGAGCCTCGAGCTCGCCCGACGCCGGCAAGCTCGAGGCTCGCTTGGCCGGTCGCTGGCCATCGCCGTGCCGACGACCGGGAGGAAGAAGAAAGAAAATAAAATAATTTCGGTTTTTAAAAAAAAAAAAAATTGTAAAGTTAAAGAGAGGAGAGAGAGATTGTGAGGTTTTGAGTGAAAAAAATGGGTTCATTTTTAATGGGTTAATAAATTGGTCATAAATGGGTCAGCTCTCTGACCCATTTAAAACTCATATATCTTAGTATTGACTCATTAAAACCCATTATGGATACTTTATGAAATAATGATTGCCCCATTAACGACCCATTTAACTATAAATATTAAATGGGTCCATAAATGGGTTACACAACCCATTTAACACCTCTAGTTGCCATGGATGTGGATGCCGTCGAACTTGCCGCCGCACCGATGTCCATCCTCTTTTGCGGTTGCAAATTTTCCATTCTGCAGTAATAAATGGTGGTGAAGGTGTTAGCAGTCTCCTCTAGTTCCCGCCATTTCGCGCTACCCTATCCTTCAAATTCATCTTCATTGCTTCTACTTCTTCCTTTGCACGATCAATTTCTACGCGTAGTTTTATGAGGGCAGGGCTTTGCCCCCCTTTCTCGTCCAATCTCGTCTAAAAACTTTCGCAACTCCTTGTTGACTAGAAGAAAAGTTTGTCGCGCATATATGCATTCTTCACCTACACGAACATATGGCTTGCTAAAAAATTCATAAAGCTCGCAAAAACATAATTACTTCAAGATAGTAAAAACAATCAGAGAAAAACAAAACTTAGACATTCAACATAAGATTCAAGAGGCACAACCAACCCATTCAACATTGTGGAGCAAAGTACACGACAGAGCCTCAAATAAACATAAGTACTTCGCTTTTTTTCTTTTTTTTCGAGTTAGTCTCTCTACGGAGGACAAGCATGGGTTTGGGTGAATTGTCGGCTTGGTCGTATCTACTGAAGCTGCGGTGATAGGCTTGCTCAGCAAACAGTTAATGCTTTACTGGGACGTTAAAACCGTTGTTCCAATAGTGCAAGAGGAGGAGCAAATGTAATAAAACACAACTTTAACAAATCCTCCTTTACATAATGATACCACGTACATTTTCTTGTGAATTTCTGTAATTCCTACTTAAACCAGCTTCAGGTTACTCTCAGACAAAAGTGCCCTCTTCTTGGTGCGATAATAGGCATGTGAGATGGGCTTGAATAGCAATCGACGAGTTCAACACACATTTTATCAATGTGAGGGTAAATGCTTGTCTAGACCTGAGTCTACATATCTCAAATCCATCAAGGCCATTTGATCATGTGGTTTCCAAGTACGGATCCAAGGTAATCGACAATCAAAATTTGTTTGGATTCTATCATAATATTTCAAGTTATATTTTTCATGCATTTTCTATAGTCTATATCGCTAATTTAATTCATAATCATGTCCATTTTAGTAGTTTCTGAATATTATTACATCACGTGTCAACTTGCAATTGGTTGGATGATGTGCTACGTGGCCCTTGATTAAGAAGATAAATGTCAACTTTACTTGTAATTGAAGCAATCCTTCAAGATACTACATTCACGTGTAATTCAAACTACCTTCAATTATTTCAAGTGTGAAATTGCGAAGGTGCTGAGGATAAGAAATTAAGTTGTTTTCTTTTCGGCTTTCTCTGATCCCTACCTTCGGAGAAGTAGGAAAAGATCCATGACCCAATTTCAAACTTTCTATTTCACATGCCTTGCAATCAAAGCAATATTTGGAACTTCTGTTCAAATTATACGAGATGAGATTCTAAAATACCAAGTAATATCGGTTTCTTATCTCAAATAGAGACTATGAATGCAACTTTCTTTTCCCCAACAAATACTCTCTTATTCAAGAACATGGTGACTATTAGGTGACTACTCATATTTTCTAAAAGGAATTTTTTTTTTCTAACAATTGCATGTATAACGATGACGAGTGAAGAAATTGTTCAAAAGTAAATTGAAAATTCAAAACTCAAATGCTAAAGTTAATTGGGATGCATATAATTCAAATTGCCTAGATAACATGATTACTCGTTGGTACTACATTAACCATACAATCGACATTTGTTTTTTCAAATTTAGAGTTGTTGCAAAAAACTAAAGACTCGTTTGGATCCAAAAATTTGATTAACGAATGACAAACAACTCCCGTGTCCACGTGTCTCAATTCTGTCAGGGCCGTTGATCATGTTGGCGCCAATGTGGGCCCACGTGACAACGACCCATATTTGTTTGGATCAAAAGGATCCAGGCCCATGCAAGACTTAATCGTGAGGCCTATTTGAGACATATTAGAGCATTATCGGGGGCAACTTCGTGAAAAATGATCCCCACCGAAGGGGCAAAGTCGGAAATTTATTCGAAGCTACTCTATATACGGTTGCCATTCAAAACCTCAGAAAACCAGTTCGCTCCTCTCTCGTCCGGGGAAAGTGATCTCCATTTCCATTCACGTTTCGTCTCAGTTCAGCATCGATTCTCGACTCAAATGCAGGCGATCTCCCTCTGCCTCTCTCGAGCTCGCCTGCTGTCACAATGGCAAGTAAGGTACCCGTGGATCCTATGCTTGTCTCAGTCTAGTAATTCATTCTGTGTTTACCTGCGCATTGATCTTGTGCTTTTTCAATCTGTCGATCGATGTCCTTCGGTTATGAGGCTTCTTAGGTGTTCCGTTGCATCTTCGTTGCTCGCAGCGCTGAGATATAGGTGTTCGCTGCTTGTTTCGTGTTGTTAAAAACAGAGGTCATTTGTGAGGGCGCAAAGTTTTGCGGTGGTGAATGTGATAAGATACAAAATGAAGAGTTCCGATGGACTCTCGCTTTGTCGTGCCTTGTCTCTCACTGTCACGTTCGTTTCGAATCCATCCTCCATCACAGTTGGTCAGTTTGATTTACGAATGCCCTCTTTGTGATCTGTGTTGATTTGCTTTACCGTTTTCATTCAAGAGCATCTTCTATGATTTTGTAGGTTGGGCAAAGTGAAAATTTCTATATTTTCAATTATTATGTTTACTCTCGAATATGTGTCTGGGTATTCTGGCGCATTTGACATCTGAAACTACGTGGTGTAGTTTCCTATGAAACAAGCTTATATGTAAATTTATATTCAGAATTGCTATAAGCCCATTCCTGGAAGTCTATAGCCCTTTGCAGTTTCACCGTTATGTAAACGCTTGTGTAGACAAAACCGCTATGACTTACAGAATTTTCCTGCTCATTGTCTGAACTTCTGAGGTATGACTAGTAAATTTTCGCTGCTCAGGGCACAGATTTTACAGAGAGTATGCTATTTCACAGCATCTCTTTTCCAAGAAAAGATGACATCATAAGAAGCTGTTATAATAACTATTTTTACGAGTCATTCATTGTAAGTGAATTTAATTGTGCTGGAAAGTGGATGATCTGAATGTGATAGGACCCATGTTTTTTCAGGCTGTCATAAAACGGCCCTTAGTTTGTTGCTAAAGCTTAATGCTATCATTTCTCATGTTAAATTAGCATCTTTGCTCTTTGCTTGGCAAAGATTATATTGGATTAGCCCTCCGCTTTGCCCCTCTATGAACTGTTTAATACATCAATTGTTCATCTTTTGCAATAGCAATAGTGGATCCCCTTGCAGTATAGTTGAACCTCTTCAGACATTTCTTATTAGAAGTGTTGGGAATAACGGATCCCCGAAAACCGGATTTGACACTGAATCGAACCCCTAAATCAATGCGGAAGACGAAGCCCGGGAAAACAACACGCATCACCGATCCTAAAGCACACTACGGATTCGAGCGTACCTTTTAGCCACAGATTAAACACCGACATTGATGGAGGAAGAGAAAATGAGCAATTCGATCCGATGAAGCCTTGAAGGGAGGAAGAACAAGCCGTATGCGTTACTGTTCTTTCTTTTTTGGGAGAGAGCGTGAGAAGAGAAAAGACGTACGTTGAATTATGGAAACGTTGTCTTTTCTCTCTCTCTCCTCCCTTCCCACGGGCCCTATTCCCGTGGGCCGGGCCTTTTGGGCCCAGCATGGGCGGACGGGCCTTAAGCCCATCTCATAAATTAAAACCATCATCTCCCACTCGCACATGGTGGGCCGAATAGAATTCTCTTTACCTCTCTTCAACATTCATACTGGTGAATAATCCGTGCGACCAGCATACTTTGAGAGCTCGTTGCTATACATCTGTTAGGAATATATAGCAGCTCATAATGGGCGTCACACTCCGAGTAGATTTAGTATGCAGTACCCTAGATCGATTGATCACATTTATATCTCCCTTGATCTCTTTTAAACATGATATATATATATTGTATTCACAATTATAATTATCACAAAGACAGTCATAATTGGTCGACCAGTGAATACAAAACTACAATGTGATTCTCCAAAATCGATCTTCCTCTTTCCTTCAAACTTTCAATTTCAGTCTAGCTTGCTTTTCTAGAAATGCCCCATTAGATCGAATCATCTCATGACCATTGGCAACACCCTAAGATAGCAAATACTAAATAGAAATCTTGAGAATAAGTACGAGTCCTGAGGGGACTAAAAAATTGAGGAACTCTTTTCCTCAAGAGTCTCACACATCATAAAAGTTGAGATCAAACTTTTTGCCACTCTTATTGGTCGTCTCATGCATACGTAGTATGAAATACGTATTACGGTATTAACTCCTTTCCCATGGAGCGTATGTCTACACCTTTCAATACCGTACATATGGTAGTTCAGACATACTCAATGTCTAACTTGAGTTCACGTATCTACTCAATCACAAAATTCATCAGAACTCACATCTGGCATCATAGACAGATAAAGTAAAATATGTGGGCTAATTTTTTTACTTTCGGACATCTTTAGTATTATGTCCTCATCTTAACACTCAGTTAAGGCGACATACGTATTTTAAGCTTGAGCTCTCGATTATCACCTAGATAATAAGCTTAAAAACAGTCTCATCTCTATTTATCACATAGTAAACAGAGGCGATTACCCGTGTGAGTGAGCTAATCTTATATCTGTCCGACATACTTCTCAACTTAAAATAATGCACTGAGCATTAAGATGCATAAAGATCATACAAAGATTCATAGGCATTAATCAATGAAAAAACAAAATTTCATAAATGTGAACAACTCAGGGAAATTACAATATCCAGTACATCATACTCTACGCAATCCTAGAGATTTTACATGACCACAAAACACATCCCTAGGTATTGGCTTTGTCATAGGATCTGCTACCATTCTATGCGTAGATATGTACTGCAAGTTCACATCCTTTCGTGCAACCATATCTTTTACAAAGTTATACTTGGTATCTATATGTTTGGTCTTGCCATGATACTTTGGATCTTTGGTGTACGCTATAGCTGCTTGGCTATCACAGTTAACCAACAATGGATTTGCAGCTTTCTCAATAACACCTAAATGATCCAAAAATCTCTTAAGCCAAACTCCTTCTTGTACCGCTGCTGATAACGCCACGAACTCAGCTTCCATCATGGACAAGGCTATGCACGTTTGCTTCTTACTACTCCATGATATGGCGCCATTGTTTAGTAAGAAAGCAAATCCAGAGGTAGATTTTCTTTCATCTAAATCTCCCCCCCAATCAGCATCTGAATAGCCTTCAAGTCGCAGATCCTTTCCTTGGTAATTCAACTTGAAATCAGCAGTTCCCTTCAGATACCTTAGTATTCTCTTGACGGCTTTCTAATGTGCTGGACCTGAATTGGATTGGTATCTACTCACCATTCCAACTGCAAAACATATGTCGGGTTTTGTACACATCATAGCACACATCAAGCTCCCAACAGCACTAGCATAAGGAACATGTTTCATTTGTTCCTTCTCTTGTGGAGTCCCTGGACACAATTTATGGCTCAATCCTTCACCTTTTGTAATAGGAGTGTCTATGGGTTTACAGTCTTGCATATGAAATCGTTCAAGAACCTTATTTATATAGGTTTCTTGCGAAAGAGACAACGATCTCTTCGAACGATCTCTCGAAATCTTAACTCCAAGAATGTATGCAGCCTCACCCATATTCTTCATCTCAAAGTTAGAAGACAACCATCTCTTGACAGTATTAACCAACTCCATATTGTTTCCGGCAATCAGTATATCATCAACATATAATGATATGATCACAAATTAATCATTGGATCTTTTGATATATACACAATGATCCTCATCAATCATTGTAAAATCATATGCCACTATGACATTATGAAAACGTATATACCATTGTCTTGATGACTGCTTAAGACCATATATCGACCTCAAAAGTCGACATACTTTTCCTTCTTGGCCTTTCACTATGAAACCAATAGGTTGTTCCATATATATTTCTTCCTTTAATTCTCCATTGAGGAAAGCAGTCTTTACATCCATTTGATGTAACTCAAGATCCAGACTTGCCACTATTGCCAGAATAATGCGAATCGAGGTAAATCTCACTACAGGAGAAAACGTATCTTCATAATCAATTCCTTTCTGTTGATTATACCCCTTCGCCATAAGGCGAGCCTTATGCCTTTCAATCGAGCCATCGGCCTTTCGCTTTATTTTGAGAACCCACTTGTTCCCAATAGCTCTGCGTCCTTTTGGAAGATCAACCAGTTCCCAGACTTGGTTTGATTTCATTGACTCCATTTCCTCTTCCATTGCACTAATCCATTTTTCCTTACTAGGGCAATTCAGAGCCTCATTGATATTTCTTGGCTCATCCTCATCTTGTGGAGCAACCATAAAAGTTTCCCCTTCAATGTCAAAACGTCGACGGGAAACACTTTGGCGACTTGTTCACCGTATGGGAGATTGTACACTTTGCACATCATTCTCCATTATGCTCCCACTTGGATGAACTCCACTAATATCATTGTCTTGATCCAAGGTCTCAAATAGGGAGTGATCTTCCCCTATTTTGCCCTTCTTAGGAAACTCATCCTCTAAGAATGTAACATCTCGTGATTCAAATTCAGTTACACTCCCACTTTCCTGCTCACCAATGAACACATACCCTTTCGAGTGTTCCGAGTATCTTATGAAAATACTCTTCTTTCCTCTGGGACCCAATTTCCTAAACTTGTAAGAGGACTCATGTGTATAGGCAGCACAACCCCATGGCTTAAAAAAACTCAAGTCCGGTTTTCTACCTGTCCATAACTCATATGGAGTGGAAGCAACTGATTTGGAAGGCACCCGGTTAAGTATATACGCAGCAGTTAACAATGCATCACTCCAAAAGGTGATAGGCAAGTTAGCATGCGCCATTAAGGACCTAACCATTTCCAGTAGGGTTCTGTTTCTTCTTTCCACAACACCATTTTGTTGAGGAGTGTACGGAATAGACAACTGTCTTTCTATTCCTTTTTCATCACATAATTTTCTGAACTCATCAGATAAATATTCTCGACCTCGATCGGATCTCAATGCTTTTATTTTCTTATCTAATTGATTCTCTACCAAGTTTATAAACCTTTTGAAATAACTTATTGCTTCAGACTTATGAGAAATCAAATAGACATATCCGAATCGAGTATAATCATCAATAAAGGTGATGAAATAAACAGCCCCATGCCTTCCTTTCACATTCATTGGACCACAGACATCAGAATGGATTAAATGCAGAGGAAATTCAGCTCTTTTTCCTTTTCCAAATGGTTTCCTTGTCGTTTTCCCTTCTAGGCAATGCTTACATATGGACAAATCGACTTTTTCAATATTGCCCAACAAGCCCTCTTTGGCTAGTCTATTCATACGCTGTTGGCCAATGTGACCAAGTCTAGCATGCCACACATTCACATCATTATCATATTTATTAGGAGACATGAGAAGGGAATAACAAACATTAGCATTAACATAATCAATATATAATACAATAAAACCATCCAGAAAATAACTACAACCATAGTAATTTGTCTCCAAAAACAAATTCACTCCTCTACTACAGAAGTTCATATTAAAATCTAATTTAACCAACATTAATACAGACACTAAATTCCGACGAATCTCCGGAGCATACAACACATCATGAAGAAACAAAGTGTGTCCACCACGCATATTCAGTTGGCATGTGCCAATTCCTTTCACTTCAGCTCTGGAGTTGTTTCCCACATAGATCCACTTAGTTCCAGTTGGTACTCGTCGGAATTCCACGAAGGATCCTCTATCCTTCGCTACATGGTCTGTCGCTCCTAAATCCACAGTCCATAAAGGATTAGACTCAGTTAAGAACACAGAACTTGACACATAAGCAAAGTTCTGAAAAGTACAAGGGGTGCATACCTTCTTTGGCTCACGACAGTCGCGAGCATAGTGACCCTTCTTGTCACAGTTGTAGCATTTCACCCTTGCAAGCTTTTTCATGCGAGGACGCTTCCCTCTTCCATGTTGGTTGAATTTGGGTTTCTTCCATGAAGGACCTGCTTCTTCCTTACCTTTCCCCTTATCAAACCAGTTAGGGCGCTTGCGCTTGGAGCTCGAAGCTCCATTTGAGCTAGAACCAGCATAATAGAGTTCAGCATCCGGCTTAGCCGCTAACAGGCGGTCCTCTTCTAGCTCAAGATGACGCATTGCATCCTCAAAGGTTTTGATATTTTCATTATGAGTCAGGTGCACCTTCATATGCTCCTAACTCTGAGGCAATGAACGAATCACTGCTTGCACTTGCTGCTAATCTATGAGGACATGGCCAGCATCTTTCAGCTCAGTTATCATGTTTGACATCTTTTTAAGATGTTACTTCATGGTCTGACCATGAGGCTTCTTATAAGAGTCAAACCTGATAGTGAGCTGCCTCAATCTAGTCACCGAAGTATGACCATATCTAGCTGCCAATGCCTCCCACATTTCCTTGGCATTATCAAAACGCCGAAACTCTCGCATGACGTCATTTTCCATGCTACTCAGCAACGTGATGCGAGCTAGAGAGTTCATTCTTTTCCACGCAGAAAAAGCTTCTTTGTTTCTTTTGTGCTGTGCAGTGGTTCCCTCTTCAGGTTCTACCATGGTCATGACAAAAGCCTCAAGTGCTTCTTGCTCTTCAAAGCACATCTTGGATTTTCATTTGCCAAATCTCATAGTTGTCTCCATTGAGCTTTTCACCTTTGTTCAGCTCGGCAACTATGCTCTTTTTGTTGAAGCCATTGATTTGAACAAATCAGACAAATATGCACGAATTATTAATGCCTATCATTTATGCATCCCTATTTACATAGACCCATCATATTAATGAATAATTTTAAGTAAAGCTTCAGAATCAAAATGTCACTATGTTTCCAATCATCCTCCAAAAATCCTAACTTAAAACTATTATTAATATGATTGTCATATGCAAAATCAATTCTATGAAGCTACAAAAACTTCTAAAACTACCCACAACTAATTACCCACAACTAATTACCCACAGCAACCAGCAATAACAGAAAGCAACAGATAATTGACATACAATTAAAAAACAGTAATGCTTTCAATTAACACAATTAGGTAGTAATCATTACATAATATGTCCACAAATCATACTTAACATATATCAATCAATACCACTAACACAAAGTCAGCACACGAACTGGGAAAGATCATCTTTTGTTCAATTTCTTGATCTTTTCCCTTGAAACAATACAGTAATATTCGTTTACAAAATCCATCACAATTTTCTTATAGGAAGCAGCTCCGTTGACATCCCATATGCGATTCAACACATCTTGCCATTTAGGTGGAAGAGTGTTTATGAAAAATCACACCATCTCTGACTGTGACATAGGACGACCATTCCATATGATCTGTTGAATTTTCCTGTTGACCTCAAGGATATGATCAATTAAGTCACCTCTCTCCCATCGATGATCAGTCAGCTCAGCTATCAACTCAGATAGCCTATCATTTTGTTCATCGGTAACTACGCGAATAGGTGTACGCAACCTTAGGGGAGGCATAGTTCCTGCAACAAATGCAGAACAAATAAGGGATCACATTATAATCCACATAGACTTAATTGAAAAGAAACACATTCTTTTCCCTTTTTTTTTTTTGGGTCAACGGTCAAAGTCAACGGTAAACGGTCGTCGGTCAACGGTCAACGTGGTCACGGTCAACGGTCAGAGGGTCAACGGTCAATGGTCGTCGGTCGTCGGACCAGTCGGACCGGATGGACCGGTCGGGCCGGTCGGACCGCTCGCGCGGACCGACGTACGTGCCGCGCGCGTGCGGGGGATGACGTCACGCAGACGTCATCCGCACGTGCCGAGCACGTGCCTGCGTCAGTGAGTCGGGTCGGGTCTCCGGTCGGGTCGGATCGCCGGCCGGTGACCGCCCGGCAAAACGTCGTCGGGATGACGTCATCGGTGACGTCATCTGAACGGTTACCAACCGTTGGATGACGTCACGATGACGTCATCGCGTGACGTCAGCACGCGTCGGTCCGCGGACCGACGCGTGCCGATTCGCCCGCCGGCGGCGTGCACGCGCCGGTTCACCGACCGGCGCGTGCGCCACACGCGCTTGGCGATCCAGCGTCTCCGGGCGCGTCGCGCCCACGCGCAGCCCCTTCCGGCCACGCGTGTGGGCGCGTGCGGTGTCACCCGGCGGCGGTCGACGTATCGCCGGACTCGTCTCGACATCGCATTTCTCCCCATGTGTTCAGAATTTGATTTCGACTTACGAAAACTCGAAAAAATGGCCGAACAATGCTCGGGTGTCGGGATTTTTGCCCCGATCCGTACGGCCGAAGTTCTTTTTGCGAAAAATCAATCAAAAATCATCAAACTGATCTGGAAAAACGTGAACTAGGGCTCTGATACCAATGTTGGGAATAACGGATCCCCGAAAATCGGATTCGACACTGAATCGAACCCCTAAATCAATGCGGAAGACGAAGCCCGGGAAAACAACACGCATCACCGATCCTAAAGCACACCACGGATTCGAGCGTACCTTTTAGCCACAGATTAAACACCGACGTTGATGGAGGAAGAGAAAATGAGCAATTCGATCCGATGAAGCCTTGAAGGGAGGAAGAACAAGCCGTATGTGTTACTGTTCTTTCTTTTTGGGAGAGAGAGCGTGAGAAGAGAAAAGACGTACGTTGAATTATGGAAACGTTGTCTTTTCTCTCTCTCCTCCCTTCCCACGGGCCCTATTCCCGTGGGCCGGGCCTTTTGGGCCCAGCATGGGCAGACGGGCCTTAAGCCCATCTCATAAATTAAAACCATCAAGAAGTATGAGAGACTAATGTCCCACTTGAATCAAGGCAGAGAAATCTTGAAATGATCGTCACTATTGTCGGGGTGGTTAGATGGCCATTTAATTACTGCTGTCAAATTGAAGATACTTCACATTTGCATTTATGGATTGATGAGAAGTGAATCTTCAGAAACATATGACCATGGCATGTAAATATTTGTGTTTTTGGTCGCGCAATCTTAAATTTAAAGCTTGCGACTCTCCCCCTGACGATGTTGTAACGGTAAGTGCTGCTCCTGTATGAACTGTTTATATGTCAACTTTTGGGCTCTTAACTTTAATAGACTGGCTGAGGTCCCTTAAAGGCTAGTTCACATATGCTTCTGCAAAAGAGATCAGTGCAAGAATGTTATAGCTGCAATGTTTCGACAAAGAGATGTTGTCTTCACGAAGAGAGGAGGTGCTGTGTACTATAGCCAACTCAAAGGGGTTCCCAATTTTGTTTTCCCCGTTCTTTAGCAAATTCCGGGGCCTCTGGGATTCTCCTTTCTCCTATGCTATCCTCACTCTTTCCCTTGCAGATGGCAGAATCACCTAAGGAAATTGCAGTGGTTAATTAGGAAGAGGATAAATCATTACTAGGTACTCCGTAAGCTTGACAAATCTAAGAATTCAGTCAGTTCATATCAGATGTGGGATGGTACCACAAGAATTCATAGCTCTCTAATTAATTTGTTTAGGACATTATTGTCAATTTAATATGGCCTGCCTAATTACTCTTTTGGATGTCATGGTAAAAATAAGTGCAGCATGCTTTGTATGTACTCGAAAATCAAATCAAAGCGTTCTTTAATTTTAAAAGGAAGATTGTTTATACATATTTCTGGCCATGTCATATGACAATCTGATATGTTGGTCATAAATCAACAGATGCTGAATTTGGACTGGAGTTCCTTTTCTCCAGGAGGTCGTCGTCCCTGGCAGTAGATGACACAATAGATTTTAGCTTTGATATAGTTGGCAAAGGCAGGATGAAGGAATTCGACTTCAATAAACTGTAAGTGAAAATTAAAGTACATGTGGTTAGTCAGTAAACTAGTAAGGATGTGGAATCTAACTTGGATATTCTTATCTTCAAACTAGTGTTGATTACGTATATTACCCGTACAATTACTTCTTTGTGGAGAATAATGCCCATGGTGATTAAGTGAGCCATGCTTTACATACGTCCCACCACTTCAAATGTCATCCAAACGATGGATGACACTGAAGATGCATGAATGCTTGTTTGCAAGCTCCATTATTATGAGAGAGGGTTATATCTCAGCTTTCTGTGGATTAATATGAAAAAACCTATTTCAGTCATGTCGATTTTACCTGGATGCTGATTATGACAAGTTGTCATTGTTCAAAGTGGACGTGCCAGATCTTGATTTTTCCTTCCCATCTAAGAAATCTTCAAACAACGAAGACCGATATGAAGCAGAATCACCTGGTGAAGGAAATTCCAATAAAAGCTTTTCTTTGTCTAATGAGCAAGACAGCTTCAAAATGCATCCATAAGGGATTATTCTTCGATACATGAGATTATATTTTCGACTGAAGGGAAACAATTGAAACAAATGTCTTGACTCGTAATATCCTTTTTTTTTTGGTCAAACTTGAATCGCAATTGCAATTTAGGATCTTAGCAGTCATTTAGGCTTTCCAGGTTGGATGGCTTTAATCTTGATTCACCCATGACTGAGGGAGAACAAAGTGGAAAGAAGGTTATAGGAAGCAAAGGATGATATTTGGAGATAAACGAGCACTGGGGCTCAAGATCTCGTCTTCCGGAGACAATTCCTGACTGTGAGGATAATCATATCATTGATCATGTTCAATTACAGAGGGAAAAAAAAAAGGAAAAATATTACCTCCTTCCCATATAAAGGTACTCTGGTTATCACTCTTCTACTATCCAATGGACTTCCAACTAGGGTAAAAGGAGATATTTTCTGTTCGATTGTATGTCGTAGTTTGCATTGAGACATCAGACACTCTCCTAATATCATATGTTTACATATGTGAAAAATATTCCAATGTTTGCAGTCATTTGCTTGCCGTTAGTGAAATGATAGCATTTCAGCTGAAACGACTAACTTTTACTTGCAATTGTATCTGAAGTCTAAGTTCTTCCATTATAACTTTCCAGAAAAGCTCAATTAAATTCTCCATAGTACGCTTTAAAGAGGATATTGACATCTTTGTCTCTGGTAACATATGACTAGATCAGCTACTAGAAGACAACAAGCCTGGAAGTAGGGTTCAGAATCTGCTCTAGCCTGAGATATTCATGTTTGAGTTGAACCTTCTGAGTCGAATGAAATGGGAGAGTGATATTCTTTGAGCCAATAGTCACTTATAAGGCCGAAATAACTTATGATTATAGAAAAGATGTATCAATGTCATGTCGAATCTGTTCTATGTATGATACTGTTCATGTCATGTCCTATCCTGTCTTAGATACGTTCCTGGCTATAACTAGTAGATTTCGTGCATTGGATTGGGCCTTTGACGCAGCATTATTCTGCAAATGCTTAATCTGCTAGTAATAAACTTTTGCAGTTCTCCATCCAAGACAGGCAATTTGAATGAATTGTCAAAAGCAATTGAAAAGATACACATCCATCCTGAAGTAACTGATTTAAGCGAGGAATCTTATAAGTATCCAAGGATCAGAAATGTTGATGTGAAGAAGAGTACCTCTCTTTGATCAGCCACAAGGCTAATTCATATATCTAGCTTGAAAATGATGAGGTCTCCCCTGCATCCTAACTTGATGTCCTGGTAATCTGGTATTTGAAGTCAGTCATTCTTAGCAGACTTTCAGACTCTTCACCGTTGAGAGAATAAAGTCAGGATCGCCAAAGAAATTTAAATTCTCATTTCAATATCAAATCCAATAAACCATGGAATGATAAGATCCTCTGCCTCAGGCCGTTAGACAGAGTGAAGACGAAGTCCTTGTCCTGCATTGCTCCGTAATAATCTCCTTCCAAAAACAGTTGTGACAGCTAAAAATCAATCCATAATTAAAGAAACGACTTAGAACCCCAGCAAACCATTCTATCTTGTCCATGGAATTCTGGTCAAGCAAATCGCAGACAGGAAGAGACCCACAGGAAGAAGAGCAAAGAGAACTGAAACAAGCGTGGGAAATAGAAATGGCGATGGCGAAAACTGGAAATGCAGCATGGCCCTAATGGGTCAAGAGGCGTCAAAGAGACCGGCTTCTTCAATTCCACTCGGTTGTGACAACAACCGGACTCAGCAGCCACAACGAGTCGACCAGGTGTCTTCGGCCGCCACCATGAACAAAAGTTCAAGAATTTACGGGGTAAGCAAGTGCAACTGCAAGAAGTGTCGAGACTTGAGAGAGTCCCATCACCCAAAATGTTGATATAAAATGCTTGTCAGTCCCTGCGTGGTAACAATCATCACTCGACCCCAAGCCTTCCAAAACAAGTTTAGGTCCAATCGAAGCATGTTTCCTGAAAAATAAAATCACAACCAACCTTTCATGAAAGTTTCGAAAGAGGAATGAAATGATTAAAATTACACAATCAAATCAAGCACCGTGTTTAATCTATATAGTGTCTCTCCAGGACTCTAGAATAGTTTCTATCTATTTATATAGGTTTCAACGGAATTTATTGAGATTGAAAAAGATACGTGCTTTTTGCTTTTTCATTGTATGGAAAACGGAAGGAAAAAAATAATCAATGAAAAAGATATGTCGCTGAATATTAAAAAGATGATACTAATAAAAATATAAAAAAAGAGGTTGCTTCAATTTTTGGTATCAAATGATGATTGTAGGACTACCAAACCATAATTATAACTTTTTCTTTGTAAAGCAGACCAAATCATCTCATAATTCGCTAGTCGTTCCAAAAAGGTTGGGAAGATGACCATTTTCTGTTTGTTTTACACAATGCATATACTTCCTTGACCAGTGTTCAAGTACGTAGAAATAGGGATGTCAATGGGTCAGGTCGGGTCAGGTTGGATTTTGATGTTATGCGACGCTGCCCCAATCATAAGGGGCCCACTTTGACCTGACCCAACCCGACCCAAAGCAAAAAAACCTGGTTGGGGACCGAGTCGGGTTTTTGGTTTTCCTTTTTTTTGGACTCCCACTCAACTTGGTTGTGGATTACATTGGTTATGCATAAACTTTAGTACAAGCTTAGCTCTGAACATTAACCATTATCAATTCGTGCATATGTCCCAATATTGGGTAGCTCTACTTTATCTAACTAGCATAACAAGCATCCTAATAGATCAAACTCAGTATTGGCCAAAAAAGGGGAAATCGCACGATCCGATTTTGTTCTAATGAGGTTCTCAAACAACCAGTACAAATCAGGTAAGCTCATGATCCTTGAAATTCCAAAGCACATATGCAAAAGCTCAAGTGGATAAAGATAAAACACGAGGTCCAAGTGTTGGTTGTAAGACATACTCTAGGAGATGTCTCAATTAAATATTTCTTCAATTTACTTCTTTCTTCCTTGTATAAATCATAACAATTATGCCTCAAAGTGTTACTCGAGGGGATTATGAAGTTTGGTCGGATTTTATTAACAAATCGCTGAAAACCCTCATGCTCTACCAACTTGAAAGGCAATTCATCCAGAACAAATATAATTGCTAATTCTTTTCCACTTGGTCAAATTTCCATGAACTAGAACTACTGACCCCAACAAGCTGACCCGATGCACTCTATTAACTTTTCTTGATGTTTGCGTACGGAAATTGCTTGCATCTAGCTAGATGACGATGCATTGAACTGGTCCCCTGACCACTAGCATAACCAATAAGGGCCACAATGTATACATTCAGCTTTTTCTTGATTAAGAGTCTATTTATAGTGTTCCCACACTGTAGATCTCATCCTTCTTCCCGTGACAATAAAAATATTCATTTCAGATGTCTCTCTTTGACAATATTAAACTAAAGGTCTCAAAGGTTCACTGTGACGTAATGCATATGAAGTTAATTAATTTATATAGGGATGAGTAAATTTCATAAAATTAAAATAAAATAGTATGACAGACTATAAGTAAGCAATAGGTATCCTAAAAGCCTGAAAGTAAGTAATATCAAGTCTAGACTTCAAAGCACTAAAAAATTAAGATTACGTGATGAAGGATCTCAGCATTCACAACTAAAAGTTAGTACTTCAACCATTTTACATGCTACAAGTACATAAGCCCTCAAGTGACCCATTCTGTTGCATTATTAAATTGCAAGATCACAATGGGTTCCCGTAAACTTAGGTACACTTGAAAGGCATTGTCCCAACTTACAGTATATGTTGACACATAAACAAACATTTGGGTTAACCACGTGTAATCTACTATTCTTCTCTCTCTTTCTAAGGGGTAATAGACAGAAGGACAACAAGTACTCAAAACCCTTTGAATTTCCCCTATCAAAAAGTAGCAATCTATCAGCAATAGAGAGAAACAGGGGGGAGAATATACTGGAGCAACAGAGCCAGCAAAATCGATTAGTAATAAACTTCAACAACAGTACATTAGAGAATCGATCAGAAAAACCACTTCAGCAAAAGGACTAGCAGTGTACACAAGATCTAATCTGACGACCAAAGAGGGCTCCTGCCACCACTACCAAACCCCCCCAAGAAACAGAAGACAGAGAAAATGAACCGAAGATTTGCGAAGAAACTTACATCGATTTGGTAACCTCGCAAAGGTTCGTTCAACTCGAACACCACCAAAGCCAACCAAAACCAATGCGCGAACGATAGGCCCGAATGATGCTGCCGACCACCACCTGCCTGCAAAGCCGAAATCGGGAAGTACCCACACATCGAAAATAGCTATTTTAAGTTCGTAAAAGTAAATACAGGGTACGAGAAGCAAGCAAGCGCGGGGTAGGGGAGTGAGGCTGACCTTGTTTTTGACGGCAAGTCGGCCAACTAGGCCCAGCGATGGCGAATGTCGGCGATGACGAGCTGTGGACACAATCGGCCGCATTGGAACCAATCACACTTCCAGGCCCCCTTCTTCCTTTCCTCTTCTCTGCAACCGCTTGAGCTTCCTTTCCCCTTCTCGGCGACGGTGGTGGTTGGGTGACGGCGAGCTGCAGACACAACCGATCGCACTGGAACTAATCACACTTCTAGGCCCTCTTCTTCTTTTCCTCTTCTTCGCAACCCTCTGAGCTTCCTTTCCTCTTCTTGGCGACAGTGGTGGTTGGGTGCCGACAGCGACGGTGGTGGTTGGCGGCGACGGTGGCGATGGTGGTGGTGGACTGGCGGGGCTGAAAGTTAGAGTTGAAAAATAAGAGTGAGAGGGAGATGGCCCGGACGGGGGGCCAAAAGTCTCACGCGGTTCCGGTACCAAAAACGCCCGCACCGACCCGTGCCGGGCCAATCCTAATCAAACACCGGCTGATACCGGCTCCATATCTGAAGAAAGGTTTGGCCTGAGTCGGGTCAAGTTGGCGCAGGCCTTTTTGACACCCCAAATTTAGAAAGAAACAATCCTTATGCTTTAACATGGAAATATATCATCCACCAATTAGATATTTCATTGTTCTTTTTTAGAATAAAAAATCTACAAAAATATTTTTTAGATGCTATTGGGAACACGCATCCTAATTGGCCGACCCCAACCACATGCAAATTCAATTAACACTCAACTCCATCAATAATACTTTCAACCAAAAAATTACAATAACTCCATCATTACTGCACTAGTCTTTTTAACGTTGCATCTTCACCGTAGAGATCGTAAATCACCAAACTCATCTCCACAATAAATATATTAAGTAAGAAATGATAATAAAAAGGAGTATATTACATAAAATAAAATAAAAAAATGCTAAACTGAACATTTCACTCCATATAACTAAGATGAATAGTTTTATTAGAGACTCTAAGCTAGTGTAAATATTTCTTTAAAGTTTTTCCAATCATTTATGATAAAAACTAGGCCTGCACAAATAGAATTTTCTCGTATATAGTAAAAAGAAAAGAAAATGAGAAAACACAAGCGGAAATCAAAACAACATTTTAACAAGTGAGTTTTAAAATGAGTAAGACCAAATATAATTCATGTTCGTTTGATTTTTTTTAATTCCCACAATTATTACAAATCTACCTGAAAGCTAAATTCATGTTTGTGATAGTTGCAATAATAAAATCGAAAAGGAAAAGAAAGAATGATTCGTACTCACTTTCTAATGCTTATAGCATCGGATGGAAGCCCTAAATTCATCACGGGACCACTGAACGGATTCCGAACCCCTTGTAGTTTCTCGCAATTGTAGATCCATATGCTGCAATCACTTGGCAGTTTCATGGTTGATACATGAATAACCTTTCCAACAATTCGCAGCGACGAACTTTGAACCGAGAACTCCAACTCTTGACACCCTCAACAACCCGTAGGCTATCGCACCGGTAGATATTTAAACTCTTCAGGTTCTTTATGTTTGACAAACCACGAGACTTCGTAGACCAGGACGATTCGTAAGGTCAAAGTTTTTCCACGATTCCGACGTACCTACAACTTGAATACCGAGTATCTTATAGCAACTCCGTAGTGTGAGAGCCCGCAACTTATTTAAGACTCTTGACGGAATAATTAGTTCCCCTTCACAACTAATCAATTCATTAGCAGTCTCGTAAACTAGCCTTTCCAAGGACACACACTTATCAATAAACAAGGCCTCCAGTGATTCGAACACCCTAGACAATTGGAGCTCAACTAGCTTTGGACACCCGACCACCTCGATGTCTTTCAACTTCCTCATTCTTGATAGCCTCAACCTCTCGAGGAGTTCCCATTCTAGCACATGCAACTCTTTAGTTGCGGAAGTTGAAGCTCATCGAGTTGAAATTCTTGCATTTGAAATTTGCTAAGAGATAAAATTGACAGATCTCTCAGTCCCAGAGAGAGTGATGTAGTTGAATTGAAATTATCAAGGCCTAGCCTTTGTTGAGACAAGGAAAATGGCTTAAAGGTTTGCTTGTCCATTTGATACAAAGTAAGTTTTTTTAGCAAAGGAAGGGAAGCCGTCTCCCATGGAATAGAGACTTTGTGAAGTTTGACAGTTAAAAGGGTCAATTTGGATAACCTTCCAATCCACCATAATTGACCGGTACGAGGTTTGTCTGCTACATCTTTACGTTCAAGTAGAAGCAACTCAACCAAATTAGTCAAGTTGGAGAGATCCGGGACTACCCGCAATGATGAAGACGACACAAATAGATGAGTTAAACTTGTTGGAAGTGTCGGTAACTCTCGAATCTCATAACAGTTGAGCAACTGAATTCTTTGTAGGCGAGTAAGCATACTAATGGTCTTTGGAATTTCACTAACAAGAGTATTTGATAGATCTAAGATTCTTAGAGAGTGCAAATTTCCAATTGTAGAAGGAAGATCTTTTAGATTGCAATAGTTGATTTCAAGCACTTCCAACTTTTCAAGCAGTCCACTTGCACTAGGTAAGCCCCACGAATTTGTTGAATATTCACGCCATTGTCCCTGAACCCACACCTCACGTGACGAATTGGTCAATTGAATATATTGGAGATAGAAGTACTCCAGTTTAAATAGGTCCTCCTTTCCGTCGGACCAATTTTTAAGATCAGAGCGTCGTTCAATCTTCAGGTCAATGAGACATTTTAATTTCCCAATAGAGCTGTCAATTTCCCTCAAATTGAAACAAGATCGGAAAGTAAGCCTCTCTAAATTCAGGCATCCAGAGAAGTCTGGTGTTCGCGTTAAGTTGCCACAATTTTCAAGAGAAAGAACTTTTAGTTGACTTGCCATCTGTCAAAATGAACAAATATTCAATAGATGAAGTATCAAGTATTACTTTCTAAAAAAATGGAATAGAAATGAGCATAGAACACACCTTAATTAAATCTTGTAATCTCGAATCATCTAAGAACTCAACCGCTAAAAGTTCAAGAACCACTACCTTCTTTAGGTACATGTTAGTCCAATTATAGATACTCCTTAAAGAAATCCAACTCACTTTGGCAAGATGATCCGTTGTGTCGCCAACAAGGGCTAATCCACATAATTTAAGGAATCTTAGATGTTTAAATCTTCCAATCTCTTTACTTTGAACAACGACATCCTGGGAATGTTGCGCTAATATGTCAAGATCTAGTGCTTGAACACTCTTGCTTATCTACAAATGAGAATAGTAAATGAGTGACACCGATATTCTATTGAGAGAGAGAGAGAGAGAGAGAGAGAGAGAGAGAGCATCCTAAAATTCAATGTAGATGAATTTTTTTGTCAAGAAACTATTGGTTCTCTCTAGAAGTGCTTAGAAAGCATCCTAATTCAATGTAGATGAATTTTTTTGTCAAAAAACTATTGGTTCTCTCTAGAAGTACTTTACCTCCTTTGTTCTTGTGGCATCAAAAGCCTCCTTTGGAATCCATATCCTGCTTCGCCCTTTAGGATTTGTTGGATTTTCCAAATGAACAATTCTTCTTCCAAAATCTCTGAGTTGATCGTGCATCCAAAATTTATTCTTCTTCACAATCTTTACCAAAGACATGCTAATGAGGACATCAACTCCAGTATTTGGAAACAACCCACAATCGTTCCACACGTACATTGCACTTGTCTTATCTTCACCGATAAAAAAGCATGCAATATCAAGGAAAATTTGTTGTTCCTCAAAATTTAAGGCATCATAGCTGATCTTTAGCTTTCCAAAAACATCCTTGTGAGGTGCTTTGCTTAACTTGTCCATTGTCTCTTGCCATATTTCTTGTGGTTTGTGGTGGAGGAATGAACCAATTACTTCAAGTGCCAATGGAAGTCTCCCAGTAGCAAATACGATTTCCTTTGAAAGATCTTTGTAATCATCTAAAGGAGAGTCTCTATTAAACGCATGCTTGCTGAAAAGCTCAATGCGTGATTGGTACTCATAACCTCCACTCCATAGTCAAAAATTTGATACTTTGGACCATGGGTTTGCAAAACATCTTTATTTCTAGTTGTAATCAATATTCTAGATCCTGAATGCAAAGCACTGTTCCCGACTAATTTCTCCACTTGTTCTTTGTCATCAACATCATCAAGTACAATGAGAACTTTCTTATTGAAAAGTACTTCTTGAATGCTCTTCATTCCATACTCCTTTTCGTTAATGGTCCTTTCATGGCCAATATCGGATAATAACCTTTTTTGCAAGTCAACTAAGCCATTGGCTTTTGATGAATTCGTTCGAACATCTTCAAGGAAACAACAATATTTTCCAAAATGAAAAGAGAGTTGGTTGAAAACAACCTTGGCTAGAGTCGTTTTACCGATACCCCCCATGCCATAAATTTTAATGAGTCTCACACCAACACTGTCAATGTCTAATAAGTTGCTTACTGCTAGTACTTGCTCATCAATTCCAACTAAATGCTCAGTCACCAATCTATGTTTTGTCTTCAATTTTTTCAAGACCTCTTCAACTATCAATTTGATTAGCTCCCCGTAGCTGTGACCATAAAAATCCATTTTACCAGGTGAAGAATGCAAAATCACGATTACCAAGCAAGAAGTGATGTTATTCAAGAACTAGAAAAGCTACACAATGATCCGATAAGTAACGAACCCTAAAAATCTAGAAGTGATATTCTAAAAGTCCATATCGGACATTGACACCACTCCAAAACATACTTTTAGGCCCTTGGCAACTTGTGCGTTATGTCATGACCCGAAATTCGACTTTATTTCAACATGAGAATAGCAAAATGGATGTATATACATTTATGTATTTGAAATTGACATGTTATGATTTTGTTCAAGCGCCAACTATAAAAGTTAAATATCGCCTCTTCAAGAGGAGAAATGTTCAACGTATTGAAGGATTAAATAATTAGATAGGAATGTGCATTGCGCGTTTCTTTATCCTATGCTTTTTTCTCCCACACCGACCACGATAAAATATTAATTTAACTACCTATCTATTAATATCCTTGTTAAGCAGTTTCACATCATTTTGCAGACGTGGCAAAGGTTCATCATTACGTGTTACCATAATAAAACTCCCACCTCTATCTTACCGGAATTTTCCTATCTATGATTAAGTGCTAAGGAAAATTAGAGAAACAAGCAACTTGATAGTAGCTAACTCACCCTGTGTACTTCTTCACTTCCCACCCCTTTATCGCATCAACCTCCATGAGAGCCTCTCTCCAAACATTGACTTGCTCATTGCTCAACTTCTTCTCACTCTCCAAATTGAGTATGGTATCGCGATAGAGTGGAGTTTTCAACTTGACATCATCAGGTTCCACATCAAAGAAAATAGGTAGGATCTCCTTATTACCTTTTGATTTCAAGGTGTTTGCCACGATTTGCGCAAGCTCACGGAGGCACCATTGGCTTGAAGCGTATGTCCGAGAGAAGATGGGTATGTAGATTTGAGAGTTGTCGATCGCTTGCAAAAGCGATCCATCGATTCTTTCACCAACACGGAGTTCTTCATCATCCCGAAAGACGCAAATTCCAACATCAGTCAGGCTATGGAAGAGCACATCAGTGAATCCAACGCGAGTGTCAAGTCCTCTAAAGCTCAAGAAGACTTGATACTCACTTCCAGATGATGTTCCTGCATCTGAACTCGCCATAGGCTATGGCGATGAGGAGGAGGAGGAGAAGGATCAAGAGGAAGAGGAGAGGAAGGCGGTCGTGCAGTGAGGAGGAGGAGGAGAAGGATCGAGAGGAAGAGGAGAGGAAGGGGTCATGCGGCAAGAAGGAGGAGGAAAAGGAAAGTGGCTAGGGTTTTTGATAAGGAAACTAAAAAGTAATAAAAAAGAAAAAAAGAAAAAGGGGGGGACTGATGGCGTGACTTTTAAGTTTGGGGGGAGGGGAAGTGACAGCCTGTCTATCAGGTGGTGGGGGAGAGAAAAACAAGTGAAATAAATTCGGGGTGGACCTCAGTGGGGACTTTTTTTTAATCGGAAAATTAAATAAATGAGATTAAAAAATAATTTCGAAAAATAAAAATACTGAATTTTGAATAATAATAAATTTTGGTCATTGTAGAAAATTATGGATTTATTTTGAATAAATTGATTCTAATTTCTTATTTGTCATTACTTTCATCAATAACTTTTGTTAAAGTTAAAAACATGTTTCGCATTAACTACGAATATATCTTTCGAATTTCTAATGAATTGATTTATTAATATTATTAGTGTAAATTCATTATATGCTCTTTTTTTAATTAATTAATTATTTATGAATTTGAATTAAATTAATTAAAAATAAAAATATTCATTTAATATCCAACGCGTGTCATGATACGTCAATTCTCTATTTTTTAGAAATAATGTGTCGATGTGTTGTGTCGCATGTCCGTATCGCGTGTCAGTGTTACTTAGTCCATACCAACCGTTTGCTTGGTTTAAGCAGATCTTTTTCTCCACGGATGTTCTCAACGGAGAAAGAAGCCGCGTCGACACGTCAAGAGGAAACAGGAAATATGGGTCGTTGAGAAAGTGGCCGAAACAAGGAAGTCAGTCATTTTTTATCACGAAGACCATAAGCTCGAATACTATTGGTCGATGAGAAAGAGGCCACGTCATGAGGAAATAATTGAGCGGCCAATGGGAAAAGAAAACCAATCAAACCACAGCGTTTCCTAGATGACAAAAAAGTAGCTTGCTCTGCACGTCATTGATGATTTGAAATTTCAGCTAGATTGGATATTCTTATTTTTCTATTTTTCTTTCTCATCTTTCTTCTCTTTCCTGGCAAACTCCGTTGTTATAGGTACTCGATCTCAATTTTGCGTTGCGCGACCTCGGGTTTGAGTCTGTTAGAATTTTATTTTCTAAAGGAAGAATCTTCTGCCACTTCCAAAGATGGTGGCTGATATTTCTTTTACTTATTAAATATCCACCGCCCAAGGCAACCAAGCCCCACAAGGTGCCTGATAATGCCGGAGAAGAAGGAATAAATGTGGTTGACTATTTTAGGAAAGTGGATCGTGATTTGAACACTACTCTTCAATCTAAATTTGCGATATTCCGAGCATATTACGTGATATCTCAAACCTTGCTTGAATTTCTTCTTAAAATGTGTTCCGTACCTTTTTCAAGATATTCAATGATCCCTTGCATCCTCTTGTAGATGTTTTACTTGTGCATCTTCTTGTGAACCAGCATATTTCTTCTCAACGATATTCTATATGTTTTCAGTTATGAAAATGCTTCAATAGTCAAAGTTGTTTCAACTGAACGAGGCTCTGGTTCTGATTAATGTAGGTCGACCATTGGACATAGAGATGAAGAAAACAATCTATGCTATCTCGGTGACGATTAGTTTGGATTCCAAAAATATTTACTTTAATCTAAGCATTTTCAACATTAGTTTGAAAATCTTGGTAGGTTATGAAGACAATTAGTAAATTATGAAGTGCAAGTAAGAGTTGATACTTTCAAAAAAACTGTTGTAGTAACTTGTAAATATTACTTGCTAAAAGAACTTACATGTCAATGATCAAATTATGGTGACTCCTGGGAAGACCAAAAAGCAAAGTGCTGGAAGTCGTTGAGAAAGAGCAAACTGCTAAGGGCCTATTTGTTAATATTTTTTATTTGTTTATGAACAAAATTTCTATTTTTTTATTTCATGGAACAAAAAAGAATGTAAATGCGTTTATTTGCGTTTTTGTTAAATCTATTTTTTTGTTCCGCGAACACATTTGGAACAAAAAAAAAACAAGAAAAACGTGTTTTTGTTTTTGGAATAATTTTTAAGAACAAATTTTCTCTCTCCTCTTTTTTTCTTCTATTTTTTTTCTCGTTTCTTTGGCTGGTCGCCCGCCTTAGCCATGGCCGGCAACCGGCTGTCGAGGGCCGATGACCTCGCCGGAGCATCACCAGCCCCTGACGAGGCTCAGCCTCGCCTTAGCTGGGCGAGGCAAGCGGCCCTCTTCGGGTCGCCGGCCATGGCCAAGGCCGGTGACTCGCTAAAAGAAAAAAAAAAAAAGAAAAAGAAAATATTAAAAAATTAAAAGAAACAAAAAAAGAATAGAAATTTGCCAAACGTGTTTTGTTCATTTTTTATTCCTAGAACAAGTTTACTAAACGCGTTTTTTTATTTAAAAATTATTTCTCGGAATAGAAACATTTTTTTCTATTTATGTTCCCTGAAACAATTTTTAAACAGAAATGTCACCAAACGTACCTTAAATGGTTGACAAAGAGTATTGGGGGTGGTCAAAAAGGTAGAGTTGATTATCAAAAAAAGCCCAAAATTACTCGAATTGTGCTGCACGGACAATGGCTTCTTCCTCAACATATTACTCAATTAATCAATTTAACTAATAAGTTATGATAATTGATAATTGAAATACAAAATGTGATTTAAAAGGAGAACGTCAGTTTTCTCCGGATTGCTAAGGCTCTGTTTGTTTGTGTTTCTTTTTTTTTTTTTAAACACTTTTTCTGTTTTTTTGTTCTTTTGTTAAGGGAACAAAAAAGAAACAGAAATAAGAAAACAACAAATTTGTGTTTCTTATTTCGAAACACATTTGAAAACACTTTTTTATTTTCTTCTTATTTTCTTCTTTTTATTTTCTTTCTTTTCTCTTACGCCGGTTGCCGGCCTCGGCCATGGCCGATGACCGACTGACGAGAGCTGGCGGCCTCGCCCAGCCACGGTGAGGCTCGCTGGCCCCCGGTGAGGCCGACCTCGCGCCGGGCTGGGCGAGCTCGATCTCGCCCAGATCCGGCGAGGCCGAGCTCGCCTTGCGGCCGGCGAGGCTCGGCCTCACCGGATCTGGGCGAGTCAGCGTCGCCTGGTGGTGGCTCGGCGAGGCCGAGCCTCGCCCAGCTACGACGAGGCTCGGCCTCGCCGAGGGCCGGTGAGCCTTGCCGTGGCTGGGCGAGGCCGGCGGCCCTCGTCGGCCGGTCGCGGCCATGGCCGAGGCCGCGACCCCTAAAAAAGAAGAAAAAAGAAAAAATGAAAAAGAAAAAAGAAAAAAGGAAAAATAAGAAATAAATAGAAAAAATAAAAGAAATAAAAAAATTATATAAATTTACCAAACGTATTTCTGTTTATTTTTTATTTCTGAAAAGTTTACCAAACGTTTTTTTGTTCAAAAATTGTTCCCTTGGGCAGTAAATACTTTTTTTTCTATTTGCGTTCTTTCAACAATTTTTAAACAGAAATGCAAACAAACGCACCCTAATTTACGCAAACACGACAGGTAATAAATGCTCCGAACAAAATAAGCAATTCGGGCAAAAGTGATCACCAATTTAAGATTATTGGGGCGGTCAAAAAAAGAACACTAGGAAATATGGGTTGTTGAGAGAATGGCTGAAACACGAAGCCGTACTTTTTGACGACCGAAGACCATAAAATCGAACGCTATTGGTCGATGACAAAGAGGCCACATCTCGAGGAAATGCTTGTGCAGTGAATGGGAAAGCCAATCAAACCGCTGCTTTTTGTCATTGATGACGTGGTATTTTGATCCGATTGGATAGTCTCTGAAAAAATCTAAATTGTTCTGATCCTTCATTTTCTGTTTTTTCTTCTTGTGAAACACGAAGTCGTGCTTTTTGACGACCGAAGACCATAAGATCGAATGCTATTGGTCGATGACAAAGAGGCCACGTCTTGAGGAAATGCTTGTGCAGTGAATAGGAAAGCCAATCAAACCCCTGCCTTTTGTCATTGATGACGAGGTATTTCGACCCGATTAGATAGTCTCTGAAAAAATCTAAATTTTTCTGATCCTTCATTTTCTGATTCTTCTTCTTGTCCGTTCCTTGCAACCTTCATTGATGAAGGTGCTTGAGCCCAAATTTGCATCGCGCGATCTTGGGATTGGTCTCACAACCTCAAATCTGAGTCACATGATCTTGAATGGGAGGTCGTGTGCATCATTCGTGGAGGGTTTGATTGGCTTTCCTATTCACTGCACAAGCATTTCCTCAAGACGTGGCCTCTTTGTCATCTACCAATAGCATTCGATCTTATGGTCTTCGGTCGTCAAAAAGTACGACTTCGTGTTTCACAAGAAGAAAAAACAGAAAATGAAGGATCAGAACAATTTAGATTTTTTCAGAGACTATCTAATCGAGTCAAAATACCACGTCATCAATGACAAAAAGCAGGGGTTTGATTGGGTTAGCGACCGACAAAAAGTTTTCTCTCTCCCTTTCATCCTATGTCCTTAACAGAAGAAGAGGCCGCGTCAATGCGTCATGAGCAAATATGCTGAAATGAAAAGTCGGTACTTTTTCAGGACGAAGACCATAAGCTTAAATGCAATTGGTCAATGAGAAAGAGGGCGCGTCATGTGGAAATAATTGTGCGGTGAGTACGAAAAGAAAACCAATCAAACACCGCTTTTTCTATAGGGTTAATACCTAAAAAATTTTAAATTGGTAAATGCATAATAAATTTATCTAAAATTATTTTTTAATCATAAAAAAATCCTAAATTTGGTACACATGTAACAAATTTACCTTAAGTAACGATAAAAAAATCCCAAACTAGTATATTTTAATAAATTTACCCAAATTAATTTATTCAACAAAGTAAAAAATTCTAAACCAAGTACACTATACCATTCATTAAATTATATTAATACCACAAAAAATCACAAAAATTAATGAAGAGTAAATTCATAAACTGGTACATCAGCCAACATTGTCATGTGTCATTCAGTTTAATAATTTAACATTAAAATTTAACAAAAACTAACACAGGGTAATTTTATCACAAGTGTACTAGTTTTGGGTAAATTTGTCAAAGATGTACCGGTTTTGGATTTTTAGTAGTTAAGAAATTAGTTTGAGGTAAATTTCTTATAGGTGTGCCGATTTGGATTTTTTTTTTTTTTTAGGATATTAACCTTTTTTGTAGATGATGAGGAAATGAATCGCTCCATATGTCATTGATGATGTAGAATTTAAGCTCAATCAAATATTATCAGAAAAATCTAAATTTTTCCATCTCTTCTTCTTGGTTCCTTGCATGTTCCATGTTAGAGCTCGAGCTCAAACTTGTGTTGTGTGACCTTGGTTTGAGCCTCGTGACCTCAAATCTAAGTCACATGACTTCGAATGTGAAGTTGATTGCATCAATCGTGGGTTTGCAACCTCCATTAATGGAGATCAGACCACAGGGCACAGGGGGAAGGAAATGATCTGCGCCCTAATACAATTTCAAGTAATAATACAAGAATAGCCAAACAAAAGCAATAGAAGAATAATAGAGATCATTCTCTACCGCCATCCACAATCCACATCGTGCATAAAGTCCAGCAGAAGAGAACGAACAGAGATTGGTTGGCCATCGTTTATCAGTAGGGGAAAAGATTAGAGATGTTGTTTGGGAATTGAAAGCTGTGGCTGTTAAAACATAAACTAAGAACAAGAACGAAGAAGAAAGGAAGTGAAAAAAGAGAATGATGAAGACATATTCTTGGGACAAATTTTGATCTTCTTTTTTCATCCTTGTACCTTTATAAATTTTTAATACAAAAGATAAGAACAATGGAAAAAATAAATAAGATTACAATACGATTATAATTTCCTACTTTATCTTTGAGTATTTTGATTGAATCAATTAAGATCAAGATCAAGGATAAAATCGTATCTATCTCCAACACTCCCCCTCAAGTTGGTGCATAGATATCTTGGATGCCCAACTTGCCAAGTGAGCTATAAAAGACCCTACTCAATATAGCCTTCGTTAGTATATCTGCCAGTTGATTTTCTAATTTTACATATGGAAACTGGACCACTTTGGTATCTAGGTTCTGCTTAATGAAGTGACAATTTACATGAATGTGTTTTGTACAGTCATGCTAAATAGGATTATAAGATATATCAATGGCTGTCTTGTTGTCACAGAACGACCTCATCTCGAACATAGGAGCACAATTGAGTTCCCTCATTAATCTCTTAATCCATAGAAGTTCGTAAAGACTTTTGTGCATCTCCCTTAATTCTACCTTCAGACTTGACAATGCTACCACCGTTTGCTTCTTGCTCCTCCAAGCAACCAAGTTTCCTTCTATAAAATTAAAATATTATGAAGTCGACCTTCTATCAAATACCCTCCCAACCTAGTCAGCATCCGTAAACCCCTCTATTTCAAGGTGCCACTCTTCAAAAAACAAATTCCTTTTCTTAGAGCCCCCTTCAAGTAGTGAAGTATTCTTATCACAGCATCCATATGAACTTCACTAAGGGCATGCATGAACTGATTAACAACACCCACATCATAAGTCATGTCAGGTCAAGTATGCGATAAATAAATTAATTTTCCCACCAAGCTTTGATACCTTTCTTTGTTAGTATGTACTTGATCTAGATACTCTCCAAGTCTATGGTTTTGCACAATTAGAGTGTCTATGGATTTACAATCTAGCATCTCTACTTTCGCTAACGGTTTTACATGTACTTCCTTTGTGAGAGAAATATTTGACCTTTAGATCGTGTCACTTCTATTCCTAGGAAGTACTTCAATCCCTCGACGTTTTTCATCTCAAACTTTGAGGATAGTCTCTTCTAAAGTTTAGAGATTTCCTCTAAATCATCCCTTGTAATAATCATATCATCAATATAGATAATCAGCAAAGTTATTTTTCCCTGACAACATCTCAAGAACAATGTGTGATCTGCACCACTCCGAATGTACCCGTATTTCTTCATAACCACGCTAAATTGGCCAAACCAAGCGTGGGGTGACTGTTTTAACTTGTACAGAGATCATTCCAACTTGCAGACCACCTTAGGTTGTGAAGGAAAAGTGAATCTGATTGGAATGTCCATATAAATTTCTTATTCTAGATCACCATGAATGTATTCATTCTTGACATCAAACTAGTGTAGTGGCCAATCTAGGTTCGTTGCCAGAGACAGTAAAACCCAAACAATCTTAAGCTTTGCAACAGGGGAAAACGTCTTCTAATAGTCTACCCCATATGTCTGTGTGTATCCCTTCGCTACTAGCCCTGCTTTGTTTCTCTTGACGGAGCCATCTCCCTTATACTTAACCGTGAATACCCATTTGCACCCCCATTGTCTTCTTCCCTTCAGACAACACCACCAACTTCCAAGTCTTGTTCTTTTACAATGTCTCCATTTCCTCCTCCATTGCCTAAACCCACTTCGAGTCTTCCAAAGCCTCTTGCATCCTACTCAAGATATGAACTGAAGATACATTCAACATAAACGCCTTCACTAGTTCTGATAGTCTCCTTGTCGAAACATAGTTTGTAATAGAGTACATGGATCTCTTCCTCCTAGCATCCAGTGAGTACCAACCAGGAGGCTTGCTCCTGTTATGCCTGTTAGGTAACTTATATCCAATAAATATATTAGAATCATCAAGCAAACAAGAGGCAGTAGTAAACAAAGTTACCTTAGGGATATCCTCAAGAGATGAGTTAGATTCGGGTGCTGAAAAGAGAGGGGGCTATTCTTGTATATTTAGTTCTTGTACATCCCAAAATGTCGATTGCGGAGTTTGCTCATTTTCACAATTTTCTGCTAGTTGCTTCTCATTTTCCAACGGCTTTCCCACCGGTTGCTGCTCATTTTCGAGCTGCACCTCCTGCACTTCCTCTTGTGCTCCAGACATGACATCACCAACCTACCACTAATTCACACTTTCCTTTTGTATCTCCCCTCAAAAGGAAGAATTAGTGCCTGGATAGAAAAATTCTGACTCAACAAACGTGACATCCATTGTTACATAGCTTCCTTTGGTAGCTGAATGGTAGTAGTGATAACCTTTCTAATGCGCACCATATCCCAAGAAAATGCATCAAACCACACAAGGATCAAGTTTGGTTCAATGAGTCTTTGAAATATGGACATAAGCAACACATCAAAACACCCAAAGGGAAATAAGCAAGACATTTGATAAGGTAGCATGTGTAGACAGTACTTATGGAGGTGTCTTGAAATGCAATACCTTAAATGACATTTGGTTTAAAATGTGAATAGCTATCTCAATTGCATTGTCCTAGAAGCGTTTAGGAATGTGACCTTCAATGAGAAGGGCATTAGGTGCCTCTAAGATGTGTCTGTTCTTCCGTTCCACTAGTCCATTATGCTATGGTGTCTAAGAATATAATCTCATGCAGTAGGTCATGTTCCTGAAAATATTCCTTAAATTGTGCATTAATGTACTCTCTACCATTATTACTTCTAAAAATTTGTAACTTCCCACCAAACTGTGTTTGCACCACTTTATGAAACACCCGAAAAACATTAGCCACCTCATTCTTATGTTTCAAAAAATAGAGCCAAGTTATTCTAGTGTAGTCATCCACAAATATAACAAACCAATGGCTTCCCGAAACTACAATAACTGGAGAGGGCCCCCCAACATCATAATGGACTAAGGAAAATGCAACACTACTCATATTCAAACTGATTGGAAATCGCACACGATGGCTTTAAGCCAAAATACAAGTTTGACATTGAAAAACCGAATTTGGTAAACTGGCAAATTATTCAGGAAGTAAATGACTCATGTAGCCAAATGAAGAATGCCCTAATTGACGATGCCATAGTCATATTTGCTTCTCCTTGCCACTAAACAAGCCTTGCACCTTGTGCACCCTCCCAAAACTAAAGTCATCCAAGTAATAAAGCCCCCCTCTTAGTACCATGCCCAACTTTGTGAAGATATCCTGAAAAAGGTAAAATTGTGATATTACTCTTGTGGATAAAGATGGCACATGTAAATTATTCAATAAAGATATAGAAGGGGAAATAGCAATAGTGCCGGCCCTTGTCACTAGATATACAATCCCATTAGCATTTGAAATATTCTGCCACCTTGATTTAGTAAGACTGACAAAATCATCTGTTATGAAGGTCATATGATCTGTAGCATCTGTATCAATAATCCATTGACTACATTTATTCTAAGAGTTACTAATGAAAGCATGACCATAATTACCTTCATCTCTAGTGGTTGACTTTTTGTTCGATTCTACCTATGGCATTAATGATAGCTGAGCCTCCCCGGTTACGAGTGATGCCTTCCATTTTCCACCAATTTGCTACACTCTTTGCTTATTTGCATGCCTTTAGCTCCTTCCACCAATCAAGATACCTAATCAATTTGAAACATGTCTCCTGGGTATGCTTCGCACTCCCACAATTGGAGCAGTCACCTGTTGTTGTTGAGGAAGATTTGCTTCGTGGTGCTCCACTTGGTCAACCTCCTCTTGTCAAACCACTCAGCTTTGCCATTTGTAAAGCCAGCATTTCCCAGGTTCGGTCAAAGTTTTGCAATCATGTCTTGCGTCCTTGAGACACTATAGCTGTAGACAAGTGTGCGGTATCTCTATGTGCCAGCGTCACACACTATCGTATGTCCTCTAGTTGAACACAAGCACAAGCCTGCTCAACTGTAGGAAAAGGCTGCATCTAAAGCACATATGCTTGGACTTTATCCAAGCAATCATCCAATCCATCAAGGAAGATGTAGACCCGAACTTCCTAAATAGCTGAATTATATCACATGATATTAGCAGAGCAAACCATCGGATTTAGGTGATGGAAGTCAATCTCTTTCCACAAACCCTGCAAACCGTAATAATAGGTCTGAATAGGTCCTCTAGATTGTCTCATCCTAGTCACATGTCGTTTCAAATCATAAACGTGAGATGCATCAGTTCTATCGAAAAAGGTGGTAGCGACCAAATCCCAAACCACCTTCGTGGTTGGGAACTAGATAAAATTCCTAATCAATGTGGGTTCCATCGAGTTTATTAACTATCCCTTCATTATGGAGTCTATTATTTTCCATTTGCAAAATTTGGGATTGGTAGGTTTAGATTGAGAAAGGTCTGCACTGATGCACCCCAATTTATCTCTCCTGGAGATGTACTTCTTGACGACTTGAGACCATAAACCATAATTGGTCCCATCCAACTTTATTGAAATCCATGGAATAGAAGACTCATTCAGCGGCATTTGATTTTGGGTTTAATTCTAGCTCAAGAACTCCTTCATCCAATTCGTCAAATCCTCCAAAATAGCAATTGCAAGATTGGAGGTCTCTCCCTACTTCTGATGAGGCACCATATCACCTTGGCCCGACATAGCTTCGGATCACTCTTCTAGGTGGTTCTCTAGCGTAATCAAGCTACTACCGCTGGCTTTGGTCAAATCATGGCATAAGAAAACTCACGATAGTGACGCGACTTAGAAGTAAGTTTGGTGAGTGTGGTTGATAATGGAGCGGCAGTGGCATGACAATCGAAATAGCATGACAGCAGTGATAACAACAACGAAACCCTACCTATTAGGTCTGGTATGGTCTGGTTGGTCCGATCAGATCTGGTTTGAGTCCCTAATTCGACTCTGCTCCAATACTATGTTAAAACATAAACTAAGAACAAGAAGGAAGAAGAAAGGAAGTGAAAAAAGAGAATGATGAAAATGTATTTTTGGGGCAAATCGTGATCTTCTTCTTTTTTTCATCATTTTACATGTATAAATTTATAATACAAACAATAAGAATAACAAAAAGAATAAACTATATTACAATACAATTACAATTTCCTACTTCATCTCTGAGTATCTTTGATTGAATCATTAAGATCAAGGTCAAGGATAAAATCATATCTACCTCCAACTGTGGGATCATTGGGCTCATGAAAACATCATCAACTTTCGAGTTTAGCATTCATTTTTCCCCTCATAACTTGGATGGCTGTTCTTGATAGATTGTTGACGACAAAAGAACATCCCACGTGCCAAAACTTAGCACAATGGAATACTTAAGTACCACTTTTTATGAAAAGTGGGAAACTTGAGTGTCACATCTAGCGAACCTCATCAAAAATCCTACATGGCAATTTTTTATTAATTTTCTCATGTACGTGGCTCGCTCGAAGGTTCACTTAGCAAAAACACACAAAAATGATGTTGTTTCTGTACAATTTGAATACTAATATAAAAATTAATAAAAAAAAAAAGGAGGAGAAAGAGGAGGAAGGCAATCGGTGACTGAGGGCTTAGCCCTCACTGCCGTCGCCTCCCTCTGTTGCTGAAAAGGTGGGGGAGGGTCGTCCGGGGCCGCAGAGCCCTGGTCTAGGGCCGATGACCCCCACTAACTGGCAGTGAGGGCTTACGTGCCCTCACCTAGATCTGGGGCGAGGGTCATGGCCCTCCCCTAGATTCGACGAGGGTTGCTAGCTCTCGCTTAGTAGGGCCAAGGGTTGTTGCTTGCTGGCCCCTTGCCCCAGATTTGGGCGAGGGCACGCAAGCACTCGTCGTCGGTTGACTGAGGTCACCGGCCCTTGGCTAGGGCTTAGCGGCCCGGCCGACCCTCCCCCACCTTTCTAAATATAGCAGGGAGGTGACGGCAGCAAGGGCTAAGCCCTCAGCCGTCAGCTGCCTTCCTCCTCCTCTTATTTATTTATTTATTTATTTTAAATAATTTTTATTTTTTATATTAAGAGCGCATTTGGTAACGGTTCTATTCCTGATAACAGATTCTCATCAGAAATGTTTCTTTTTTATTCTGTTCCCGGGAACAATTTCTAAGCATTTTAAGGCGTTTGCTAATTGTCCAAAATTTCTGATTCTAGAATAGAATTGTGTTTGGTACCGTGCTCATTGATTCTATTCCAAATCAATTTCTTTTAATTTTTAAATATTTTTTTTTTTACTTTTTTACTTTTTTTTTTTACTTTTTTCTTTTTCTCCTATTCTTCTTCTTCTTCTTCTTCTTCTTCTTCTTCTTCTTCTTCTTCTTGTGGCCGGTGACCTCACCGGAGCGTTGCCAGCCCTCGGCGAATGTCACACTCCGATCCTCCCCGCGCATGCCCATCCCTCTACAGTCGATTAAATAGCGACGTCCCAGGACGCATCGCCGACCCATTCATTTTAATACACATGTGGAAGTAGATAAATAATCCCAAGACAACAATAAGATGGGATAGAAAAGTAGAACCATAGTTTTTCAAACTAAAACCACAACATACTTATATATTCATATAACAAATCAAGTCATATATATACATTACAAGCCGATCTATTCATAATGTCTACAAAACAGGGGGGGTTCAGAAAACTATGGATCCTCGTCCTCCTCTTCATCCTCATCCTCATGTCAATTGGAGCCTTTAGCTGAGTACACCGGGGACTCGGGTTCTTACATGTCCAGTTCTACGTCCACTACCAAACCTTCTAGAGGACCTGCCATGCCTTTCCCAAAAGCAACCTCTAGGACAAAAAAATAAATGTGTGTGGGAAAGAAATTATAATATTTTGGCTAAGGCCAATCGTATACCCACACATGACTATTTTATCTTGAATGACAAAATTGTCAAATTGGATGTATGTTTGAAAGGGTATACTATATCAGCTTATGAGCGATATGTCGGCTTAGCAGATAATAGTATATCGATATACTATATCAACCTATGGACTCTGATATGGCAGCTTAGCAGAGAGCAATATATCTTATCAGCTTAGATTGAGCATCGTCGGTATACTATATTAGCCCAGGCAATATAGCAGCTTAGATAGAAAGCAGTATATCCGACCATCTCAGAAGCGAGCTATATTATGTATTTTTCAACTTAGCAGAGAGCAATCTTGATATAATTGAATTTTATAGATAGTATGAATTGAGCCGACCAAGAAAGGGTCATAATGATACGTAATCGACTGAGTCGATTGATCGATGCTTCGATCTGATTGAGTGAATTGATTGAATTGATTGGATGATGTGGTTGTCAGTATTTATTGATTTAAACTAACTTGCAGGAAGGGACTGAGGCCAAGGTAAGTCCTCTGACTCGTGTTGTGCTTAGGCAGCCTTTATGGCGTATTGGCCTTCTAATTGAGTCTTAGGGGGTAGAACTCATTAAGACATCATCTCACCCCGTTGTGGGATAACATTTTAGGCCCTTAAATGGCAGCACCTTCACCTCATCGTCCTCCTATGCATTTTGGTATTCTCGAAGAGATTACCGAGATAGAATATCATTTTTCGATACACCCCCTCCTGGAAGGACTAGAGTATGTTTTGGTAAAGTCCAGCGTCTAGGTTGACGTGGGTAAAGACGACTTGGTGCCTCACGAGTATTGATCGTGGTATTGTCACTACCATGATGGGCGAAGAGAGGGTCCCATCCCGGAAGGTGATGTGCCTTTGTATGTTTTGGAGGCAGCATTCGGGAAGGGGACGGCAGATCCTAAGGATGGGTCGGTGGTGGATGCAAAGGATCCTAAGCTTGAGGACGATTCTCACACTCCCGTGTACTCAGCCAAGGACGCTAACTAGAGTGAAGAGGAATGAGAGATTGTTGAGCAGGAGGAAGAATCGGAGGAGGAGCCTGAGGATGAGCCTGAGGACAAACCTGAGGACAAACCCGAGGTGGAACCTAAAGAGGAAGAGCCAGAGGAGGATGAGCCTGAAGAGGAGGAACTAGAAGAAGACTCTGAGGAGGATTTGGAAGAGATGGACCCTGGGGATGCTCCGGAGTATTGACCCAGATGAGGATTAAGACCCCATCCTATTTTGCAAACCCTAGGTTGTGAACTGAAGTGTGATAGATCAAACGTTGTGAATAGTATTGTAATATATACTATGAGGTTGCATGTGTAAAAGTGTGGTTGTGGTTTTTCATGTTGGAAAAATATGGTCATACTTTTTTATTCTATTATTTTATTGTCTGAGGATTTTATTATATACTTATGCTTGCATATTAAAATGAAAGGGTTAGCAATGCGTCTTGGGACGTCGCTATTAATCGATCAGGTGAGGGATGAGCGCGCGTTCGAGGATCGGGGCGTGACATTAATCACGTGGTTCCCAAGTGTGGATTCACATGATCGACAATCAAGACCTATTTGGATCTTATAATAATCTTCCGAGTTATATTTTTCATATATATTTTATGTTTCATTACTAAGTTAATCTATAATCAAATGCATCTTGGTAGTTTCTTATTTTAATTATGTAATGTGTCAACTTGCAATTCGTTGGATGCTTTACGAGGCCCCCAATTTTTTATCTTATTTTTTTGGTCAGAAACGAGGCCCCCAATTAAGAAGGTAAATGTCAACTTGACATGTAATTGAAGCAATCCTTCAGGATTCTACATTTATGCATAATTCAAAGTATTATGAATTATTACAAGCACGAAATTGCGAAGGTACATAGGATATGAACTTCGGTTAATTTGTGGTTCTTCAGTCTCCTTTTTTTTTTTTTGGTTTTTTTGGTTTTTTTTTTTTTTTGGGGGGGGGGGGGGGTCCTACCGTTTAAAAATCGATTACATAGGCAAAGAAGACAATGTTAACATACAGTTTGGTCATATCAACTAAATATTTAAAAATTAGAAAATTAAATTAAGCTGTTTTCTCTTTGGCATGCAACGATCGACTTAAATAAAAATTAAGCCCACTTGGTATGTTGGCATCATGATAACAAATTTTTTCTCTTATCTTTACTTTCGGTTGTCTGATCCATAATCAAGTTTCAAACTTCTATTTCACATGCCTTGCAATCAAAGCAATATTTCGAATCTTTATTTGAATTATACGAGATGAGATTCTCAATTATGATGCCCAAAGACAAGTAATTTCGATTTGCTACATCAAATAAAGTCCATGAATGCAACTTTTCTTTCCTGGGCAGACACTCTCCTATTCGAGGCACATGATGACTAATAGATGATTGCTCGTATTTCTTTAAAAGGAATTTTATCTAACAATTGCAGGTACAACGGTAGAAATTGTCCAAAAGTAAATGACAATTTCAACATTCAAACGCAACAATTAATTAAGATGCATATAATTCAAATGGCGCAGATAGCATGATTACTCGTTGCTGCTACCTCAACCATAGAATCGGTATCTGTTTTTTCGAATTTAGAGTGGCTGCGCAAGTAAAGTATCTGTTTGGATCCAATGATTTGGATAACAACTGACAAACAGCTCCGTGGATCCCTTACACATTTGATCCGTGGGAGGGTAAATGCCTGCCTGGGCAGGAGTCCACATGGCCCATATCCATCGAGGCCGTTGATAACGTTGGCGCCAATGTGGATCAAAGGATCCGGGGTCCACCATGCAAGACTTATTGGTGAGGTCCATTTGAGACAAATTTAGAGCATTATTGGGGGCAAATTCGTGAAAAATGATTCCACTGATGGAGCAAAATTGAAAATTTATTCGAAACAACTCTATATATACGGTTGCCATTCAAAACCTCAGAAAAACCAGTTCACGTTTGATCTCAGTTCAGCATCGATTTTCGACTTGGTTCCTACTTCCTATGGTTGTCTCTGTCTAGTAATTCATTCTTTGTTGACCTGCGCACTGATCTTGAGCTTTCTCAATCTGTCGATGTCCTTCGGTTATGGGCTTTTTAGGAGTTCCGTTGCGTCTTCACTGCTCGTACCTCCAAGATATCGGCTGTTCGCTGCCCGTTTCGTAGTGTTAAAACAGAGGTCATTCGTGAGTGCGCAAAGTTTTGCGGTGGCGAATGTGATGAGATGCAAAATGAAGAGTTCCGATGGACTCTCGCTTTGTCGTGCCTTGTCTCTCGCTGTCACGTTCGTTTCGCGTCTCCATCCTCCGTCACAGTGGGTCCGTGTGATTTAGGACCACCTCTTTGTTGTCCATGTTGATTTGCTTTATCAAGTTCATTGAAGAGCATCTTCTACGAATTTGTAGGTTGGGCAAAGTGAAGAATTTGTTTTGTTAAATTATTATGTTTACTCTCTGATATGTCTCTTTGAGTATTCTGGCGCATTTGACGTCTGAAAACTGCGTTGTGTAGTTTCCTATGAAACAAGCTTATATAAAAATTGATAGTCAGAATTGCTCAAAGCCTATTGCTGGAAGTCTATAGCTCCTTGCAGTTTCCCCGCAATGTAGATGTTTGTGTAGACACTATGACTTACAGCATTTTGCTGGAGAGTGGGATGATCTGAATGGGATAGGAGGACCTATATTTATTCAGGCTGGCATAAGACAGCCGTTCAATTTTTTTGCTAAAATTCAATGCTATCGTTTCTCATGCTAAATTAGCATCTATGTTCCTTTTTCAGTATTTAATTATACGGGATTAGCCCTTTGCTTATGACTCCGTATAAACTGTTTATTACTGCATCTGGTCATAATTTGCAATGCCTATAGTGGATCCACTCGTGGTCTAGTTGAACTTCTTCAGACATTTCACATCAGAAGGATGAGATTCATGTCCAGCTTGAATCAAGGCAGAGAAATCTTGAAATGGCTGTCACTATTATTGTGGTGATTAGCTGTCCATTTAATTACTGCTGTCAAATTGGAGATCCTTTACCTTCGTGTTTGTGGAATGCTGAAGAGTAAATATTCAAAAACACATGCATTGGCATGTATATGTGTGTTTTTAGTCGCACAATCTTAAATTTAAAGGTTGCAACCTCCCTCTAACCCCTTTGTATAAGTGCTGCGAAGATAAGTTTGTTGCGCACATATCCTTTTGACCTACATGTGACAATTGGCTTATTCAAACTGAGCTCGCATTGGATTCGACACTTAATTTTTTTCCTGTAAATTTTTGCTTCAAACTTGCAGGATATGTTGCACATTTAACATGAGTGACTCTCATTCTCCACAAAAGTAGACCAATAGTTTTGGATTCCTTCTTCTCTCGCAGATGTCGCAGTACTCCTCACCCGAATCATCTTTCGCGATATACTCATGGAGGGTCAGCGGATCAAGGTGATGCTCGCTCTTTATACTCTGTGGTAGGCGAAAGCAATGATGGCGGAGTTTTAAATCTTAATCGAGACAATGTAGTCATCCATGGCGCATCGGTTAGCGCAAGAGTTGCATCGCAGGTTCGCTTTTCCGTCTCTGACACCGTGGGCTGCCTCGAGATAGATCGGACTATGCTAATGGAAGTGATGTTTCGGAATCAGCCTCGGGACACAAGAAGGATGCAAAATGAATTCACGTTCTGTGCTGGAAAATCTGAATTCACCATCAATTGCCTTGTCACAGGAGTAGAAAGTCCGACACGAGACTTCTTCCGATGTTGCGTGGCGAAGAGCGAGCAGCTATTGCAAGTGACAATTCCATAGGCAGCTCCAGACATATTCTGTGGACACGACACGACAATGGCCATCTTCCAGAAGGCATTCATAGATTGGACTCGAGCAAGCCCAATGAATCCATATCAAAAGTAAGATGACAAAAGAAAAGGTGTTTCTATTTTGGACTGGGAAAAATTACTAAAAATCATCCTTAAAATAATTTAATTTATTAGTGAATCTTAAATTAATTTTTCGTGAGGTTTAGTCTTTTTCCAAGAAACCAAATGTTAAATACTAAAAAATAGTGAACATTTCACTTAAAATGAAAATGTATATCTATCTAATGGTGTTTTCTTGCTAGTGTAATTATAATCGATCAAACATATATGTATCAAATGTATATTCAACTCTGGGGAGCAAATTGTACGATAAAAGCCTCAAAGAGACATAAATACTTCGTTGTTTTTTAATTAGGCTATATGTGAAGGACGAGTTTGTGCTTAGATGCATTGTTGTTTTAGGATTTTCCCACTTGAATCTCGTAGGAATACTGTGATAGCCTCGCCCTGGGCAATTGATACTGTGTTGGTGATTTAAACCCAACATTTCAATAGCAAATGAGGCGTGACAAATGTCAACACAACACTAAAAAAAATTCTACCTTGATATGATAATAAGACATTCATTTTCTTGTCAATTTCTGTAATTCCTCTCAAGCTAGCTTTGAGTTACTCCTGGACAAAAGTGCCCTCTTCTTGGCATGACAATAGGCATATGGTGATAGACGTCAATAGCAATCAATTGGTAACTTATCGAGTTCAATATATAGGGTAAATGCTCATATGCCATCCGTATCGAGTCTATTGCTCTGAATCTATTAAGGTCGTTGATCATGTGATTCCCAAGTTTGGATTCACGTGATCATTCATCAGATTCACCATCGGAGAAACTAAGCACGCTCGTGTGGGATACCTATGCTTAGTTTGGTTCCGTATATATTTTCACATCAATAAAACCATCAAACATATAAAATAAATATACGACGAGATAGGAAATCACCATACGAGTCCAACGCCGCCAGCCACGCGCCGATCGAATCCTACACGCGCCCACACGCGCCGCCTGAGTGCTCGGCGCGTGGATCTCACGGGCGGCGCGCGTTCGACGCGTAGGCGGCGCGTGGCCGCGCGTGGGAGCGCGTGCGGCCTCCTCCGGCGACGCGCAGCCTACCCTCTTGCTCGTCTTGTCGAGCCCAGTCCGAATTTGTGATTTAATTTAATTTTTATTGAACAAAAAATCTCGAAAATCACAAATTAGGGCAAGATCGTACCAATTAGGGCTAATCCATAAAAATTAGGGTAGATCCGTATAAATTAGGGTAAATCCGTACAAATTAGGGCAAAACCAATTGTGTTCGAGTTCTAAGATTATGGTTGCTCTGATACCACATGATAGACGCAAATTGCGCAACCCCAAGATTTCCATAACGAGAACAAGAACATGCATAATTGAGTAGAAAGATTAACGCACCTGTTTTAGGATCCATCGAACATAAAGCGGAAGCAGAAAAGGATTACCCACATATATTAAGGGGATCCACGCATCAAGTCCTTCTCCTCTATTGCCCTCCGTATCACTGGCTCAATGAGGCGGCCCCCCTCACGTGTAGCGTTAGGTAAACGCCCCTTAGGTGAGGATACATGTGAGAATTAGGGTTAGAGGAGAGACTTGAGCACTATTTATAGAGTTTTCAGCCAGTCCCCCTCATTACGGGCCAGGCTCAACTCGGCCCACACTAGCCAGCCCATATTAGACTAATTAAGAAACCTTCTATCTCTCTTTAGACCAACCCTGTTTTACGGTAATCGTAAAAACAGTAAATTACAATATCAATTAATTTAGTCCACATTAGGAAAACTCTTACATTCTCCCACTTGTACTATATTAATTGAAATCGTACCGTATGTGCGCACATTTGGTCCAGAGATAATTCTTAATAGTCAATCCTATCCCATAAAGTCTTAAACACCGAATCATGGCGGTAACTGCGTGTATACACACAGAGCCTTCCATGGTCACGAATGTTCTCAACTTTATTGATATTGATCCAATATGGTAGTGTGTCAAATGGATAACGTCTCTCATAGAGAGATCCCATTTGTCAGTCACCATTCTCTTACCTTAGGTGTCACAAAAACTTGTGCCACAAGAGAATGCTTTATGGTTCCAATGAACCCACATATGTCTTGTCCTTATGGTTAACCTTTCTTTATGTATCACAAGACATATGCACAAGGCTAATAACCGGATGCCCGGATGCCCCTAGCCTTCACTCAAGGTTTATACAATCCCTTGAGACTTTATCAATATGTATTCAACATAATAACAATACATTCAAAAATATTTTATTGAATGCAAAAGTTGATACATATCAAACTGTTACTAAGTGTAACGAACCACGATGTGAACTTTATCGATAAAGCCAAAATAGCTCCCACTAAACAAAGTATCCGAAGATACTCCTAAGCCCATGTTAACGATATGTTACTAAAATACACATGGGCGTAGGCCTTTAGTTAGTGGATCTGCAACCACATCATCTCGTGAAAATATGTTATATTATAAGTCACCTTTTCGTACCGTTTCTTTATGGTCAAAAAATATCTTACCACAATTTATTTAGACCCCTTGAGACATCTGTAGTAAATAAATAATACTACAAATTTGTTATCTCAATACAACCGTATGGGTCTATCCATCAAGTTAAAACGATCAATTCCGTCATGAGGTTTTGGAGTCTAAAAGTCCAAGTAACAGCTTAAAAGAATGTTACTTAACACTGCTTACATAGCAGAAGATGACATAAGACTTTATTTACTGCACTTACTGCTAACATAAATATGTATTATGTTATTGATTGCATGTCATCAGAACAGCCAGCAAAGTTTACATCTAAATACCCTACTAACTGCAAGAATTGAACATAGCTATAAATTAGCATATAATCTCGTCTTCTTTAAGTACCTTAAAACCTTCTTGACAGCAACCCAGTGATCATGTCCTGGATTTGACCGATATCTGCCTAGAAGTCCCGCCACAAAGACAACATTTAGTCTAGTGCAAATTCAAGCATACATTATACTTTTAAGTGCACTGACACAAGGTACACCATTTAATTAGATTTTCTCAATATCTAAATAAGGACAATGTGATAGATTTAGTCCATCACCCTTAACAACAGGAGCAATTCCTGGCTTGCAATGATGTATATTGAATATTTCCAATATACAATCAGCAAATGTTCTCCGAGAAAATCTAATATAATATAGCAAAAACAATCCTTACAGACCTTAGTACAAAGGATATAAGATATCTCAAGGTCACAATTTGTAAGCAAAACATGAGAAAAAATAAATTTCCTCCCACTGACCTTGCAGTATATAGAATTACTTTGTTCTCAATGGAACAAAATAATAACACTATGAAACTTTAATAATATTGTCTGGAAATTTGCTTAAGACCATAAATTAGAACTTTTCAGTCTACATACAAGTTTACTTGAATCTGCTGCAAAATCATCCAGTTGCACAATATAGATTTTGTAATTATTTGGCGTAACTTTATATCAAAATAAATTATTAATACCACGTTTACTCTGAAAGAACATTTAAAGAAATAATTATTTCTTCACTATAAACAATCCACCCCTCTTTCAGAGTTAAAACGTTAGTTACAAATTTAGCTTTAAAATCCACAATCTTTGTTTGAAATTCTTTTAGTTTTGTACGCCAATTTGCAACTAATAAACTTGTGATCTTTAGACAAGTCAGTAAGTTTCCAAACATGTTTCATAGATTGTATATCGCCTTTTATGGCATTTAATCACATACTTAATTGAGAATAAGAAACGACATTTATAAAAATATCATTACATCAACCATATAGTGGATATTGTAATCATGCTCTCACAAATAGACTATATAGTCTGATGGTATAACTGATCGTCTTTCCTTAACAAATCTCCTTAATAAAGCTGCAACCACTTCATTCTGCACTTGAGAGGTTTAAGAAATTTCATTATAAACTATATCAAGAATAGTACCGTAAACCTCAACAAGTTTAGTCTATGGTACAGGAGATTCCATAATTATCTGTATAGGTAAAGACAAAAACATAGTAACCTCCATCATACTATTATCTTTAATAATCTGAGAGCAGCTATCCTCTACAATAACGTCAATATTTAGAAATTTTAGAGTACGTAATTCCATAATTCTTATACCTTTTTTAGGGTTATAAAATCAATACCCCTTTTGTATATGAAAAAATTGCTTTCATAATATCAGCCCACAAAAGACCAGATAAATTAATCTTACTAATCATACTCATCACCATGTTCAATATGGTGCATTTATACCTTTCGCCCAAATCTTTTTGTCAGAATTTTCAGGTATAGTAATTAAATTACCACCCCAGAATCTACCAAGTATTTGACAAATGACCCTTTAAGCTATTTCGCATTGTCATACTTGCCAAAATACTCATTGTCATTGTTAAATCTGACAACATTTTTAATCATATACGAGATGTATATGTCATTACGATTTAAACAAAATTTTTGCAGATGTGTCCTAATTTCAATATCAGACAAGACATAATTTCAAGCAACTAAGGCTTCCTTCATCTTATAGCAGTGCAGTTCGCAGGCAAACCTCTTTTCAAATGTTTCAGAATGGAACGCTTCATGGACAATAAGCAAATTCAATTACTCTTTTCTCAAGCAACAAATCATATGTCCATAACTTAAAATTTCAAGCAGTAAAAAACCTCAATGATGACGGAATTACCATTTACAGAAAAGGTGACTGAAAAACAAGCAGTATATAATTAGCATCATGTGAGCATTGTGTAACTTGACGTACAAGTACACATCCAGAGAGTTACATGCAAAATCACATAATCACCTTTGGGCAGAATACATGACATGCAATTGTACACTCCCCACATGATAAGGGTTATGAGAATATGCTCCAATTCTTCGTGAATTCATCACCTTTGGGTATATGAATCACTATAATCAGTCACTCCTCCACCACACTATCATGTATCCCTCCATGAACTAATACACAATCACCTCCTTTGGGAGTATGATTACGCATTAGACCAGGAGACATCCCAATCATCATACGAGATCGAAATTTCTCAAACCCAATCAAGCGTGCCACTTTGGCGGTCACTACTCAATTGAATCATTGAAATTCTCTCATACCAGGGATATAAGCTTTACTCCTCACATTCACCATATATATGTGATTTTAACTTTAGTGATAGGGGCATCATATCACCAAAATCACATATCATGCTAATTACATTGCTTTATTCATATATATATATATAGCGAACCTGAAAGATAGATTCCAATGAGATCATTGATCACAGTAACACAAGAAATTTCTCATAACAAAGAATAAAACATCTCTTATGCACCCCAATTACATATTACTAGAACAACATAAAAAGAATGCTGATCTATAATATCTCTCACAAATTAACATCAATAGTAATATAGGGTACACCAAATCAACAAGCACTATTGCTCATGAGTTTCATACGGCAAAACATGACTCCAAGGCCAACATCTGATTTATTAGCCAATTTTAAGCAACAAATTATCATTGTAATCAACCAATGGCCTATTAATTGAGTCAAACCAGAGAACCAAATATCTAAAATTTAACAGTAGATACGATTGCTCTGTATAAATATTGCCATACTCCTTAACCATAAAAAATATTCAACTTGATAGACATTAACAAGTGACCAGATGAATTCATGTACAATATGCAGTAACTTAATTGACATGCATTACCCATATTCAACAGATGTGTTAATCAGTACATCAGTTTGGTCACGAGTCCTTAAGTCGTCTATCATTAAAAAATTACCAGTGTGTAAAGGAGTATACTTGAGTAACAAAAGTTTCATAATCTTTATTGTTTCTCATCAGCTCAATACAAAGCTCAAATACAATCTCATATGAATTGTATCTCATTAAACCAGCTTCAGTTCACAATAAAGTTTGATTTTTATTTATGAATCACACCTTTATAATATTTATGTGATAACATACCTCTAACCCAACACTTATATTTCCAAAATCACAGAAAATATAAGAAAAATACGCAAAAGTACAATAAAAATACACGTATTTAGGGTTCCGTATATATTTTCACATCAATAAAACCATCAAACATATAAAATAAATATACGACGAGATAGGAAATCACCATACGAGTCCAACGCCGCCAGCCACGCGCCGATCGAATCCTACACGCGCCCACACGCGCCGCCTGAGTGCTCGGCGCGTGGATCTCACGCGCGGCGCGCGTTCGACGCGCAGGCGGCGCGTGGCCGCGTGTGGGAGCGCGTGCGGCCTCCTCCGGCGACGCGCAGCCTACCCTCTTGCTCGTCTTGTCGAGCCCAGTCCGAATTTGTGATTTAATTTAATTTTTATTGAACAAAAAATCTCGAAAATCACAAATTAGGGCAAGATAAGTACCAATTAGGGCTAATCCATAAAAATTAGGGTAGATCCGTATAAATTAGGGTAAATCCGTACAAATTAGGGCAAAACCAATTGTGTTCGAGTTCTAAGATTATGGTTGCTCTGATACCACATGATAGACGCAAATTGCGCAACCCCAAGATTTCCATAACGAGAACAAGAACATGCATAATTGAGTAGAAAGATTAACGTACCTGTTTTAGGATCCATCGAACATAAAGCGGAAGCAGAAAAGGATTACCCACATATATTAAGGGGATCCACGCATCAAGTCCTTCTCCTATATTGCCCTCCGTATCACTGGCTCAATGAGGCGGCGTGTAGCGTTAGGTAAACGCCCTTTAGGTGAGGATAATGTGAGAATCAGGGTTAGAGGAGAGACTTGAGCACTATTTATAGAGTTTCCAGCCAATTCCCCTCATTACGGGCCAGGCTCAACTTGGCCCACACTAGCCAGCCACATATTAGACTAATTAAGAAACCTTATATCTCTCTTTAGACCAACCCTGTTTTACGGTAATCGTAAAAACAGTAAATTACAATATCAATTAATTTAGTCCACATTAGGAAAACTCTTACAGCGAAGTTTTCCGATGAGGAGTTCCTTCGGACTCTCACCTTCGCCGTGCCTCGTCTCTCACTGTCTCGCGTTCAGAAGACCTCTTTGTGATCGACGTAGATTGGCTTTATCGAGTCCGTTCGAGCATCGTCTATGATTTTGTAGGTTAGGCGCAGGGGAGAATTTCTCCTCAATTGCTAAGAAACCGGGTGGAGTTAGCCTGCAGTTTCACCGCAGTGTAGACGCTTATTTAGAGAAAATCGCTATGCCTTACAACATTTACTTTCTCACCTTCTCATTGTCTTGACTTCTGGGGTATGAGTAGGAGATTCTTTGCTGCTCAGGACAGTTTCATGCAGAGATAATGCTATTTCACGGCATCTCTTTTTGTAGAAATGATAACATGATAAGAAGTTCTTCCGATGTATTCTTCTTCTTTTTTTTTTTCCTCTCAGTAACATTCTTTCTAATTGAACTTCACCGTGCTGGAAATTGGATGATCTGAATGTGATAGGTGGACTTCTATATTTAAGGCTGTCATAAGACAGCCATTAATTCATCCGCTAAACCTCAATGCTATGGTTTCTCATGTTAAAATAGCATTCGTGTTCTTTTCTTGGGTAGATTATACTGGATCAGCCCTGGGCTTTGCCAGTGTATGAACCGTTTAATACTGCATTATTTGTTCATCCTTTGCAATAGCTATGTTGGTTTCCACTTGCGGTCCAGTGGAACTACTTCAGACATCTCATATTAGGAGTATGTGAGACTCATGTTCCACATGAATCAAGGCAGAGAACTCTTGAAATTATCGTTACTGTTTTGTGGTGATTAGCCGCCCACCTCATCATTGCTGTCAAATTGGAGATCCTTTGCCTTTGCATTTGTGGAAGGATGAAAAATGAATCTTTAGATATATATGATAGTGGCATGTATAAATGGGTGTTTTTGGTCACACGGTTTTAAATTTAGAGTCTACGACTCTCCACCTAACCACTTTGTATGAGTAAATGCTGCTGCTGTATGGACTGTTTATATGTCAAGCGTGGGTTTTTCACTTTAATGGACTGGCTAAGGTCCCTCCTAGGCTAGTGTATATATGCTTCTGTAAAAGATAAGTGCAAAAATGTTATAGCTTCCATGCTTTAATAAAGAGACGCTGCTTTTATGAAGAGAAGAAAAGGGGTTGCTGTGTAGCATAGCCAACCTAAGGAGTTTGCAATTAATTCTTTCTTTTCTTTTTGTAAATTTTAAGGGGCATTTATCTTCTCTTTTTTCTTAAGCTATCCTCACTCTTTCCCTGCAGATGGCAGAATCACCTAAGGAAACTGCAGTGGTGAATCGGAAAGAGGATAAATCATTACCAGGTACTCTGTAAGCTTGACAAATCTCAAAATACACTTAATTCACTTCAGATGCGGGATGCTACCACAAGGATGCATATTTCTCTATTTCAAACCTTACTAATTTTTTTTTTAGGTTACTATTGATAATATAATATGGCCTGACATACGACTCTTTTGGATATTGTGGTCAATAATTAATTCAGCACACTTTTCGTGTACTTGAAATCAAATTAAAGCTTTCTTTACATTAAAATAGTTTTTCATCCTTGTCATTGATTAGGATGATTGCTTGTACACATTTCTGGCCATGCCTTATGAAGGTCAGATATGTAGGTCACAGCTCAATGTTAAATCTAATTTCAACAGATGCTGAATTTGGAAAGGAGTTCCTGACCTCCTGGAAGTCATTGTCTGTGGCAGAAGATGATGCAGTGGATTTTAGCTTTGATACAGTTGGCAAAGGCAAAACAAAGAAATTCAACTTTGATAAACTGTAAGCGAAACGTAAAGTATAGGCAGTTAGATAATAAACTGGTATGGATGTGGCATCTAACTTTAATATTCTATTTTCATACTTGTGTTGGTTATGTATATTCACCCCTGTACAATACTGCTTTGTGGAGAATAATGCCCATGGTGATTAAGTGAGGCATGCTTCACATATTATTCAACTGCTTCAAATATCTTCAAAGCAATGGATGATGGTGAAGTTGCATTAAAGCTTGTTACAATCTCCCTTTTATGAGAGTGGGATATATCTCTACTTTCTGTTGATTGATTGTTAAAAAACCTTTCTCAGGGATGTCAATTTTAACCTGGATGCTGACTTTGACAAGTTTTCATCATTCAAAGTGGACATGCCCGATCTCAATTTCTCCCGTCCATTTAAGAAATCTCCAAACAAGGACAGAAATGAAGCAGAATCACCTGATGAAGGAAATTCCAAGAAAAGATTTTCTTTTTCCTTTGATTTTAATGAGTAAGACAGCTTCACATTAGGGCTTATTCTTTGATACATAAGGTTATATTTTCAAGTGAAGGGAAATTTCATGACTTGTGGTTGCAATCTAGGAACTTAGCAGTGATTTGTGCTATCCAGGTTGGATGGCTTTAATCTTGATTTACCCATTACTGAGGGACAACAAGGTGGGAAGAAGGTTTTAGGAAGCAAAGGGAGATCATCGGAGATAAATGAGCACCAGGGCTCGAAAACTTGCCTTCCTGAGGCAATTCCTGACTGTGAGGATAATGCTGTGATTGATAATGTTCAATCAACGCACTGTGTGGGTACATCAGAGATTCAAGTAGGAACTTCTGCAACTTCAACTTCTATGCTGAACCCCAGAATGGATGATCGGGTGCCAAAGCCTGCAGCCTGTAGAAATTCAATTGCAGAACAATCTTCTTTGGAAAGGACAAACAGCGTGTGTTCTCATGGATCTGATCAACAAGATTATTCATCAGACAAAACAGCATCAAGAGAAGCATATATTCAGCCTGGGGTTGACACAAATTTAAGTACCACCCCTGAGCTTTCAAGAAAAGATTTGTCAATCGTAAAAAGTTTAAATTCCACTTTGGGCGAAGAGCAGTGTGATGGAGAAGAAATGGCAGGGGAAGCCAAATATTCTCAAGGCAACATGCAGTCAGAAGGTTTGAGTGAGCCACATGTTCCAGGAGCAGAAGACGAGGCAAATGGAAGCAATAAACCTTTTCTTGATACATTGAATGCTACTAAGGCTGATAACGAAGAGTCCAAGCCTGAGACAAGTCTTAATGATACAGCCAGTATTATTCCAAGAAAAGTACTGCATGACAGTAAAATGGCTGTTTTCAGGTTGTCCCATTTATCCCTTACCTTTAAGTGATTAAAGGAATGAGAGGGAACCTATATTATTGGCATGTTTCTGCCATGACTAATTAGAGCAATGGGCCATTAATCTCCTTTTAAGAAATATGGATTCTTGATGGTTGATTTTGTGAAAAATTTAGAAAGCATATGCATCCATAGCTTAATCTGTACGGACGGGAATGCTAGTTGTTGTGATTTTCAGTTCGATGCACTCATTCATTGAGCTTTCGCTATCATGCTGATGCATTTTATGGCGATTCCAGAGTTTAGTAAAGAGATTGGTGGATCAACAGCAAAACATTTTTGCACTTCTTAGCTCACTTTTAGTATTATGCAAATGTCCCAAATGGAGAGCCTGCAATTATATATTGTCCTTTTCTTTTACCAGTAGAGAGCCTGGACAAGCCCACTCAAAGTTATTCACGAGGTCAGAAGAAATTAAGAGTCAGTCTTCTCGAGAACCATCAAGTGGGAGAAAGCATACTCAATTTAGCAGCAGAACACTTGCTTCTGTACATCTAAATGAAACTAGGTGAAGATTTTAATTTTTTATTCTAGTTTCTTTAATTGGACATTCCATGCTTTATGCCTTCACATGGTTTATGCAATCTTCAACAGGTTGGGAGACAATGCCAAGGATTCTCAAGTTGGGGGAAAGTCACTCGTTGGTCTAAATTCACTGGCAAGGGAGCAAACAAAAATTCAACCTCCTCTGACTGGAAGCGATATCAGTGCGAGACCCGCTTCTCAACTGGGGTGAGGCATCTGTACCCAATCAAGTTGTAATTGTAGAGCTGTTTGAAATTTTATTCAAATTATAGGATTTTCTTTTTCCCATGTACTTCATTTAACAGTAGCCGACAGTGAGTGCGCAGTGTGTAAGTTATCTCCTCCCCAATGCCACTCCACCAAGCACATGCAAACATGGAAGAAGAAAAAGGGACAGTTTACCTTTTTCGCATATTACTGGGGTCTGGTTATTAGTCTTCTGTTATCTGATGGACTTTCAACGAGGGTAAAATGAGATTTTTCTTAATTGTTTATCATAGTTTGCATTGAGACATTGGACACTCTCCTAATTGCTGTGTATTACTAGTTTGATCAACAGATTTGTAGATATTTGTGAAATTACTGTATATTACTAGTTTTATCAACACATATGTGGATACATCTGAAAAATGTTTTGATGTTCCTGATTATTGCTTGCTGTTGATGAAATTAAAGCCTTTTCAGCTGAAATTATAAACCTTTACTTGCAATTGTCTCTCAAGTCTAAGCCTACCTTTATTTTTGGCCTGCAAAATTCATTAAATCCTTCATACTATGCTTTGAAGTGGATATTGACATCCTGGTCTCTGGTTAAAATATGACTTAATTATCTGCTAGAAGACTACAAGCCTGGAAGTAGGGTTCACAATCTGCTGTAGCATGATATGTTCATGTTCAGTTTGAACCTTGTGTCACATGACATGGGACATTGATATTCCTTTAAATGATAATTACTTTCAAGACTGAAATAACTCCTCAATTCAGAAAAGATGTGTCAATGTTATATCAGTTTTATGTCTGATGCTGTTCATGTTATGTCATATCCTGTCTTAGACATTGCCAGCTCTAATGAGTAGATTACATATATTGGATTATACCTTTGACATGGCATTATTTTGCATATGCTTAATCTGCTTGCACTAAACTTTTGCAGTTCTCTATGCAAGATGGGCAGTTTAAATGAGTTGTCAAAACCAATTATTAAGATATGTGTGAATCCTGAAGTCACTAATTCAAGCAAGGAATCTTTTAAGGATTCAAGGGTCAGATATGCTGATGTGAAGAACAGTAATTCTTTTAATTCTGCCAAGAGGGCTTTTCATCTTTCTAGCTTGAGAATGATGAGGTCTCACCTGCATCCTAACTTGATGTCCTTTTATTTGAAACCATAAATACTTTTAGATCAAGATGTCAATATGTGCAGGGCCACCAGGACCAAAGTAGATCAGCTTGGTCCTAATCCTGCAGAGGAAATCAGTTCCTTGGGAGACTTTGAGCAAATTACGGCTATGCAAGGTGATGCACCACATGAGTTAGCTCATCGTAGCAAAAGCACTGAAAACTGGTCACTTCTCAATTTATCCGTAAATCGGAAATCACATGAGGTTCCTTTCTTTTGTTTTCTCTTCACTTCCAAGTAATAACTTGAGCCTCTTCAATAGGGTGTTATGAATATACTTATGGGGATGCTATTTTGTAATGCATTAGAAGCCATGAGTGTCTATATTGCAGGGATCAGATGCCAATTTAATGTCATTTAGTCCATTAAAACGTCTCTCTCAGTCTCCAAGTGAGAAAAGGTGAAGAATATTAATAACTCCATTATACTTGCTCCTCTGACTCTGTTTTATTTGTGGAAGTGAGTTCTTACTCTTGACACTTTAGAAGTTTCAGAGAATCCTCCAAAATTGTTGTCACAGAACAGGTAAATCGACAAAACCAGCCACTTCTCAATTCATAAGGGAAATCATCTAAGGTTCCTTTCTATTGTTTGCTCTTCACTTCCAAGTAATACCTTACACCTCTTCAATAGGTTGTTGCAAATATAATTATGGGTATGCTATTTTGTAATGCATTTGAAGTCGTGAGTGTATATATTGCAGGGGTCAGTTGCCAATTTGATGTCATCTAGTCCACTGGAATGGCCCTCTGAGTCTCCAAGTGAAAAAAGGTGAAGAGTGATAATAACTCCACTACCCTCGCTCCTGTGACTTGGTTTTGTTTGTGGAAGTAATGTTCTTACCCTTGACACTTCAGAAGTTTCAGAGAATCCTCCGAAGCTGTTGTTACAGAACAGGTAAACGGACAAAACCATCTTAAGTTTTTCTATTTCAACAGAGTTGAAACTAGTTCCTTGCTGGTTTCTTAGATTATACGTATCAGGTTTGCAATCATGAGAACTCCGAACAAAGCAAAACCAACAGTGTGTCTGGTGACCATCCTAAATTTAAGCTTAAGATTTCTTCTAAGGTGAGGTCCACTGAAGTTGGAAGTCCATTGGTCATGCAAACTGATGAAAATGTTGAAAAGGCTGAAGCTTATACAAAGGAACTTGAAGATGTAAGTGAATTGCGGCTAACTTATTTTTGCTATAAATGAGTTGCTCATGCCCTTCTTGGCTTTGGCGATCAGTTATGTGCATATTGTAGACTATAGTCAGAGACCACGAAGATTCTAACGGAGAGACAATAATGGTGACAACAAAGCACTATGAAAATACTAGATTGTCAAGTTACAGGGAGCAGTTGCCCATAGACAACTTTCTGTGGCTTACTGGATGAGTGGTTGAGATGAGTTTCTTTTTAATTATTCAATTATTTCTTTTATCTATTTACTATCTGTTTTATTTGGTGGGATTGTTTTGGGTTTTGGTTCTTTTTTGGGGGGGGGGGGGGGGTGGGGGTGTGTTTTGGCGGTGGGGATGGGATGAGCAAGCCTGGGCTTCTTGAATTTGTACTTTTCACTACTGGATGTTGGCTCTTCACTTCTGATAATTTGGTCTTGGGTTCATTGGCAGTTAGCATCTTCATTAATTGAATTTGTACAACTAGAAATCAATTGATGAAGAGAACCTCCCTAATACGGAAATTGTGATTTCTTCTACAGTCCGACCTAGTCACCCTTAAGGATGAATCTATAGTACTTTATAGCTATTTTCTATAATCAAATGTCTATTGCCAGCAATTGAGTTTTTAGAAGGCCATTGGAACATAGACTTGAGGATATTGTGGAGAAGGCCATTGAACTGTTGCCTCTTGTGATCCTTCTGCTGGTTATACATTGGCTGCCTAAGGGAATTGCCTTGCAGATCTGCAACATGTTAAAGAAGAAGCAGGAAGAAGCTAAAGAATTGCTTGTTCGAGCACTTGTGACCAACAACAATCTATTAATGCTCAATCATCCCATCTATGAAGAGCAGATATCCTTCTGGTTATCAACAATTTCACGGGATGTTCTTTGGGTTGTTCATGATATGTTTCTTTTCCCCTTTCGCATTTCTTTGCAATTCCTTCACCGGATAAAACATCCGTAGGGTGCAGAAGTTTGCATCACAGCTCATGTCCAAGGAGATTCACCCTTGAAGTTTGCATCAGACGAGGTATCTGCCTTGCCCCTCTCTCTCTCCCTCTCTCCCTCTTTCTCTCAAACACACAACGTACACGATCACGCACGAGTCACACCCAAACAGAATCACTGGAGATCATGGATGCATGTGCCTCTAAATGCCTACTTGGTCAGACACCCATCTGATCATGGGTGCAGTGATGAATCAGGAAAGTATATGCACGCTCGTTTCTCGGAGATTGTGGAAGCATACTGGCTTTCTGCATATCTTCAGGGACGGTCTATATTTTTTGCGTCCTGTCGGTTCGGGATGAAATCCCGTGGACATTTCCGGGTGCCTTGCTGAACCAAGACTAGATTTTTCTTCTCCTTGTTTTCATGAGATGCCGTCAAGTTCAATGTTTCAAATATGAGACCGACTTCTCAAACTTAACATTCATAATTCTTCAATCTCGGCTTGTTATTTCCTTTTACTTGAGAGTGCCTGATTTCCTACTGGAGGTCATTATAAAAGATACCTCCACTTCTCGAGTTAGAGTTTTTTCTTAACAGAGGGGAAAGCCAGGACTGCGCCATTATGATACCTTGCATACTGCGACATTTGAACCGGCACATGATGCCCAACCTATTCGATTATCAGTCTTAAGGTCGCAAATCTTATCTTCTTTATCTCCATATATCTTATTGACCACCACTATGCGAAAACCGACAGATAATAAAAGGTCCAGAATTGCTGTCAAGGGTTCTCCAAGATATTGGGTTCAATTACTCGTGCTCCTGGAATTGTACTGAGGAAGAGCATGAATGACATTGCTTTTGTCATGGTTGGCGTGCGCTATAAGTTGCTCCAAAGGTTTAGGCTAATAAAGACTGCACTGAGTTTTATATCTTAATACCTCCTGGTGCGAACGCGGGTAGATAGAAAAATGAAAGTATGAAATGTGCAGACCTAATACTTTTCCCAAATTATTGAAGGTGAAAAGAGTGAATGATCAAACTCAAGATCCCGTGATCCATTAACAAAAACTTGGATGGAGTTTGCAACAGTTGGTTGTGATAGCTTAAGTTTATAATGTTGTAAAATATATATTAGGAATAAGTGCATTGAAAGAGTTAAAACTTGTTAAAAAAGTACAGCTGAATTCTAAAACTTACAGAAAGTACCACTAAGTTCTAAAATTTACAGAAGGTGCAATCAAGTTTTAAAACTTGTCAAATTGGAGTAATCAAGTCTTTTAATTAAATCAATCCAACTTGAGTAATAGGAAATGCCGACTTGGCTTCTTTTTTTTTTTTTTAAATATTTTCGCTCTCCTTATAGCAATAACGTGATTAAAACATGAAATATAATGTTAGAATGATATCGTGTTGGCCTAAATCTGATTTTTAATACAAAATTTATTTAAATCAAACTAAAAATAAGCTAAATTTAAATGATAAAAAACGGAAGAAGGCAAAACGGCCTTGGCTCTTACCGCCACTGGAAAGGGCCCCCGATGGTGGGCCAACGGCCGGCCAGTGGTCATCTGTAATGTCTACGCCTCGGGCGTAGACACACAACTGCTCGGGGGTAACGTCTTTGTATGGTCATGGACCACAAGGCTTTCGGACACTTTAAAGTATCAGTGGGACTTTAGGCTCGGAATTGATGTTGGCCAATGCGACATCGGAAGTCTTGCGTGGAAGAGCCCAAACGAACTTAAATTGCTAGTGCGACAATGACGCGGACCGCACAATGACATGGTTTTGAGTAGAGATGGCAAAATGTGTTTATGACCCATTTTTTTCAAAATCAACATCAATGGGCTAGATGATTTAAAAACAGGTTCACAATATCAAATCCTAACTAGACCTAGGTCTTGGAGGGTCTAAAAACCAATTCATTTAAGCCCAAAGAGTTCAATAGCCGAAGAAAAATAAAAAAAATAAAAAAATAGGGAAAAAGAATCAGAGAACTCGATGTTGAAGAAAAGAGGGCGGAGAGCACCGCTATCGTTAGCGGACCTCTACTGTGGCATCGCCAGCAACGGTGAGGTCTCACCTGCGACAGTCCCGCAAACAAGTAACAGTTTTAATCTGCTTGTACTAAACTTTTGCGGTTCCCCATCCAAGACGGGCAATTTGAATGAACTGTCGAAACCAATTGAAAAGATACACATCGATCCTGAAGTAACCGATTTAAGCGAGGAATCTTATAAGTATCCAAGGATCAGAAATGTTGATGTGAAGAAGAGTACCTCTCTTTAATCAGCCACAAGGGTAATTCATATATGTAGCTTGAAAATGATGAGGTCTCCCCTGCATCCTAACTTGATGTCCTGGTAATCTGGCATTTGAAGTCAGTCATTCTTAGCAGACTTTCAGACTCTTCACCATTGAGAGAATAAAGTCAGGATCGCCAAAGAAACTTAAATTTTCATTCCAATATCAAATCCAATAAACCATGGAATGATAAGATCCTCTGCCTCAGGCCGTTAGACAGAGTGAAGACGAAGTCCTTGTCCTGCATTGCTCCGTAATAATCTCATTCCAAAAACAGTTGTGACAGCTAAAAAGCAATCCACAATTAAAGAAACGACTTAGAACCCCAACAAACCATTCTATCTTGTCCATGGAATTCTGGTCAAGCAAATCGCAGACAGGAAGAGACCCACAGGAAGAAGAGCAAAGAGAACTGAAACAAGCGTGGGAAATAGAAATGGCGATGGCGAAAACTGGAAATGCAGCATGGCCCTAATGAGTCGAGAGGCGTCAAAGAGACCGGCTTCTTCAATTCCACTCGGTTGTGACAACAACCGGACTCAGCAGCCACAGCGAGTCGACCAGGTGTCTTCGGCCACCACCATGAACAAAATTTCAAGAATTCACGGGGTAAGCAAGTGCAACTGCAAGAAGTGTCGAGACTTGAGAGAGTCCTGTCACCCAAAATGTTGATAATAAAATTCTTGTCAGTCCCTGCGTGCTAACAATTATCACTCGACCCCAAGCCTTCCAAAACAAGTTTAGGTCCAATCGAAGCATGTTTCCTGGAAAATAAAATCACAATCAACCTTTCATGAAAGTTTCAAAAGAGGAATGAAATGATTAAAATTACGCAATCAAATCAAGCACTGTGTTTAATCTATATAGGGTCTTTCCAGGACCCTAGAATAGTTTCTATCTATTTATATAGGTTTTAACGGAATTTGTTGAGATTGAAAAAGATACGTGCTTTTTGCTTTTTCATTCTATGGAAAACGGAAGGAAAAAAATAATCAATGAAAAAGATATGTCGCTGAATATTAAAAAGATAATACTAATAAAAATATAAAAAAGAGGTTGCTTCAATTTTTGGTATCAAATGATGATTGTAGTACCACCAAACCATAATTATAACTTTTTCTTTGTAAGCAGACCAAGTCATCTCATAATTCGCTAGTCGTTCCAAAAAGGTTGGGAAGATGAGCATTGGGAATCTTCCCATTTTTTGTTTGTTTTACATGATGCATATACTTCCTTGACCAGTGTTCAAGTATGTAGAAATAGGGATGTCAATGGGTCAGGTCGGGTCGGGTTGGATTTTGATGTTATGCGACCCTGCCCCAATCATAAGGGGCACACTTTGACCTGACCCGACCCGAAACACATAAGATCTGAAACAAAAAAACCTGGCTGGGGACTGAGTCAGGTTTTTGGTTTTTTTTTTTTTTTTTTTTGGGCTCCCACTCAACTTGGTTGTGGATTACATTGGTTATGCATAAACTTTAGCACAAGCTTAGCTCTAAACATTAACAATTATCAACCCATGCATATGTCCCGATATTGGGTAGCTCTACTATATCTAAATAGCATAACAAGCATCCTAATAGATCAAACTCAGTATTGGCGAAAAAAGGGGAAATCGCACAATCTGATTTTGTTCCAATGAGGTTCTCAAACAACCAGTACAAATCAGGTAAACTCATGATCGTTGAAATTCCAAAGCACATCTACAAAAGCTCAAGTGGATAAAGATAAAACACGAGATCCAAGTGTCGGTTGTAAGACATATTCTAGGAGATGTCTCAATTAAATATTTTTTCAATTTACTTATTTCTTCCTTGCATAAATCATAACAATTATGCCTCAAAGTGTTACTTGAGGGGATTATGAAGTTTGGTTGGATTTTATTAACAAATTGCTGAAAACCCTCATGCTCTACCAACTTGAAAGGCAATTCATCAAGAACAAATATAGTTGCTAATTCTTTTCCACTAGATTCTTGGTCAAATTTCCATGAACTAGAAGAACTACTGATCCCAACAAGCTGACCCAATGCACTCTATTGCCTTTTCTTGATGTTTGGGTACGGAAATTGCTTGCATCTAGCTAGATGACGATGCATTGAACTGGTCCCTTGACCACTAGCATAACGAATAAGGGCCCACAATGTATACACCGTAGATCTCATCCTTCTTCTCGTGACAATAAAAGTACTCATTTTAGATATCTCTCTTTGACAATATCAAACTAAAAGTCTCAAAAGTTCACTAAGACATAATGCATATGAAGTTAATTAATTTATATAGGGATAAGTAAATTTCATAAAATTAAAATAAAATAGTATGACAGACTATGAGTAAGAAATAGGTATCCTAAAAGCCTGAAAGTAAGTAATATCAAGTCTAGACTTCAAAGCACTAAAAAATTGAGATTACGTGATGAAGGATCTCAGCATTCACAACTAAAAGTTAGTACTTCAACCATTTTACATGCTACAAGTACATAAGGCCCCAAGTGACCCATTCTGTTGCATTATTAAACTGCAAGATCACAATGGGTTCCCGTAAACTTAGGTACACTTGAAAGGCATTGTCCCAACTTACAATATATGTTGACACATAAACAACCATTTGGGTTAACCATGTGTAATCTACTATTCTTCTCTCTCTTTCTAAAAGGTAATAGACAGAAGGACAACGAATACTCAAAACCCTTCGAATTTCCCCTATCAACAAGTAGCAATCTATTATTGCAATAGAGAAACAGGGGGTAGAATATACCGGAGCAACAGAGCCAGCAAAATCGATTTGCAATAAACTTCAACGACAGTACATTAGAGAATCAATCAGAAAAACCACTTCAGCAAAAGGACTAGCATTGTAGACCAGATCTAATCTGACAACCAAAGAGGGCTCTTTCCACCAGTCACCACTACCAAACCCCCCCAAGAAACAGAAGACAGAAAGAGAAAATGAACCGAAGATTCGCGAAGACACTTACATCGATTCGGTAGCCTCGCAAAGGTTCGTTCAACTCGAACACCGCCAAGCCCAACCAAAACCAATACGCGAACGATAGGCCCGAATGATGCTGCCAATCACCACCTGCCTGCAAAGCCGAAATCGGGAAGTACCCGCACATCGAAAATAGCTATTTTGAAGTAAATACAGGGTATGAGAAGCAAGCAAACGCGGGGTGGGGGAGTGAGGTTCACCTTATTTTTTATGGCGAATCGGCCAACTAGGCCCAGCGACGGCGAATGTCGGCAATGACGAGCTGCGGACACAATCGGCTGCATTGGAACCAATCACACTTCCAGGTCCTCTTCTTCCTTTCCTCTTCTCCGCAACCGCATGAGCTTCCTTTCCTCTTCTCAGCGACGGTGGTGGTTGGGTGACGACGAGCTGCAGACACAACCGACCGCACTGGAACTAATCACACTTCTAGGCCCTCTTCTTCTTTTCCTCTTCTTCACAATCCTCTGAGCTTCCTTTCCTCTTCTTGGCGACAGTGGTGGTTGGGCCGACAGCGACGGTGGTGGTTGACGGCGACGGTGGCTGTGTTGGTGGCGGACTGGCGGGGCTGAAAATTAGAGTTGAAAAATAAGAGTGAGAAGGTGATCGTGCGACAGAGAGAACAGGGGAGAGAGAGGTAGATGGCCCGGATGGGGCGGAAAGTCTCACGCAGTGCCTTTTCGACGCCCCAAATGTAGAAGGAAACAAACCTTATGCTTTAACATGGAAATATATCATCCACCAATTAGATTTTTCATTGTTCTTTTTTAGAATAAAAAATCTTCAAAAATATTTTGTAGATGCTATTGGGAACACGCATCCTAATTGGCCAACCCCAACCACATACAAATTCAATTAACACTCAACTCCATCAATACTTTCGACCAAAAAATTACAATAACTCCATTAGTACTGCACCGGAGTCTTTTTAACATTCCATCTTCACTGTAGAGATCGTAAATCACCAAACTCATCTCCACAATAAATATATTAAGTAAGGAATGATAATAAAATGGAGTATATTACATTAAAAAAAATTGCTAAACTGAACATTTCACTCCATATAACTAAGATGAATAGTTTTATTAGAGACTCTAAGCTAGTGTAGATATTTCTTTAAAATTTTTCCAATCATTTATGATAAAAACTAGCCCCACGCAAATAGAAGTTTCTCGTATATAGCAAAAAGAAAAGAAAATGAGAAAACGCGAGCGGAAATTAAAACAACATTTTAACAAGTGAGTTTTAAAATGAGCAAGACCAAATATAATTCATGTTCGTTTGATTTTTTTTTTTTAAATTCCCACAATTATTACAAATCTACCTAAAAGCTAAATTCATGTTTGTTATAGTTGCATTAAGAAAATCGAAAAGGAAAAGAAAGAATGATTCGGACTCACTTTCTAATGCTTATAGCATCGGATGGAAGCCTTAAATTCATCATGGGACCAACGAACGGATCCCGAACCCCTCGTAGCTTCTTGCAATGGTTGATATATATGCTGCAATCACTTGGCAGTTTCGTGGTTGATCCATCAATCAACCTTTCCAACAAGGGGCACGCATAAACTTCTAATAGGCCCAAAAACTCCAACTCGTCGACACCCTCAACAACCCGTAGGCTATGGCACCGGTAGATATATAAACTCCTCAGGTTCTTTATGTTTGACAAACCACCAAGACTTTGCAGACCATAACAATTCACAATGTTAATGTTTTCCCACGATTCTGACGTACCTACAACTTGAATATCGCGTATTTTATCGCAATTACGCAATGTGAGAGCCCGCAACTTATTTAAAACTCTTGACGGAAAAATTAGTTTCCCTTCACAACTAATCAATTCATTAGCAGTCTCGTAAACTAGCCTTTCCAAGGACTCACAGTTATCAATAAACAAGGCCTCCAGTGATTCAAACACCCAAGACAATTGGATCTCAACTAGCTCTGAACACTTGTCCACCGTGACGTCTTTCAGCTTCCTCATTCTTGATAGCCTCAACCTCTCGAGGAGTGGCCAGCCTTGCACATGCAACTCCTTTAGTTGCGGAAGGTGAAACCCATCGAGTTGAAATTCTTGCATTCGAGAATTGATAAGAGATAAAATTGACAAATCTCTTAGTCCCGAAGAGAGTGATGCAGCTGAATTGAAATTATCAAGGCCTAGCCTTTGTGTAGACAAGGAAAATGGCTGAAAGGTTTGCTTGTCCAATTGATACAAATCAAGCATTTTTAGCAAAGGAAGGGAAGCCGTCCCCCATGGAATAGAGACTTTGTTAAGTCCGACGCTTAAAAAGGTCAATTTGGATAACCTCCCAATCCACCATAATTGACCAGTACAAGGTTTGTCTCCTACTTCAAATTCAAATAGAAGCAACTCAACCAAATAAATCAAGTTGGAGAGATCTGGGACTACCCGCAATAATGAAGATATAGATAGATGAGTTAAACTTGTTGGGAGTGTCGGTAACTCTCGAATCTCATAACAGTGCATCAACTTAATTCTTTGTAGGCGAGTAAGCATACTAATGGTCTTTGGAATTTCACTAACATGAGTATCTGATAGATCCAAGATTCTTAGAGAGTGCAAATTTCCGATTGTAGAAGGAAGATCTTTTAGATTGCAATCGTTGATTTCAAGCACTTCCAACTTTTCAAGCAGTCCACTTGCAATAGGTAAGCCCCACAAATTTCCTGCATATGTACTACATAATCCCCGAAAACACACCTCATGTAACGATTTCAACTTCCATATGGAATCTGGGAGTTTGTTCATTTTAGTAAGTTGGACAAAAAAGTATCGTAGTTTCACTAGATCCCCAATTTCTTCGGGCAAATGTTCAAGAGAAGAGCACTGGTCAATTTTCAGGTCAATGAGACATTTTAATTTCCCAATAGAGCTGTCAATTTCCCTCAATCCGCAACAAGAGTGGAAAGTAAGCCTCTCTAAATTCAGGCATCCAGAGAAGTCTGGTGTTCGGGTTAAGTTGCCACAATTTTCAAGAGAAAGAACTTTTAGCTGACTTGCCATCTGTCAAAATGAATGAATATTCAATAGATGAAGAATCAAGTATTACTTTCTAAAAAAATGGAATAGAAATGAGCATACAACACACCTTAATTAAATCTTGTAATCTCGAATCATCCAAAAACTCAACTGCTGAAAGTTCAAGAACCACTACCTTCTTTAGGTACATGTTAGTCCATTTATCGATACTCCTTAAAGAAATCCAACTCACTTCGGCAAGATGATTCATTGTGTCGCCAACAAGGGTTAATCTAGATAATTTAAGGAATCTTAGATGTTTAAATCTTCCAATCTCCTTACTTTGAACAACAACATCCTGGGAACTTCGCACGGATATGTCAAGATTTAGTGCTTGAACCTTCTTGCTTATCTACAAATCAGAATAGTACATGAGTGATACCAATATTCTATTTCATTCAGGAAAAGGATTATATATAGAGAGAGAGAAAGCATCCTAATTCAATGTAGAGGAATTTTTTGTCAAAAAACTATCGGTTCTCTCTAGAAGTGCTTTACCTCCTTTGTTCTTGTGGCATCAAAAGCCTCCTTTGGAATCCATATCCTGCTCCGCCCTTTAAGATTCATTTGATTTTCCAAATAAACAATTCTTCTTCCAAGATCTCTGAGTTGATCGTGCATCCAAAATTTATTGTTCTCCAAAATCTTTACCAAAGACATGCTAATGAGGATAGCAACTCCAGTATTTGGAAAAAACCCACAATCGTTCCACATGTACATTGCATTTGTCTTGTCTTCACCGATAAAAAAGCATGCAATATCAAGGAAAATTTGTCGTTCCTCAAAATTTAAGGCATCATAGCTGATCTTTAGCTTTCCAAAAACATCCTCATGAGGTGCTTTGCTTAACTTGTCCAATGCCTCTTGCCATATTTCTTGTGGTTTGTGGTAGAGGAACGAACCAATTACTTCAAGTGCCAATGGAAGTCTCCCAGTAGCAAATACGATTTCCTTTGAAAGATCTTTGCAATCATCTAAAGGAAAGTCTCTATTAAACGCATGCCTGCTAAAAAGCTCAAGTGCATGATTGATACTCATAACCTCCACTCCATAGTCTAAAATTTGATGCTTTGGACCATGGGTTTGCAAAACATCTTTATTTCTAGTTGTAATCAATATTCTAGATCCTAAATGCAAAGCACTATTCCCAACTAATTTCTCCACTTGTTTTTTGTCATCAACATCATCAAGTACAATGAGAACTTTCTTATTGCAAAGTACTTGTTGAATGATCTTCATTCCAGAATCTGTTTCATTAAAGCTCCTTGGATGGCCAATTTCAGATAGTAACCTTTTTTGCAAGTCAAGTAAGCCATCGCTTTTTGATGAATTCACTCGAACATCTTCAAGGAAACAACAATACTTTCCAAAATGAAAAGAGAGTTGGTTGAAAACAACCTTTGCTAGAGGCGTTTTACCGATACCCCCCATGCCATAAATTTTAATGAGTCTCACACCAACAGAGTTGATGTCTAATAAGTTGCTTACTGCTAGTACTTGCCCATCAATTCCAACTAAATGCTCAGTCACCAATCTATGTTTTGTCTTCAATTTTTGCAAGACCTCTTCAACTATCAATTTGATTAGCTCCCCGTGGCTGTGACCATAAAAACCCATTTTACCAGGTGAAAAATGCAAAATCATGATTACCAAGCAAGAAGTGATGTTATTCAAGAACTAGAAAAGCTACACAAGGATCCGATAAGTAACGAACCCTAAAAATCTAGAAGTGATATTCTAAAAGTAAATGTCGGAGATTGACACCACTCCAAAACATACTTTTAGGCCCTTGGCAACTAGTGCATTATACCATGACCCGAAATTCGACTTTATTCCAACATGAGAATAGCAAAATGGATGTATATACATTTATGTATTCCAAATTGACATGTTATGATTTTGTTCAAGCGCCAACTATAAAAGTTAAATATCGCCTCTTCAAGAGGAGAAATGTTCAACGTATTGAAGGATTAAATAATTAGATAGGAATGTGCATTGCGCGTTTCTTTATCCTATGCTTTTTTCTCCCACACGGACCACGATAAAATATTAATTTAGCTACCTATCTATTAATATCCTTGTTAAGCAGTTTCACATCATTTTGCAGATGTGGCAAAGGTTCATCATTTCTTGTTACCATAATAAAACTCCCACCTCTATCTTACCGGAATTTTCCTATCTATGATTAAGTGCTAAGGAAAATTAGAGAAACAAGCAACTTGATAGTAGCTAACTCACCCTGTGTACTTCTTCACTTCCCACCCTTTTATCGCATCAACTTCCATGAGAGCCTCTCTCCAAACATTGACTTGCTCATTGCTCAACTTCTTTTCACTCTCCAAATTGAGTATGGCATCGCGATAGAGTGGAGTTTTCAACTTGATATCATCAGGTTCCACATCAAAGAAAATAGGTAGGATCTCTTTATTACCTTCTGATTTCAAGGTGTTTGCCACGATTTGCGCAAGCTCACGGAGGCACCATTGGCTTGAAGCATACGTCTGAGAGAAGATGGGTATGTAGATTTGAGAGTTGTCGATTGCTCGCAGAAGCGATCCATCGATTCTTTCACCAACACGGAGTTCTTCGTCATCCCGAAAGACGCAAATTCCAACATCAGTCAAGCTATGGAAGAGCACGTCAGCGAATCCAACGCGAGTGTCGGGTCCTCTAAAGCTCAAGAAGACTTGATACTCACTTCCAGATGATGTTTCTGCATTTGAACTCGCCATAGGCTATGGCAACGAGGAGGAGGAGGAGGATCAAGAGGAAGAGGAGAGGAAGGTGGCTGTGCGGTGAGGAGGAGGAGGAGAAGGATCGAGAGGAAGAGGAGAGGAAGGGGTCGTGCGGCGAGGAGGAGGATGAAAGGAGAATGGCTAGCGTTTTTGATAAGGAAACTAAGGGCGCGTTTGGTAACGATTCTGTTCCGGGGAGCTGATTCTGATCAGAATTGATTCTTTTTGATTCTGTTCCCGGGAACTGATTCTGAGCAAAAGAACGCGTTTGGTACTGTACAAAATTTCTGATTCTAGAATAGAAAAAGAACAGAAATGCGTTTGGTAACTGCATAAAATTTCTATTCCAATTCTTTTTTTAATTCATTTTTAGATAAATATAAATTTGATATTGAATTCTCATAAACCCCTCATTGATTAATTATATTTATACTAAGTAATAAAAATATTAAATAATCAATTTTTATTAAATAGTTAATAATAAACCATAGTATAAAATATACTAATATACCTAAAATATGTAATAAATATAAATACTAAATTTATAAAGAAAAATTAAATATGTATTATATATATAGCAAATATATATTTTAGAATAGGAGGAAATTAAAATAAAATATAGAAATAAAAAAATAAATAAAAATAAAAACGAAATTTGTTGTTATTTTAATTTTTTTCTTATTAGAATTTCAATATTATTTATATTTAAATAAGATTTTTTTTATCATGGTGATTTCTTATTTTCAATAAATATTTACATTTCTATGATTAAATATCTAATCCATTTTGAATTTAATATGGATGGATGTTAATTTTAATTTAACCAAGATTCTTCTCTCTCTCTCTCGCTCGCTCTATATATATATTCCCTTCTCCAAAACCGAACACCCAACGTTTAAAAGAATAAGAGAATACTAGAATTGATTCTGGAGCAAGCGAACCATATTAAACTTCACGACAAGAATTTGATAGATCCGCTTTGTTTTTTATTGTCGTAAGGTTTCCACATTTTTTCGTCCCCGATCAACGAGTCGAGAGAATTTCTCGTTGTCAACGTGGCTCGGAGCATTAACGCTTGATCTCCAGCAAAAGAGCGTCGGGCTTTTGGGAGGATCAACGCTTTTCTCGTTTTCTGTCTGTCAAGTCATCTTAGTCAGAAAGCACCTTTTGATTCCACCGATGGACAAGCCACATTGTCTGATTTCACGTTGTTGCTAAATTTCATCTTTTACTGCTTTGTGCATCCAGTGAACAAGGCCAAAGTAGATTACTTTTGTTACCCCGACATGGCACTTAAAAAGTGAGCATAACACGTAAGGCCTCATGGTTAGATCAAGTACTTCCCCGTGTAGGCAGATATCAACAAGTAGTCGAGGACGAACTAAATGTCATCTCATTGTGTGAAAATCTCAGACAAAAAAGCTTTCATTTGCATTCCATCATCTTCTTGTTTGTGGGGCTTCAATTGTTCTAAGAACTAAGTACCTAGTACCTACCATGGATAGTGAAGAAACACACACGTGATATCCAGGTAAGCGTAAAGTGAGCTAACGATATTATGGAAAAAGCCAACATCAAGCAAGTCGTTGATCACCAAAAGTCGAAACAAAAATAGGAATTTCAAAGAGCTCGATGTCCTAAGATAAACGACAAACTTCTTGGACAAAAAACGGAGGAAAATGAGGGGCTGCTTAGTCACCAAAACTATTGACGATCCTATAACTCAGATCAACAAATGCCGGGATTACATAAACAAATTGGGCCTTGATGCCTTGTAGGTGGTTTTCAGCTTCCTGGTTGGTGGTCTAACCTTCTTGAATACCAGCGGGAACTTGATCTTCGAGTTGTGGAATTGCTTGGTGCTCTCCCTCTTGCATAGCTTCGCTGGAACAGTGGCTGTCTTGATGATCTGGATACATGGGAACCTGACTCGTGGCGAGATGCCATCTCAGTATACATCTGCTCCACAGCCCCATTCAGTGTGGTATCTCTGTATTCCTTGTACATGTTGTGGTATCCAGTTCGGCTTTGGTAACGGAGCCATATCCCATAGTTATTGATCTTTGTTGGGTTCTTCTCAAAAATCTGCAAGTGACTCTAGTAAGATAAAGTAAACAGAGAAGCTACCTCACATATGATTAGGCACCTTAGAGCATATGGCATCACCCCTCAAGGTTAGACAAGTAATTGAAAGTGTAAAACATAGAGCAAAGGAAAACCTCTTCTTGTTCATTGGTCAAAGAGTTATGCATATTTGTGTCTATTTAAAAATCAATATAGGAGATGCGACTAATTGCCAGGGTCTGTTGCTGCCAATGGTGCAAGCATCCTACTTTTGCATGTCCATCATGCATTTGTTTATAAAGAGACTATCATGCATCTAGGGAGAGATATAATGAACAAGTACAGTATCAGATATTGATAATGCATATCATATACCATAATCCAGCCTATCTGAAGATTTTCAGGATGCAAGTCCCAAAGAAATTTTCTTACAAAGGTTTGGAAAGGAGAGCACCTAAAAATAGAATAAATCTCACTGATATAAATCAGATCCTGACTATTTGATGGTCAAACAATAGTTGTTACCCATCGCATACCCATTGCAAAGGAAGGAATTGATGAAAGATAAAAGCTTTAATTAACTATAGTCCAATGAAAAAATTTTCTGTTCATGGTTACTAATTGGAAACTCCTAGTTCATATGCAGCTTTTAAACATTCAAAGGAATTTTTAGAGTGAAAGTGGATTTGGCTTGTACCATACAAACTGAAAATCCAGCTTTTGCAGATCAGAAACTAGTCCACAGGATTCATTCTGCCTTTGAAAGATGGAACTTCCCAGAACTACGAGATGGTTACATTCCATAGTTGAAAGGAAATCGATATAAAAACATCCAGCTTTCTCTTCATTCTAAACAATACATACCAAGGACAGTTCCCAATCTAAGAGCTACATAATTTATGAGGGAAGTGTTCACCTTCTGTCTGAAAAGACTTCCAAGTGATGACTACCATAAATGATATTGAGAACAATCATTTTAGCAATTAAGGAAAATGGGGTGAAAACCAAGCTTCAACTTCTGGTCTTCGACTAATGCATCACTCAGAAATATGGAAGCAAACATTCCTAAGAAATCGAATGTAGAACCTCACAAGCAAATACCATGCAGTTCCTATTATCATAAGAACATGGCAAATCAATTCATAGAGAAATCCCACATCAATCGACAAGCAACATACCTCGTTGATGGCGAGCACCTGGCCATTGCTCTTCTTTACCTTCTTCAGCTTCCTCAGGAAATACCTAACCCACATCAATCAACCCACTACTTAACCAAATTCCTCGGCCAGATCGGCGGAGTCGCGAGCGCCGATTCAAGCCTGGGGGTCGCTCGGTGAGCGACCCCTCGGCTCATCGGCGCGCTCGCCCGGTCGGGCTGGGGTCGCTCGCGAGCGACCCTCGGCGGGGACGGCGCGGCGCCCGCGAGCCCGGGCTCGGGGTCGCTCGGCGAGCGACTCCACGGCGCAGTCGCGAGCGCCCGACCGGAGCTCGGTGGCGCTCCCGCCAACCGTTGCGTGACGACGAACAACGGTGAGGAATATGCAAACCGTCACCTAGATCAGCCGGCAATGACGCTACCCGTGAGTGAAGGGAACTCACCTTCAACGAGCAGCTTCAACAATGAAGAAGCCAGCCGCGTCGCCGTTGTTGTGGAGAGAACGAACGAGAGAAGAACGAACCGGAGAAGAACGAACCACCGGAGAAGAACGAACCGAGAGAAGAAGAACCGAGAGAGAGTGAAAGTGAACGGGTTCGTTCGCACAGAGAGAAAGTGGAGCAGGATACATTGAGCGGAGAGAGAGAGCAAAGTGATTCTTTTTTCTGATTCAGAATCAAGAATCATCTTTTTTTTTATTCTAAATTCTTGTCTAAAACTGATTCTGGGAACAAATTTGTTCCAGGGAACAAAAAAATTACCAAACATGATTCTGGGCCGAAATTGATTCTGGGAACGAAGAATCAGAATCTGGCCTGTTTGGATGGTTACCAAACAGGACCTAAAAAGTAATAAAGAAAGGGGACTGATGGCGTGACTTTTAAGTTTGGGGAAGAGGAAGTGACAGCCTTCTGTAGGTAGTGGAGGAGGGAAAAAAAAGTGGAATAAATTCGGGGCGGAGGAAAATGGACGAGGGAAAGAAGGAGGTTCACCTCAGTGGGGACTTTTTTTTTTTAATTGGAAATTTAAATAAATGAGATTAAAAAATAATTTAAAAAATCTCTCGGCGAACGCATGACGCTCGAGCGAACCCCCGCCCAATTTCCGTCGCTTTTCCGGTCCCGCCTCTTTCAAGGCTACTCTCTCTCTCTCTCTCTCTCTCTCTCTCTCTCTCTCCGTATATAAATAGAGTCGCCATTCAAATCCTCAGAAGAACCAGACTGCTTCTCTCTCATCTCCATTCAAATCCACTCGATCTCTCTCTCACGCTCGAGCTCGCTCCCTGTCGCGATCGCAAGGAAGGTACTGTCCACGTGCTAATCGATCTCGAGCTTTCACAATCCGTCGATTTCTTCTTCTGGCCGCGGCTTCTTCGGTGTCTCGTTGCTCCGTGCCTCTGAAACATCGACTTTCTGATTGTTTCGTAGTGTTGAGCAGAGGTACTTCGCAAGCGCGCTTAGTTTTCCGATGGTGGATTCCTTCCGACTCTCTCACCTGTTTGATTCCGCGCTTAGTTGTCTCTCGCCGTTTCCCGTTCGTTCGTTTTGCGTCTGCCACCCTCCCGTCACAATAGGTCCGTTTGATTTCGGAAGACCTCTTTGTGATCAATGTAGATTGGCTTTATCGAGTTCGTTGGAGCGCATCTATGATTTTGTAGGTTAGGTGCAGCAAAGAATTTCTTGTTGATTGCTACGTTTATCTCTCTCTGATATACCTCTGTGACTATTCTGGCGCATTTAGCTTCAGAAACTGGGTGGAACAAGCAATCTAGACGCTTATTTAGAGGAAATCACTATGACTTACAGCATTTACATACAAAGACAATGCTATTTCTTGGCATCTGTTTTTGTAGAAATGATGCCATGATAAGTAGCTGTTCTGATTTTTTTTTTTTTTTAATGACATTCATTTTAATTGAACTTCTCTGTACTGGAAATCAGATGATCTGAATGTGATAGGAGGACCTATATATTTTAGGAAGTCATATGACAGCCATTAATTCATTGGCTAAAACTCAATGCTATGGTTTCTCATGTTCAAATAGCATCTGCGTTCTTTTCTTGGGATAGATTATACTAAATTAGCCCTGTGCTTTGCCCCCGTATGAACTCATTAATAATGCATTTGTTCATCCATTGCAATAGCTAGAGTGGTTTCCACTTGCGGTCTAGTGGAACTCCTTCAGACATTTCACATCGAACGTATGGGAGACTTATGTCCCTTTGAATCAAGGCAGAGAAATCTTGAAATGACCGTTACTTCATTGTACTGATTAGGTGTCCATCTTGTCACTGCTGTCGAATTGGAGATCCTTTACCTTTGCATTTGTGGAAGGATGAAAAATTAATCTTCAGAGATATATGATAGTGGCATGTATATATGGGTGTTTTTGGCCACACGGTTTTAAATTTAGAGCTTGCAACTCTGCACCTAACCACTTTGTATAAGTCAATGCTGCTCCTGTATGAACTGTCTACATGTCATGTGTGGGTTTTTCACTTTAATGGACTGGCTAAGGTCCCTCCTAGCTTAGTTTATAGATGCTTCTGCGTAAGATAAGTGCAAAAATGTTATGGATGCAATGGTTTAACTAAGAGATGTTGCTTTTACGAAGAGAGGAGGTTGCTGTATAGAATAGCCAACCTAATGGGTTTGCAATTAAAATCTCCCTTTTCTTTTGTAAATTCTAAGGGCCATTTGAGTTCTCTTTTTTCTTATGCTTTCCTCACTCTTTCCCTTGCAGATGGTAGATTCACCTAAGGAAACTGCGGTGGTGAATCATAAAGAGGATAAATCATTACTAGGTACTTTGTATATGCTTGACAAATCTCAAAATACAGTAAATTCACTTCAGAGGTGGAATGGTACCACAAGGATGCATATTTCTCAATCTTAAACCTATATAATCTGTTTAGATTATTAATTTAATATGGCCTGACATATGACTCTTTTGGATATCGTGGTCAATAATTAGTGCAGCATACTTTTCATGTACTTGAAAACAAATTAAAGCTTTCTTAATGTTAAAATTGGTTTTCATCCTTGTCGTTGATTAGGATGAATGCTTGTACACATTTCTGGCCATGTCTTATGAAGGTCAGACATGTAGGTCATAGCTCAATGTTAAATCTGATTTCAACAGATGCTGAATTTGGAAAGGAGTTCCTTACCTCCTGGAAGTCGTTGTCTGTGTCAGAGGATGACACAGTGGATTTTAGCTTTGATGCTGTTGGCAAAGGGAAAACCAAGAAATTCAACTTAGATAAACTGTAAGTGAAACTTAAAGTATGGGCAGCTAGTAACTTTAATATTCTATCTTCATACTTGAGTTGGTTACGTATATTCACCCGTGTACAATTACCTGTTTGTGGAGAATAATGCCCATGGTGATCGAGTGAGCCATGCTTTACATATCATTCAGCCACTTCAAAAATCATCAAAATGATGAATGATGGTGAACATGCATGTAAGCTAGTTATAATCTTATTTGTTATAACAGTGGGATATATCTCTGCTTTCTGTGGATTGATTGTTAAATAACCTTTTTCAGGGATGTTGATTTTGACGTGGATGCTGACTTTGACAAGTTTTCATCATTCAAAGTGGACATGCCGGATCTTGATTTCTCCTGCCCATCTAAGAAATCTCCAAACAAGGACAGAAATGAAGCAGAATCACCTGATGAAGGAAATTTTAAGAAAAGATTTTCTTTCTCCTTTGATTTTAATGAGTAAGACAGCTTCACAATGTATATATTAGGGCATATTCTTTGATACATAAGGTTATATTTTCAAGTGAAGGGAAATGTCATGACTTGTGATTGCAATCTATGAACTTAGCAGCCATTTGTGCTATCCAGGTTGGATGGCTTTAATCTTGATTCACCCATGACTAAGGGAGAACAAGGTGGGAAGAAGGTTATAGGAAGTAAAGGGAGATCATCGGAGATTAATGAGCACCAGGGCTCGAAAACTCGCCTTCCTTAGGCAATTCCTGACTGTGAGGATAACACTATGATTGATAATATTCAATCAACGTGCTGTGTGGATACATCAGAGATTCAAGTAGGAACTTCTGTAACTTCAACTTCTATGCCTAATCCAAGAATGGATGATTGGGTGCCAAAGCCCACAGCATGTAGAACTTCAATTACAGAACAATCTTCTTTCGAAAGGACAAACAGCATGTGTTCTCAGGGATCTGACCAACAAGATTATTCATCAGACAAAACAGCCCCAAGAGAGGTACATATTCAGCCTGGGGTTGACACAAATTTAAGTACCATCCCAGAGCTTCCAAGAAAAGATTTGTCTATCTTCAAAAGTTTAAATTCCACTTTGGGTGAAGAGCAGAGTAATGGGAAAGAAATGGTAGGGGAAGCCACATATTCTCATGGCAACATGCAGTCCGAAGGTTCAAGTGTGCCACATGTTCCAGGAACAGAAGGCAAGGCAAATGGAAGCAATAAACCTATTCTTGATTCATTGAATGCTACTAAGGCTCATAACGAAGAGGCCAAGCCTGAGACAAGTCTTAATGATACAGCCTGTATTATCCCAAGCAAAGTACTGCAAGACAGTGAAATGGCTATTTTCAGGTTGTCCCATTTATCCCTTACCTTTAAGTGATTAGAAGAATGAGGGGGAATCTATATTAGGATGATATTGGCAAGTTTCTGCCATGCCAAAGTAAAGCTATGCGCTCCTTTCAAGAAACATGGACTCTTGATGGTTGATTTTGTGAAAATTTAGAAAGCATATGCACCCGTAGCTTAATGTTTAAGGAGGGGAATGCAAGTTGTTGTGATTTTCAGTCTGATGCACTCATTCATTGAGTTTTTACTATCATGTTGATGCATTTTATGGTGATTTCCAGAGTTCAGTACAAACATTGTTGGATCAACAGCATAATGTTTTTGCACTTCTTAGCTCACTTTTAGTAACATGTAAATGTCCCAAGCGGAGAGCCTGCATTTAAATATCGTCCTCTTTCCCTACTGGTAGAGAGCCTGGACAAGCCCATTTAAAGTTTTCCAAGAGATCGGAGGAAATTAAGAGTCAGTCTTCTCAAGAACCATCAACTGGGAGAAAGCTTACTCAATTTAGCAGCAAAAGAGTTGCTTCTGTATATTTAAATGACACTAGGTGAAGATTTTCTTTTTGATTCTAGTTTCTTTCATTGGACATTCCTTGCTTTATACTTTCACATGGTTTATGCAAGCTGCAACAGGTTGGGAAACAATGCCAAGGATTGTCAACTTGGGGGAAAGTTGCTTTTTGGTCTAAATTCACTGGCAAGGGAGCAAACAAAAAGTCAACCTCCTCTGACTGGAGGCCATATCAGTGTGAGACCCACTCCCACTTCTCATCTGGGGCAAGGCATCTGTACCCAATCAAGTTGTAATTGTTGAGCTGTTTGAAATTTTGTTCAAATTCTAGTATCTTATTTTTCCCATGTACTTCATTTAACAGTAGCTAACAAGTAATGTTTAAGTTATCTCCTCCCTGTTGCCACTCCCCCACCCACACACTAAGTCAAAAGAAAAAAAAAAAGAGGAAGTTTATCCGATATAAAGATGCCCTGGTTATTACTCTTTGTTCCGTCGGACTTTCAACTAGGGTAAAATGAGTTTTTTATCATCATCATCATCATCATCATCTTGCGTTGAGACATTTGTCTCTGGTAAAATATGACTAAATTATCTGCTAGAAGACTACAAGCCTGGAAGTGGGATTCAAAATCTGCTGTAGCATGATATGTTCAGTTTGAACCTGAGTCACATGACATGGAAGAGTGATATTCCTTTAAATGACCTATACTTTCAAGACTGAAATAACCCCTCATTACAGAAAGGATATGTCAATGTCATGTCATATCAGTTTTATGTTTGATTCTGTTCGTGTTATGTCATGTCCCATCTTAGACATTGCCAACGCTAACAAGAAGATTGCATATAGTGGACTAGACCTTTGACACGGCATTATTTTGCATATGCTTAATCTGCTTGCACTAAACTTTTGCAGTTCTCTATGCAAGACGGGCAGTTTAAATGAGTTGTTGACACATATTGTTAAGATATGTGAGAATCCTGATGTCACTGATTCAATCAAGGAATCTTTCAAGGATTCAAGGGTCAGAGAAGTTGATGTGAAGAACAGTAACCCTCTTAATTCTGCCAAGAGCACTTTTTATCTTTCTAGCTTGAGAATGAAGAGGTCTAACCTGCATCCTGACTTGATGTCCTGGTATTTGAAACCATAGATAATATTAGAGATCATGATGTCAATGTGCACAGGGCCACAAGGACCAAAGAAGATCAACTTGGTTCTAATCCTACAGAGGAAATCAGTTCCATGAGAGACTCTGAGCAAATTACAGCAATGCGAGGTGATGCAGCACATTCATTAGCTCATCGTAGCAAAAGCACCGAAAACCAGTCACTTCTCAATTCATCCTTAAACGGAAATCATACGAGGTTCCTTTCTGCTGTTTGCTCTAATATACTTATGGGGATGCTATTTTGTAATGCATTTGAAGCCATGAGTGTATATTGCAGGGATCAGATGCCAATATAGTGCCATTTAGTCCATCGAAACAGTTCTCTCAGTCTCCAAGTGAGAAAAGGTGAGGAGTGTTAATAGCACCATTATACTTGCTCCTGTGACTGGGTTTTGTTTGTTGAAGTAATGTTCTTACTCTTGACACTTTAGAAGTTCAGAGAATCCTCGGAAACTGTTGTCACAGAACAGGTAAACCAATAAAACCAGCCACTTCTCAATTCATAAGGGAAATCATCTGAGGTTCCTTTCTATTATTTGCTCTTCACTTCCAAGTAATACCTTACACCTCTTCAATAGGGTGTTGCAAATACAATTATGGGGATGCTATTTCGTAATGCATTAGAATTGGTGAGTGTCATTTTGCAGGGGATGTCATCTAGTCCCACTGGAATGGCCCTCTGAGTCTCCAAGTGAAAAAAGGTGAAGAGTGCTAATAACTCCACTACCCTCGCTCCTGCGACTGGGTTTTGTTTGTGGAAGTAATGTTCTTACCCTTGACACTTCAGAAGTTTCAGCAAATCCTCCGAAGCTGTTGTCACAGAACACGTAAATGGACAGAACCTTCTTAAGTTTTTCTATTTCAACAGAGAGTCGAAACTCATTCCTTGCTGGTTTCTTTGATCATACGCATCAGGTTTGCAATCATGAGGACACCGAACAAAGCAAAACCAACAGGGTGTCTGGTGACCATCTTACATTTCATCTTCAGATTTCTCCTAAGGCGAGTTCCACTGAAGTTGGAAGTCAATTGGTCATGGAAACTGATGAAAATGTCAAAAAGGCTGAAGCTTATACAAAGGAACTTGAAGATGTAAGTGAATTGCGACTATTTTTGCTATAAATGAGTTGCTTATGCACTTTTTGGCTTTGGCGATCAGTTATATGCATATTGTAGACTATAGTCAGAAACCATGGAGATTCTAATAGAGAGCAATAACAGTGACAACAAAACACTAGGAATGGAAAATATGAGATTGTCAAGTTACGGGTAGTAGTTGCCCATAGACAACTTTCTGTGGCATACTGGATGAGTGGTTGAGATGAGTTTCAATTATTTTATTTGGTGGGACGTGCTGTTGGGAGGATTGGAGCGATTTCTTGAATTTGTATTTTTCACTACTGGATGTTTGCTCCCTTCCGGTAATTTGGTTATAGGTTCATTGACATTAAGCATCTTCATTTATTGAATTTGTACAACTAGAAATCAATTGATGAAGAGAATCTCCCTAATACTTGCGATTTCTTCGACAGTCCAACCTAATTATCCTTAAGGATGAATCTATGGTACTTTATAGCTATTTTCTATAATTAAAGGTCTATCATTAGCAATTGAGTTTTCAGAAGGCGATTGGGACATAGAATGGCATTGAACTGTTGCCTCTTGTCTACTCTACCGTCTTTGTGATCCTTCTGCTAGTAATACATTGGCTGCCTAAGGGAATTGTCTTGCAGATGTGCAACATGCTAAAGAAGAAGCAGGAAGAAGCTAAAGAATTGCTTGTTCGAGCACTTGTGACCAACAACAATCTGTTAATGCTTAATCATCCCATCTACGAAGAACAGATATCCTTCTGGTTATCAATGATTCGCAGGATGTTCTTTGGGTTGTCCATGATATATATCTTTTACCCCTGGCATTTCTTTGCAATTCCTTCACCAGATAAAACATCCGTAGGGTACAGAAGTTTGCATCGCAGCTCATGTCCAAGGAGATTCACACTTGAAGTTGCATCAAACGAGGTATCTCTCCCTCTCTCTCAAACACACAACATGCACGAGTGTGCACAAGTCACGCCCAAAAAGAATCACAGGAGATCATGGATGCATGTGCCTATACAAACATGGGAAATGCCTACTTGCTCAGACATTCTTCTGAACATGAGTGCAATGATGAATCAGGAAAGTATACGCGTGCCTGTTTCTCAAGACTTCTGGATTGTGGAAGCATACTGGCTTCCTGCATCTATTCAGGGACGGTCTCTATTTTTGTGTCCTGTCGGTTCGGGATGAAATCCCGAGGACATTTCTTGGTGCCTCGCTGAATCAAGACTATTTTTCTTCCCTCTTTGTTCATGAGATGCCGTCAAGTTCAATGTTTCAAATATGGGACCCACTTCTCAAACTTAACAATTCATAATTGTTCATTCTCGGCTTGTTATTTCCTTGGACTTGAGAGTACTCGGTTTCCTACTGGAGGTCATTATAGAAGACACCTCGGCGTCTCAACTTAGTGGGTTTTCTTAGCAGCGGGAAAGCCAGGGCAGTGCTAATATAAAACTTTAGATCGTGCGACATTTGAACTGTCACATGATGCCTGACCTATGCGATTATTAGTCTTAAGGTCGCAAATCTTATCCTCTTTATCTTCATTTATCATATTGACCACCTCCATGCAAAGACCGATAGAAACCAAAAGGTCCAAAATTGCTGTCAAAAGTTCTCCAAGATATAGGGTTCAATTACACGTGCTCCTGGAAATGTACTAAAGAAGAGCATGAATGACATTACTTTCCTTGTAGTCGAAGTAGTTCCAAAGGTTTGAGCTAATAAAGAGTCCATTAAGTTTTATATCTGAATGCCTCTTGATGCTAACGCCGGTAGATAGAAGAGTGAAAGTATGAAATATGCAGACATGATACTTTTCCAAAATTATTGAAGGTGAAAAGAGTGAATGATCAAGCTCAAGACCATGTGATCCAATATCAAAACCTAGATGGAGTTTGCAGCAGTTGGTTGTGATAGCTTAAGTTCATAATGTGGTAAAATACAATTTAGTGATAAGTAACCTAGAAATCCTAAAACTTGTTACGAAAGTGTAATTAAGTACTAAAATTTACAGAAAATCCAATTAAGGTTTTGAACTTATCGAATTTGTGCAATCAAGATTTTCCATTAGTTCTGTCTAACTTAGTCAATGGAAAACATTGACTTGGCCTTTTGTTGATATCTTCTTGTGACAATTACATGACTAAAATATGGAATATATCTATATCTGATTTTTTTTACAAATTTTATTTAAATCAAACTAAAAAAATAAGCTAAATTTAAATGATAAAAAAAGGAAGAAGGCAAAATCGCAAGGGCCCTTGCCACCGCCGGAGGGGGCCGGTGGTGGTGGGGGATGGCCGGCTGGCGATGGTCATTGACCACTGTGGAGGCTTGGGGATCCTCGCCAGCCACTGGCTTCAGGTCTTGCCATCCCCCACCATCATTGGCCCTTTTCGATGATGGTGGGGCAGCAGCGGGGGCCGACCGTTATGCCTTCTTCTGTTGTTTTCTTTTGTGTTTTGTTTTGTGTTTTGTGTTTTTGTTTTTGTTTTGTTTTGTTTTTTGTTTTTTGTTTTGTTTTTAATTTAGTTAATTTACATGAAGAAGGACGAACATAACGGGTAGTGGATTCAAGTCTGACATTAGTAATAGGCTGCAGGACCGGAAAAAGCCAGTCGAGTACATATAATCCTCTGCCTCGGGCCGTCACACAGACTAAAGACGTGTCCTCCTGCATTGCTTCACAGACAGGAGGAGACCCGCAGGAAGAAGAGCAAAGAGAACCGAAGCAAGCGAGAGAAATGGAAGTGGCGATGGCAAAAACTAGAGAGAACGCCTTGGAGAAGCGCCGAGTATACACGGCGGCAGATGGTGAGGCGCAATGGCCGTGATCCATCAAAAGGCGTCAAAGAGACCTGGCTTCTTCAGTTCCGCTCAGTTGTGACGACAATGGGACGCAGCAGCCGCGAGGAGTCGACCAGGTGTCTTTGGCCACAACCGTGAAGAGGAGTTCGAGAATTCGCGGCGTAAGCAGGTGCAAGGAGTGTCAAGACTCGAGAGAGTATTATATCACCCAAAACATGTCCCGATCCTATCAAAGCATGATTCCTGCAAACTAAAATCACAACCAGTCTTCCGTGAAAGTTTCAACAACGGAATGAAATGATTAAAATTATGCAATCAAATCAACCACCGTGTTTAATCTATATATGACTTTCATCGGTATCTTTTGAGGAATTTAGAACAGTTTCTATTATACATATAGGTTTTAATTACATTCGTTGAGATTGACATAAATATCTGCTTTTTGCTTTTTTAAATAATGGAGGAAAACAGAAAAAAGGAAACAACCAATAAGAAAGATATGTTGTTGAATATAAAAAATAAAACACTAATGAAAATATTAAAATGACGTTACTTTAATTTTCTGTATTAAATGATGAGTTTAGTATCAATAAACCAAAATAAACTTTCTTTTAGTAAGCAGACCACAATCATCTAAAAACTCAATTTAGTCGTTCCGAAAAGATTGAGAAGATAAGAATTAGGAATCTTCCTACTTTTTGCTTGCACTATGCATATACTCCCTTAACAAGTGTTCAAGTACGCAGAAAGAAACAATTTTTGTGCTTTGATGTGGAAATATATCATCCGGCAATTAGATTTTCAGTGTTCCCTTTTAGAATGCAAAATCTTTAATAATAAATTTTTAGATGCTTTTAGAAACACACATCCTAATTGGCCAACCCCAACCTCATGCAAATTCAAGCAACTCTCAACTCCATCAAAGTGAATTGGAGTCTTTTAAGTTCCATCTTCACTGTGGAAATTGCAAATCACCAAACTCATCTCCATAATAAATATATTAAGTAAGAAACGACATCAGACCAAAAAAAAAAAGTAAGAAACAACAATAGAGTGGAGTATCTTACATAAAAATATTGCTAAACCAAACAACTCACTCCATACAAAACAAGATTAATAGTTTTGTCGGAGACTTTGCGCTAGTCTATATATTTTTTTTCCAGACATGTGAAGTTTCTCCAATCATTTATGATTAAAACTGACCCCGTACAAATAGGACTTTCTCGTATACAATAAATAGAAAAGAAAATGAGAAAATGCAAGCAGAAAATAAAACAATTTATCTTTACCAAACAAAAAAAAAACAATTTATATTGAGTGAGTTTTAAAATGAGTAAAACCAAATATAATTCATGCTCGTTGGATTGTTTTTGGATTTCCCACAATTATTACAAATATGCCTAAAAGATAAATTCATGTTTGTGATAGTTGCATTAAGAAAATCGAAAAGCAAAAGAGAGAACGATTCGGACTCACTTTATAATGGTTTGAAGCACCGGATCGAAGCCCCGAATTCCTTCCGGAAGCCCCGAATTCTCAGCCCCTCGTAATTTCTCGCAACCGAAGATAAATAAGTGGCAATCGATCGGCAGTTTGGTGGTTGATACATAAATCACCCTTTCCAACGGCGCGCAGCTACAAAGAACTAATTGGCCCAAAAACTCGTGGACGCCCACAACGAGTCGTAGGCTTTCGCAGTTCTGGATATCTAAAGTCTTCAGGTTCTTTAAGTTTGACAAGCCACCAAGACTCTGCAGATGAGGCCAACTCCAAAGGCGAAAGTACTCCCACGATTCCCACGTATCTACAACTTGAATGTGGAGTATCTAAGGGCAATGATGCAGTGTGAGAGCACGCAACTTACTTAAAGACTCTTGATGGAAAAATTAATCTGCCTTCACAAGTAATCAATTCATTGTGAGTCTCATAAACTAGCATTTCCAAGGACTTGCAATGTTCAATAGACAATGCCTCCAGTGATTCGAACACCTAAGACAATTGGATCTCAATCAGCTTTGGACAATTTACCACCTTAACATCTTTCTTGATAGCCTCAACCTCTCGAGGGGCGCCCAATACTCCACATGCAACTCCTTTAGTTGTGGAAGTTGAAGCCCATCGAGTTGAGCTTCTTGCATTGGAGATCCATGGAGCTTTAAAAATGACAAATTTCTCAAGTTCTGGGAGAGTGACCCAATTGAATTGAAATTGCCAAGTCTTAGCCTTTGCAGAGACAAGGGAAGTGGCTGAAAGGTTGGCATGTCCAATTTAAACAAGTCAAGTAACGTTAGCAAAGGAAGGGAACCCAACTCAATAGGAATAGGGACTTTGTGTAGTTTGACCCTTAAAACAGTTAGTTTGGATAACCTCACAATCCACCATAATTGACCGTTACAAAGTTTATCTCCTACTTGTCCATGTTGTTGTAGTATCAGCTCAACCAAATTAGTCAAGTTTGAAGGATTTGGGACTACCCACAATGACGAAGATGACACTAATAGATAGGTTAAACTTGTTGGAAATGCCGGCAACCCTTGAATCTTATCACAATATATCAACTCAATTCTTTGTTGGGTGTACCACATGCATCATCCTCATTATTGTCGCATTCGCTCCTAGCTGATGATATGTGAGAGTTCTGAGTAGAAAATCTTGCTCTAGATAGTTGGTGCCATGTCCGGCGATAGTAATGGAAGCGCTTGACAGAGTCCGAGCAGCTCGCATATATGGGGGCGATGACGATCAACTGAGGAGAATCCGAGCAGCTTGGTCTCTTCTGCCAAAAGACAGCACAGTCCAAAAGAGACATGACAATCTGCCTCCGAGCTCACATCCCTGCACAGGCTGCAGCTAAACTCGCCATAGCATAAGATCAATGCGCATTCATGACTCGAAACTTCTTGCCTTGAGTTGGAATTGAAGAACTTCATGAATAGAAAAAGAAATGGAAGAAATCGAGAGATAGAGAGAGAGAGAGAGAGAGAGAGAGAGAGAGAGAGAGAGAGAGTTTGATGAATATATTTCTTCTACTATTCAACTTCCTTGAATCTTTACAGTATGAGAGATTTCCTTTATATCTACTCTGGTTTTCTCAAATGATTCTGTTTTACACAAGAGCTGTTGAAGAAATAGTCAACTTACTAACTGCAAGGGACTAACCGAATACCGGTCATAACAGCTAAGATACAGAGTAAAGGAAAAACAGAGTGGACAAGCAGAGTAACGGTTTAGCCGACTTCGCAGCCTCTCTTCATGCAGTCTCTTGATCCGTATATCATCCTTCTTCTTTCCTTTCTTTATTTTTAACAGTAGATCTTCTTCTTTCTGTACACTTCTCGGCATCATTCATACAATCAGCTTCTTCCTCATTTATTCTCTTGGCTTTTGTTCTTGTTATTTGCTGTTGAACAAGCTGTTGTCTTTTGTTCTTAACAGGAATGTCCCTTGTCCGGCATAATCGCGAGGCAGAAATACAACTGGACATCGCACGAATCGCAGCGGAAGGCCAACCTGCCAAGGGCGTTGTATCTGGGGCCATAGTTGATCCTTAGCGTACAACTTGTGGTAGAAAACTTCGCATCCTTCGCAGCAATACACGAACGTGGAACTGTGGATCAGCGGTCGGCGTGCCTGACAGCGTAGGACACGGTCGAAATGTCCACTCAGCTCTATAAGGCCGAGAACATAAGGATGACCGGGATGCCGAAGTTGAGGGCCGTCGGCCATCTCAAAACGAACAAAAAATGGCCGGACTGTCGAAGAGGGACTCAGGCCCACCGTGTAATACCACACACGTCGGCCAAGCTCTTGTCAAAACTCGGTTATAACCTCTTTCCATCGCCATCAACTCAGTTGCTTGTAACTCTCTTTACGCATTGGAAACACCCGCTCTACAAAGGTGTGATTGTCTAAACGACAGAGTTCATTTTTCCGAGAACTAAACGGAGCCAGAATCCTAATTGAGAGGCGAAATGTTCAACATACTTGATTGAAAACTTTAATTAATATGTACTTTCGTTACACGTAGGAAAGATGATTGCGTAAAAAATTAGTAAAGTTCGATAATGAAAAGTGTTACTATTTTGGATTGAGGAAAAATTACTAAAAAGCCTTTTTGAAACAATATTAGTTAGCGGTGTATCTCAAATATAATTTTTAAGGTTTCATATTTTTTAAAGACACCGAATGCTAATTACTAATATATAGTATGCATTTCACTTAAAATAAAAGGTTATATCTATCAAAGGTCATTTTATTGATAGAATAATCATAAATGTTTCCTATCTTTATTAATCCGATAGAGTAATGGAGAGAATTTCTTTTTTGTAAACTTATATACATTAGGAGTACAAATAGTAAAAATAGTCAGAGAAAAGCAAAACTTAGAACATTCAACAAAATAGTCAAGGGGCTCAAACGATCCATTCAATTTTGTGAAGCAAAGTGTACGGTAGAACCCCAAAGTAACATAAATAGTTTGCTTTTCTTTTTTTGGTTAATCTATGAAAGACGAACTTGGGCTTTGGTCTATCGTTAGTCTTAGATTTCCCTACTCATATTTAATGGGGCTGGTGATAGACTTGCTCAACTGGTGATTGATACTTTATTGGTATATTAAACCTAACATTTCAATAGTGCAGGAGGTGGGACAAATTTCAATACGACACAACTTTAAAGTTGAAGTGCTTGCGAAGCTTTGTACTCCTTTATATTACGATAAGATATTCATTCTTTTGTCAATTTCTTTAGTTCTTACTAATGCCAGCTTGAAATTTTTCTTGAGCAAAAGTGCCCTCTTCTTGGTGTAAGCACATGAGATGGGCTTTGGTAGCAAACCGACGAATAGCTTCTTGAATCTAGTACACGTTTTATCAACGCAAAGGTAAATGCTTGTCTAGACTCAACTCTACATGTCCCGAATCCATTAAGGCCATTGGTATCATGGTTCCCATATGTTTGAATCCACTCGATCGACGATTAAGATCTATTTAGATCCGACGATTTGGGTCCAAAGCAGACAAAATAAAGGCAATACCGGAGCAATTCGTGAAATGGTTCTCCTAGAGGGGCAAAATCGGGATTTTACTGTCCCTCGGCAGAACTCCCGGCGAGCGAATGACGAGTCGCTCAGGCGAACCTCCGTCGGATTTCCGCCACTTTCCGGTCCCGCCTCTTTCAGAGCTACTCTCTCTCTATATATATAAATAGAGTCGCCATTCAAAAACCTGCAGAAAAACCAGAGTACTTCTCTCTCATCTCCATTCAAATCCAGCCGATCTCTCTCTTTCCCTCTCCCACGCTCGAGCTCGCTCCCTGTTGCGATCGCAAGGAAGGCACTGTCGACGTGCGAATCAATCTCGAGCTTTCGCAATCCGTCGATTTCTTCTCCTGGCTATGGCTTCTTCGGAGTCTCGTCGCTCCGTACCTCTTAAACGTCGGCGTTCGCTGATTGTTTCGTAGCGTTGAGCGGAGTTGCTTCGCACGATCGCGCTGAGTTTTTTCTGATGGAGAAACCTGATGAGGATGTGAACTTTTCCGATGAGGAGTTCCTTCGGACTCTCACCTTCGTCGTGCCTTGTCTCGCGCTGTTTCGCGTGCGTTTTGCGTCTCCCACCCTCCCGTCGCAGTAGGGCCGTTTGATTTCGGAAGACCTCTTTGTGCTCGATGTAGATTGGCAGTATGCATCGCCCATGATTTTGTAGGTTAGGCACAGCGAAGGATTTCTTCTTAATTGCTACGTTTATCTCTCCGATATGCCTCCGTGAGTATTCCAGCGCATCTGCTTCAGAAATTGGGTGGAATAAGCTTGTGGAAAAATTTGCGTTCAGAATTGCTGTAATCCGATTGCTGGAAGTCCATGGAACCTTGCAGTTTCACCGAAATGGAGATGTTTACGTAGAGGAAATCACTATGACTTACGGCATTTACCTGCTCATCGTCTTGACTTCTGAGGTATGAGTAGGAGATTCTTTGCTGCTCAGGACAGTTTCATGCAAAGATAATGCTATTTCACGGCATCTCTTTTCACAGAAATGATGCCATGATAAGTAGCTCTTCTGATGTTTGTTTTTTCCCCAGTAACGTTCACTTTAATTGAACTTCACTGTGCTGGAAATAGGATGATCTGAATGTGATGGGAGGACCTATATATTTAAGGCTGTCATAAGACAGCCATTAATTCATCTGCTAAACCTCAATGCTATGGTGTCGCATGTTTAAATAGCATCTTGGGATAGATTATACCGGATTAACCCTGTGCTTTGCCCCTGTATGAACCATTTAATACTGCATTATCTGTTCATCCTTTGCAATAGCTATAGTGGTTTCCACTTGCGGTCTAGGGGAACTACTTCAAACATTTCATATTAGGAGTAAGCAAGACGCATGTCCCACTTGAATCAAGGAAGAGAACTCTTCAAGTGATCGTTACTGTTTTGTGGTGATTAGCCATCCACCTCATCATTGCTGTCAAATTGGCGATTTTCCTTTTGATTCTAGTTTCATTGATTGGACATTCCATGCTTTATACCGTCAGATGGTTTATGCAATCTTCAACGGATTGGGAGATAATGCCAGAGATTCTCAAGTTGGGGGAAAGTCACTCGTTGGTCTAAATTCACTGGCAAGGGAGCAAACAAAAAATCAACCTCCTCTGACTGGATGCCATATCAGTGTGAGACCCACTTCTCAACTGGGGTGAGGCACCTGTAACCGAATCAATTTGTAATTGTGGAGCTGTTTGAAATTTTGTTCAAATTCTAGCAATTTCTTTTTCCCATGTACTTCATTTAACAGTAGCCAACAGTGAGTGAATAATGTGTAAGTTATCTCCTCCCCACTACCACTCCCCCACCCACACACAAACACAAAAAAGAAAATGTGACATCCCGGTTTTCCAATTCTATTTTCAATAAATTGAGATGGGCATTTCGTTGGCACGCATATAGTTCTTTTCCTTGAGTCGGCTATTTATGTGAAAACTAGTCTATCAGGTGAAACCGTTAAGAAATTCTAATGCATAAGACTTGAGAATTTGATCAGGAAATGATCTTTCAACCGAACTAATCTGCAATGGTCATTACGGCACAATTAAAAATCAATTAGAGACCGGAGATAGATCGACTCGACAAAGGCATGTGATCGAGTGTGGGTGATTCTATCGGATTGCACAATTTTGTCGATTGGCACTGGATCGACTTTTCTATCGATTGGGTACCCTGTGTTCGTATTTGAAACCTTGAAATTATCTCGACAACCGAAAGTCGCCAATGTTTCAAAGATGTACATTGTGGCTTGAGATGATCAACCACAGGTCAAATGTATGAAAATTTCTAAAGGCTACCCGGTAGGTTGGGCCGCACTAGTATCGTGCCAAAGTGAAATTAACCGTGGAATTGAGATCAAATTCAGAAATTGGAAGTCTAGGTGTGTCACAAATTATTTTAGGAATATTGACTCATCTTTGGAAGATATTTCATGCAAGTCGAGTTTTTTCGGCAAATTAATCAAAGAATGACTAATTTGGCTCAAGAATTTAGTAGGCTTGCCATTGGATTAATTTTATGGACTTCAATCGGATTCAATTAGAAAAGAGTTGAATTGAATTAAAGAAATTAATGTACAAGATTTTATGCCCGGCAGAAAAAGAAAGTGCAACAATTGGATAAGTTGTAGAGGATTTGAGTGAGTAGAAGATGACATGGGATGATGTCATGGTGTTTGAGGCCAAGGGTTGAGATCTTGACAAGTGGACGATGGGGATTGGCTCTTGGAGAGATGACCTATCAACATCATCTTCTTCCTTTGGACTTTGGAAGAGAGAGAAAGAGGGGAGGGAGAGCTTCAACCGGACCAGGCCAGCCGCACGCCCGACGGGCCGTCCTCCGCCTGCCCGCTCGCTGCTGCACGTCGCCAGAATTGTCGCGGTTGCTGTTCGTCCGCACGCACATCCCACTAGCTCATTTCTCCGTCGTTGTCCACTCATCCAAGCCTCCGTTCATCTCGGCTCGTGGCCGCCAGCTACCGCCGAGGCCGTGCCACCGTCGTTTGGTCACTAGAGCAGCCGAAGCCGACGAAGCCAGCTCGTCGCTGCTTCTCCTTCGCCCGCGCACCTGCGCTCGCGCCGCTGCTCTCCCTTCGTTCGTCGTCATCCTCACTCGTCTTCGCCTTTGGGAGGCTGTTCGGCCAGCCTAGGCCGCGGCTTAGCAACCTCCGGCCACCGTGCACCCCCACCTCATCTCGCCGGAGCTCCGCCCGGACCTAGCCGCCCTTGACCGCCTCAACTGACACCGAATCCGCCCTTCTCGGCCCCAAATAAGAAGCTGGAAAAATGGGTATGATAGCCCGATTTTGGCCGCCTTCCCGAGCTCGGATGCTCGGCCTGTCTTGAGGAAAATCGATCCTCGCGTGTCCTCGTCATTTTGGTCCGCTCGGCTCACTAATCTGGTGATTTAGCTCATTAAACCTCGCTGAGATTGTTAATTATACTTTAAATGTGCTTAGTGTAAGTTAAGTAAGATTAGAATGTTAAATTAGTTTATTTAATTGATGATTAAATTATGGTGTTTAATTAAGTTAAAGTGTGTTTAATTTAAAATTAAGTATGTTTATATTAATATAAGCTTTGATGTGATTTAAAGAAATTTGTTTTTGATTTATTTAAGTATTCCGAAATTATTAAATAATTTAGTAATATATATTTATTCAAAATTATTAAAATATTATTATTTAATTAACTTTCGGAATAAATTTAATTATTTATTAAATTTCGAAAATTATTTAGGGACCTTATTTGCTCGAATTTCGTGCTGATCGCTATTTGTGTATTTAGATTTTGAAATTGATGGTTGGATATTATAAATTGAGTGTGGATTGTGAAAAATATGGATATTATTATTTAATTAATTTTCGGAATAAATTTAATTATTTATTAAATTCCGAAAATTTCGTCGGGACCTTATTCTCTCAGAATTTTGTGCTGATCATTTTGTGCATTTAGAGTTTGAGTTTGGTGAATTGATGTGGCAAAAATTTAACAAGTATTATAATCTAATTGCACTTTTTATAAGTTTAGAACCTAAGTAAACTTCCATGACAAATTTTAGGACCTTCAACCCACTTATCCCTTCTATATTATACCTCCACAAGTTGCAAAGGTTGCTAAGTGGATGGATCATTTGTCAAGATCCCGCTAAAGGGACATTTTGTCTTGCGGGCCAAACGCGGAAGAAAGGATACTCGGTGAGGACGCGAATCCAACAAGGGAAGGCCGGGATTGGAAGCCTCAAAGCAGAGTTGAACAGCGACAGCACTAGATCAAAAGGTTGAATGGACTGAGTGTACTGAGTAAGAAGCCAAGATTGAATGTCACTCTATTTGACCATACAAAAGGACGAGAAAGGCTTTCGTAATTACTCATAAAGCACGGCATTAGTAATAAAGACTCCACTGGCGGGGAACGTCTTTAGCCTTATAAAATCCGCAAAAGGGTTCCGTGAGTTCCCATCAGAATGGTAGATTGTGGGAAGTCCTCTGCTTCAGCACCTCGATTCAATCTTTTAACAGAGAGGAAAAACTAGAGAGTACGTGAGGGCTATGAATACCAAGCGATTGTAGTCCTCTCCCAAGCAAAACCCACACATTGTAATCTGATCAGAAGATCGATGGCCAGGTTGCTGATAGCCAGATGCTGATAGCCCTTTTCCCAACTGGCCTCGAGGCTTGCATCAGGTTGATGGTCCTTGTCGAGTTGCCTAAGATGATGCCCCTAATGAGTTCAACCAGTCGGACCTAAATGGGTTAGTCCGGAAGGTCTGATCCGCAACACCATGCTATACTTTCTCATAAGCTCGGATGACATGGGTTAGTCTGAAAGGTCCTGATTCGCAGCACCATGCTATAATTTCTCGTAAGCTTGTAAGAAATTATAGCATGATGTTGCGGATCAGGACCTTCTGGACTAAATCGTCTCATCCAAGCTTACGAGAAATTAAAGCATGATGTTGCGGATCAAGTCCTTCCAGACTAACCCATTTAGGCCCGACCGTCTTGAACTCATCAGGAGCCATCCTCTTAGGTGACTCGACAAGGACCATTAACCTTCCCAATTCGCAGGTGGGAGTGCAAGCCTTGGAGCCGGTCCGGGAAAGGGCTATCAGCATTTGGCAGAGTTATTGCAGGAGGAGCAACGCCTTGACATCACAAAGGAAACAACGAACTAAGGAACAATTCTCCAAGTCAAAGCATGGCGTCTTATCAGACGATACAGACACAAATTCCCTTTCCTCAAGAACATAATGCAGATCTCTGTTCGTCTTCTTCTGGTGGGCTTTATGTACGTTGTGGGTTGTGGATGGCGGCAGAGAACGACCTCCAATGCTTTGTTGGGATATTCTTGTTTCATTACTTGAAATTGTATTAGGTACTCGACCGGCTTTCGGTCCTGGGGCTTGTAACCATTGTTAGACTTTGAATCCATCAGCTGCTATGTTCATCCTTCTTCATGTGAAAAAAATCTCGTGGAATAAGATCAGATCTCGGTAGAATTTGTCAACTGACTTTTCTTTTTTGTCATAATTTTTGTCGGACGCTAACCTTGTCCTGAATTCATTATATCACTTTTTCAAGAATTATTTATTTTGTTCGGGGCATTAATCTGTCGTGTTTGTGTAAATTAGCAATCAAAAGAAAACTTACGTTCTCCTTTCAAAGCATGATATCAACTGCGGCACGTTCCGTATATTCAATTATCATAACTTATTAATTAACTTGATTAATTGAGTAACATGTTCAGGAAAAAGCCATTGTCCATGCATCACAATCCGAGTAATTTTGGGCTTTTTTGGTAATCAACTTTACCTTTTTGACCATCCCAATACTCTTTGTCGGCCATTTAGGAGTACGCTTTTCCTCAGCGACTCCCAGCACTTTGCTTCTTGGTCTTCCAAGGCATCATCATAATTTCGACTTTTAGAAAATAAGAGAGCCACTGTCCTTCCTTTCACACATGGTGTTTGATCATTGACATGTATATTCATTTAGCAAGTAATATATTAGTAAGTTACTATAACAGTTTTTAGAAAGTATCGACTCCTATTTGCACTTCAAAATCTACGAATTGTTTACCAATATTATCAAACTAATGTCGAAAATGCTTAGATTAAAGCAAATAATTTTAAAATCCAAATTAGTTGTCACCAAGATGGCCTGGATCATTTTGTTCACTCTATGCCCAATAGTCGACCTCCATTAATTAGAACCAGAGTCTCGTTCAACAACTTTGACTATTAAAGCATTTTTATAGCCAAAAACGTATAGGACATCGTTGAGAAGAAATATGCTTGTCCACAAGAAGGTGCATGAGTAAAACATCTACAGAAGGATGCAAGGAATCATCAAATATCTTGAAAAAGACATGGAACACATTATAAGAAGAAACTCAAGCCATGTCCGAGGCATCACACAACATGCTTGGAGTATCACAAAATTAGATTTTCCTAAAAATATCCAATACATATCAACATTGGTTACAAGGAAATAAGAAGTTGAGAAAGAAAAATAGATAAATAGAAAAATTTATATTTTTCTAAGAATATCCAATCTAGCTGAAATTTCACATCATCAATTTTGATTTTTTTTTTCTATTCACCGCACAATTATTTTCTCAAGACGGGGCCTCTTTCTTGACGACCAATAGCATTCGAGCTTGTGGTCTTCGTCGTGAAAAGTTACTTGACTCCCTTGTTTTAAGTTTCAGCCACTTTCTCAACGACCCATATTTCCTACTTCTTACGGACATTTTAGAATATCACTTCTAGATTGTTAAGGTCCCGTTACTTATCGGATCATTGTGTATTTTATCCAGTGCTTGGATAACATCACTTCTTGCTTGGTGATCATGATTTTGCATTTTTCATCCGGTAAAATGGTTTCTATGGTCGCAGCAGCCACGGGGAGCTAATCAAATTGGTGGTTGAAGAGGTCCTGAAAAAATTGAAGAGAATACATAGATTGGTGACTGAGCATTTAGTTGGAATTGACGAGCAAATACTAGCAGTAAGCAACTTATTAGACATTGACTCCAATGGTGTGAGACTCATTAAAATATATGGCATGGGGGTACCAGTAAAACTAATCTAGCCAAAGTCGTTTTCAACCAACTCTCTTTTCATTTTGGAAAGTATTGTTGTTTTCTTGAAGATGTACGAGCGAAGTCATAAAAAATCGATGGCTTAGTTGACTTGCAAAAAAGGTTATTATCCAAAATTAGCCATCCTGCAGGAATTAGGACCATTAATGAAATTGATTCTAGAATGAAGAGCATTCAACAAGTACTTCGCAATAAGCAAGTTCTCGTTACACTTGATGATGTTGATAACAAAGAACAAGTGGAGCATTAGTTGGATGACACAAATGACTGCTAAGTTCCTAGATTGCAATCACAAGTAATGAAATTTCCCTTCACTTGAAAATATAACTTCTGTATCAAAGAATAAGCCCTAATGTATAGATTGTGAAGCTACTTGACTCATTAAAATAAAAAGAAAAATAAACTCTTTTTCTTGGAATTTCCTTCATCGGGTGATTCTGCTTAATTTCTGTCCTTGTTTGGAGACTTCTTAGACGGACAGGATAAATTAAGATCTGGCATGTCCACATTGAACAATGAGAACTTGTCAACGTCAACGTCTAGGTTAAAATCGCCATCCTTGAAAAAGGTTTTTTTAACAATCAATCGACAGAAGCAGAGATATATCCTACTCTCATAAAAGTGGGACTGGAACAAAGCTTTAATGCAACTTCACCATCATCCATCGTTTTGATGATTTTTGAAGTGGTTGAATGGTATGTGAAGCATGCCTCACTTAATCACCACGGACATTATTTTCCACAAAGAGGTAATTGTACAGGGGTGAATATATGTAACCAACACAAATATGAAGATGAATGTTAAAGTTAGATTTCACATCCATACCTGCTTATTAACTAGCTGCCTATACTTTAAGGTTCATGTACAGTTTATCAAAGTTGAATTTCTTTATCTTGCCTTTGCCAACTGTATTAAAACTAAACTCCACTGCATCATCTTCTGCCACAGACAACGACTTTGAGGAGGTAAGGAACTCCTTTCCAAATTTAGCATCTGTTGAGATCGTATTTAACATTGAGCTATGACCTATGTCTTTAATATTGATTGTACAAATTTACTAACTTTTTAAACTTGATTATACTTTTCATAGAGTTTCAAGACTCAATTGCACTTTCGAATGACTCAATTGCACTTTCGTAATAAATTTTAGGACCTTGAACGCACTTATCCATCATACATTATATATCAACAAGTTGCAAAGATTGCTAAGTGGATCATTTGTTAAGATTCCAAGAAACGGACACTTTCTCTTGCGGGCTAAAAGCCAAAAATAAAATAAAATAAAATAAAAAGGATATTCGGTGAGGACGTCAATCCGACAAGAGAAGGCCGGTAATGGAAGCCTCAAAGCAAAGTTGAATATCAACAAAAACTGGATCTGAAAAGATCATTGAGCAGATTGAACTAAAAGTTTGGATGGACATAAACTTTTTTTTTACCAATTTAATCATAAAATTTTTATAATTGTACAAATTCAGTCTATCTGGCCAAATTTGACTGGACACCACTGACACGGATGCCAGCTGACAGCAACCATTTGGTCGATATTGACATGGAAATTTTCAAAATATATATATATATATATATATATATATATATATTTATTGAATTTTTGTATTAATTTTTCGTCTTTTTTTTTTTTTTTTTTCTCTTCTTCCTCTTTGGCTTCTTTTACTTGCAATGGCCAATGAGGCATTGGTGAGCTAAGCCCTTGCTCAATGGTCGGTGAGCCTTGCCAAAGCCTTGCCAGCCATTGCGAAAAAATGAAGCCAAAAGAGGAAGAAGAGAAAAAGAAAATAAAATAAGAAAAATATTAATACAAAAATTAACAAAAAATTATTAAAAAATTGCCATATTAGCATCAGCTAGTAAAATTTGGCCAAATTGACTAACTAACATAATTGAAAAATGTTTATGATTGAATTAGTAAAAAAAATTTTACTGAATTTGCATAATTATAATAGGTTTATGACTTTTTTGGTAATTTTCCCCCATAATGCTCGAGTTGAAATTTGAGTTTGTTAGGATTCTGCCACGTTTAAAGATAGCGGCTGATAGTTCTTTTACTAACTAAATATCCGTTGCCTGATGCAACTAAGCCACACAATGTGCTTGATAGTGCCGGAGATAAAACAATGAATGTGGTGGACTACTTTAGGAAACTGGATCATTATTTGAACACCACTCTTCAATCTAATCTTGTGATATTCCGAGCATGTTGCGTGATGTCTCAAACATGGTATGAATATCTTGTTATAATGTGTTCCATACCTCTTTGGAGGTATTCGATGATCCCCCTTGCATCCTTTCATAGATATTTTACTTGTGCACCTTTTTTTGGACTGGTATATATCTTCTCAACGATGTCTTATTGTCAAGGTTGTTTCAACCGAACGAGGCTCTGGTTCTGATAATGGAGGTCGACCACTAGGCACAGAGTGAAGAAAACAATCTGTGCCATTTCAATGACGGTTAGTTTAAATATCGAAATTATTTGCTTTTAATCTAAGCGTTTTCAACACTAGTTTGATAATCTTGGTAGGTTATAAAAGCAATAGTAAATTTTGAAGTGTAAATACGAGTTGATACTTTCCAAAAAACTGTAGTAACTTATTATAAAATTACTTGCTAAACGAATATCGATGTCAATGATCAAACACCATGTATGAAAGAAGAGCAGAGGCTCTCCTCTTTTCTAAAAGTCGAAATCATGATGACTCCTCGGAAGACCAAAAAGCAAAGTGCAAGAAAAAGCGAAGTATTTTTCTAAAAATTGAAATATGATAACCGTTCTATCCCTCTTTTCTAAAAGTTGAAATATAATAACCATCCTTTTTTCTATTCCTATACTATTTTTTGTTCTAAATTTATTTCTAAGATATAAATATGTTTGGTAAAATTATTTCATTTTTCTATTTATAAAATTAGATTTGAAACATAAATCAAAATTTTTTACTTCTCTATTTTTAGAACATAAATGAGAAATAAAAACTTTTTTTATTGTTCGTCTTTACTTCTAGCCGACAGCCCATTCGTCACTACTGGCCATTGTCTATTGTCTACTCGGTCATCGTCTATCTACTGTCATCGCCGTTGTTTGCTGCCATTCTCTGTCCATCGGTTGCCGGCCACCAATTATCGTCTGCTAACCACCGACCGCTGCCACTGATCATCGGCCAACATCTGCTACCGTCTACTGTCCACCACCACTTAGGTGGAAAAAATCTTGTGTTGTTATTAAGCAAATTTCTATTTTGGAAATAAAAATTTTGTATCATTATCAAACACGTATTTTTGTTTAGAAATTCTTCCAAAAATAGAAATAAAAAAAATCTATTTCTCGCCACCACACCGATGTCCATCCTCTTTTGCGGTTGCAAATTTTCCATTCCGCAGTAATAAATGGTGGTGAAGGTGTTAGTAGTCTCCTCTAGTTCCCGCCATTTCACGCTCCCTATCCTTCAAATTCACCTTTATTGCTTCTACTTCTTCCTTTGCACGATCAAAACGCGTAGTTTTATAAGGCAGGGCTTTGCCCCCGTTTCGTCCAGTTTCGTCTGAAAACTTTCGCAAATTCTTGTTGACCAGAAGAAAAGTTGGTCGTGCATATATGCATTCTTTACCTACACGAACAGATGGCTTGCTAAAAAATTCATAAAGCTCGCAAAAACATAATTACTTCAAGAAAGTACAAATAATCAGAGAAAAACAAAACTTAGACATTCAACATAAAATTCAAGAGGCACAACCAACCCATTCAACTTTGTGGAGCAAAGTATACGACAGAGCCTCAAATAAACATGAGTACTTCGCTTCTTTTTTTTTTTTCTTTGAGTTAGTCTCTCTACGGAGGACAAGCATGGGTTTGGGTGAATTGTCGGCTTGGTCGTATCTACTGAAGCTGCGGTGATGGGCTTGCTCAGCAAACAGTTAATGCTTTACTGGGACGTTAAAACCGTTGTTCCAATAGTGCAAGAGGAGGAGCAAATGTAATAAAACACAACTTTAACGAATCCTCCTTTACATAATCATACCACGTACATTTTCTTGTGAATTTCTTTAATTCCTACTCAAACCAGCTTTAAGTTACGCTCAGACAAAAGTGCCCTCTTTTTGGTGCGACAATAGGCGTGTGAGATGGGCTTGAATAGCAATCGACGAGCTCAACACACATTTTATCAACGTGAGGATAAATGCTTGTCTAGACCCAAGTCTACATATCTCGAATCCATCAAGATCATTTGATCATGTGGTTTCCAAGTATGGATCCAAGGTAATCGACAATCAAAATTTGTTTGGATTCTATAATAATTTTTCAAGTTATATATTTTCATGCATTTTCTATAGTCTATATTGCTAATTTAATTCATAATCAATCGCATTTTAGTAGTTCCTGAATATTTGTTATGTCACATGTCAACTTGCAATTGGTTGGATGATGTGCTACGGGGCCCTCGATTAAGAAGATAAATGTCAACTTTACATGTAATTGAAGCAATCCTTCAAGATACTACATTCATGTGTAATTCAAACTACCTTCAATTATTTCAAGTGTGAAATTGCGAAGGTGCTGAGGATAAGAACTTTGATTGACTCTTGATTCTTAGTCCATGTTTGGGCTGAGAGAGAGAGGGAGGGAGGGAGGGAGGGAGATTGAAATAGTGAGAGTCCTATCATTTAAGCTTCGATTACATTGGCAAAGAAGACAATGTTAGTTTGGTCATATGAGCTTTGGCTTTCTCTGATCCCTACCTTCGGAGAAGCAGGAAAAGATCCATGACCCAATTTCAAACTTTCTATTTCACATGCCATGCAATCAAAGCAATATTTGGCACTTTTGTTTAAATGATATGAGATGAGATTCTGAGATACCATTCCAAAGACAAGTAATATCGATTTCCTATCTCAAATATAGACCATGAATGCAACTTTCCTTTCCCCGGCAAATACTCTCCTATTCAAGCACATGGTGACTAATAAGTGACTACTCCTATTTTCTAAAAGAAATTTTTTTTAACAATTGCATGTATTATACCGTTGACAAGTGAAGAAATTGTTCGAAGGTAAATTGACAATTTCAAAACTCAAATGCTAAAGTTAATTGAGACGCATAGAATTCAAATTGCCTAGATAACATGATTACTCGTTGGTACTACAATAACCATACAATCGACATTTGTTTTTTCATATTTAGAGTTGTTGCAAAAATAAAGACTCGTTTGGATCCAAAAATTTGATTAACGAATGACAAACAACTCCCGTGTCCACGTGTCTCAATTCTGTCAGGGCCGTTGATCATGTTGGCACCAATGTGGGCCCACGTGACAACGACCAATATTGGTTTGGATCAATAGATCCAGGCTCATGCAAGACTTAATCGTGAGGCCCATTTGAGACATATTAGAGCATTATCGGGGGCAACTTCGTGAAAAATGACTCCCACCGAAGGGGCAAAGTCGGAAATTTATTCGAAGCTACTCTATGGGTGCGTTTGTTTATGTTTCTATTCAAAAATTGTTCCGGGGAACAGAAATAGAAAAAATTATTTCTGTTATGGAAAACAATTTTTGACCAGGACTCGTTTGGTAAACGTGTTCCGGGAATAACAAATGAATAGAAACACGTTTGATAAATATGTATTCTTTTTTTGTTTTTTTAATTTTTTTCCTTTTCTTCTTTCTTTTTTTTTTTTCTTTTGGCTGGTCGCTGGCCTCAGCCATGGTCGGCGACCGACTGACGAGGGCCGGCGGCCTTGCCCAGCCACGGCGAGGCTCGTCGACCCCTGGCGAGGCTCAGCCTCACTGTAGTTGGGCGAGACTCGGCCTCGCCTTGGCTAGGCGAGCTCGGCCTCGCCGAGGGCCGGCGACGGTCGGCCTCGCCGGGGGCCAGTGACCCTTCGGTGAGGTCGCCCGCCATGGCCAAGGCCGGCGACTAGCCAAAGAAAAAAGAAGAAAAAAAAGAAGAAGAAAAAAAAAGAGAAGAAAAGAAATGAGAAAGAAAATTTGTTCTTCAAAAGTGTTTCTGATTATTTCTGTTCTAATTTTGTTCTCGGAACAAAAAAAACAGATTTTGAACAAAAACGCAAACAAAAGCGTTTTTGTTCTATTTTTTTGTTCCCGGGAACAAAAAAATAGAAAATCTGTTCATGAACAAAATTTAAAAACGCAACCATGCACGCCCTATATATACGGTTGCCATTCAAAACCTCAGAAAACCAGGTCGCTCCTCTCTCGTCCGGGGAAAGTGATCTCCATTTCCATTCACGTTTCGTCTCAGTTCAGCATCAATTCTCGACTCGAATGCAGGCAATCTCTCTCTGCCTCGCTCGAGCTCGCCTGCTGTCGCAATGGCAAGTAAGGTACCCATGGATCATATGCTTGTCTCAGTCTAGTAATTCATTCTGTGTTGACCTGCGCATTGATCTTGAGCTTTTTCAATCTGTCGATCGATGTCCTTCCAACTAGGAAAAAAGGAGATATTTTCTGTTCGATTGTATGTTGTAGTTTGCATTGAGACATCAGACAGTCTCCTAATTTCATATGTTTACATACGTGAAAAATCTTCCAATGTTCGCGGTCATTTGCTGGCCGTTGGTGAAATGATAGCATTTCAGCTGAAACTGCTAACTTTTACTTGCAATTGCATCTGAAGTCTAAGTTCTTCCATTATAACTTTCCAGAAAAGCTCAATTAAATTCTCCATAGTACGCTTTAAAGAGGATATTGACATCTTTGTCTCTGGTAACATATGACTAGATCAGCATCTAGAAGACAACAAGCCTGGAGGTAGGGTTCACAATCTGCTCTAGCCTGAGATATTCATGTTTGAGTCGAATGAAATGGGAGAGTGATATTCTTTGAGACAATAGTCACTTATAAGGCCGAAATGACTTATGAATTTAGAAAAGATGTATCAATGTCATGTCGTATCTGTTCTATGTATGATGCTGTTCATGTCATGTCCTATCCCGTCTTAGAGACATTCCTGGCAACAACTAGTAGATTTCGTGCATTGGATTAGGCCTTTGATGCAGCATTATTCTGCAAGTGCTTAATCTACTTGTACTAAACTTTTGCAGTTCTCCATCCAAGACAGCCAATTTGAATGAACTGTCAAAACCAATTGAAAAGATACACATCGATCCTGAAGTAACCGATTTAAGTGAGGAATCTTATAAGTATCCAAGGTTCAGAAATGTTGATGTGAAGCAGAGTACCTATCTTTAATCAGCCACAAAGGTAATTCATATATCTAGCTTGAAAATGATGAGGTCTCCCCTGCATCCTAACTGATGGATTTATGAGATGGGCTTAAGGCCCATCCGCTCAAGTTGGGCCCAAAAAGGCCCGGCCCACGGGAATAGGGCCCGTGGAGGGGGAAGGTATAAAAGGGAGGAGAGAGAGAGAGAAGATAACGTTTTGGCATAACGTACGTTCCTTTCCCTCTCTTTTTCTCCCAAACGCTCAAGGTGACGCCGTATTCCTTTCAAGGCGAATTGACATCATCGGGGCCAGAATTTCTTCCTCTCCTTCAGCGTTGGTGTTTAATCTGTGGCTAACAAGGTACGCTCGAATCCGTGGTGTGCTTTACGATCGGTGATGCGTGTTTTCCCGGGCTTCGTCTTCCGCATTGATTTAAGGGTTCGATTCGGTGTCGAATCCGGTTTTCGGGGATCAGTCATTCCCAACATTGGTATCAGAGCCCTGTTTCACGTTTTTCCCGATCAATTCTGATGTTTTTGATTGATTTTTCGCGAAATCCCTTCGGCCGTACGGAATCGGGCGAAAATCCCGACACCCGAGCGCTTTTCGGCCTTTTTTCTGAGTTTTCGTAAGCAGAAATCAAATTCGGAAGGCACTGGGAGAAGCGCGATGTTGAGACGAGTCTGGCATTGTGTCGACCGCCGCCGGGTACCGCCGCACACGCCCACACGCGCGGCCGGAAGGCGCTGCGAGTGGGCGCGACGCGCCTGGAAGCGCTGGCTTCGCCAGCGCGTGCGCCACACGCGCCGGTGGCGAACCGACACGTGCGCGCCGGCGGCCGGCGAACCGGCACGCGCCGGTCCGCGGACCGACGCGTGCTGACGTCACCCGCTGACGTCATCGTGACGTCACAACGGTCGATAACCGTCGGGGATGACGTCAGCGACGACGACGGTTGGCCGGCCGGTCACCGGCCGCGACCCGACCCGACGGCGACCGACCCGACCCGATCAGCCTGGCGCATGCCGCGCACGTGCTGATGACGTCTGCGTGACGTCAGCACGCTCACGCGCGAGGCACGTGCCGGATGACGTCTGCGTGACGTCAGCCACCGCACGCGCGCGGCACGTGCGGTCGGTTCGTCCGACCGGCACGGCCGGTCCGACCGGCCCGACCGGTCCGTCCGGTCCGTCCCCGCGCGCCGTTGACCCGACCCGTTGTCCGTTGACCGTTGACCGACCGTTGACCGTTGACTTTGACCGTTGACCCGAAAAAAAAAAAAAAAAAAAAAAAAAAAAAAAAAAAAAAGGAAAAAGAATGTGTTTCTTTTTCAATTAAGTCTATGTGGATTATAATGTGATCCCTTATTTGTTCTGCATTTGTTGCAGGAACTATGCCTCCCCTAAGGTTGCGCACACCTATTCGCGCAGTTACCGATGAACAAAAGGATAGGCTGTCTGAGTTGATAGCTGAGCTGAATGATCATCGATGGGAAAGTGGTGACTTAATTGATCATGTCCTTGAAGTCAACAGGAAAATTCAACAGGTCATATGGAATGGTCGTCCTATGTCACAGTTAGAGATGGTGCGATTTTTCATAACCACTCTTCCACCTGAATGGCAAGATGTGTTGAATTGCATATGGGATGTCAACGGAGCCGCTCCCTATAAGAAAATTGTGATGGATTTTGTAAACGAATATTACTGTATTGTTTCAAGGGAAAAGATCAAGAAATTGAACAAAATAGGATCTTTCTCAGTTCGTGTGCTGACTTTGTGTTAGTTGTATTAGCTATTATATGTTAAGTGTGCTTTGTGGACATATTATGTATTGATTACTACCTAATTGTGTTAATTGAAAGCATTACTATTTTTTAATTGTATGTCAATTATCTCTTTCGCTTTGTTATTGGTTCTTGTTCAGGTTGTGGGTAATTAGTCGTGGGTAGTTTTAGAAGTTTTTGTAGCTTCATAGAATTAATTTTGCATATGACAATCATATTAATGATAGTTTTAAGTTAGGATTTTTAGGGGATGATTGGAAACGAAGTGACCTTTTGATTCTAAAGCCTTACTTGAAATTATTCATTAATATGATGGGTCTATGTAAATAGGGATGCATAAATGATAGGCATTAATAATTCGTGCATATTTGTCTGATTTGTTCAGATCAATGGCTTCTGCCACAAAGAGCATAGTTGCCGAGCTGAACAAAGGTGAAAAGCTCAATGGAGACAACTATGAGATTTGGCAAATGAAAATCCAGTATGTACTGGAAGAGCAAGAAGCACTTGAGGCTCTTGTCATGACCATGGAAGAACCTGAAGAGGGAACCACTGCACAGCACAAAAGAAACAAAGAAGCTTTTTTAGCGTGGAAAAGAATGAACTCTCTAGCTCGCATCACGTTGTTGAGCAGCATGGAAAATGACGTCATGCGAGAGTTTCGGCGTTTTGATAATGCCAAGGAATTGTGGGAGGCATTGGCAGCTAGATATGGTCATACTTCGGTGACTAGATTGAGGCAGCTCACTATCAGGTTTGACTCTTATAAGAAGCCTCATGGTCGACCGTGAAGCAACATCTTAGAAAGATGTCAAACATGATAACGAGCTGAAAGATGCTGGCCATGTCCTCACAGATGAGCAGCAAGTGCAAGCAGTGATTCGTTCCTTGCCTCAAAGTTGGGAGCATATGAAGGTGCACCTGACTCATAATGAAAACATCAAAACCTTTGAGGATGCGATGCGTCATCTTGAGCTGGAAGAGGACCGCCTGTTGGCGGCTAAGCCAAATGCTGAACTCTATTATGCTGGTTCTAGCTCAAATGGAGCTTCGAGCTCCAAGCGCAAGCGCCCTAACTGGTTTGATAAGGGGAAAGGCAAGGAAGAAGCAGGTCCTTCAGGGAAGAAACCCAAATTCAACCAACATGGAAGAGGGAAGCGTCCTCACATGAAAAAGCTTGCAAGGGTGAAATGCTACAACTGTGACAAGAAGGGTCACTATGCTCGCGACTGTCGTGAGCCAAAGAAGGTATGCACCCCTTGTACTCTTCAGAACTTTACTTATGTGTCGAGTTCTGTGTTCTTAACTGAGTCTAATCCTTTGTGGACTGTGGATTCAGGAGCGACAGACCATGTAGCGAAGGATAGAGAATCCTTCATGGAATTCCGACGAGTACCAACTGGAACTAAGTGGATCTATGTGGGAAACAACTCCAGAGCTGAAGTGAAAGGAATTGGCACATGCCAACTGAATATGCGTGGTGGACGCACCTTGTTTCTTCATGATGTATTGTATGCTCCGGAGATTCGTCGGAATTTAATGTCTGTGTTAATGTTGGTTAAATTAGGTTTTAATATGAACTTCTGTAGTAGAGGTGTGAATTTGTTTTTGGAGACAAATTACTATGGTTGTGGCTATTTTCTGGATGGTTTTATTGTATTAGATGTTGATTATGTTAATGCTAATGTTTGCTATTCCCTCATCATGTCTCCTAATAAATATGATAATGATGTGAATGTGTGGCATGCTAGACTTGGTCACATTGGCCAACAGCGTATGAATAGACTAGCCAAAGAGGGCTTGTTGGGCAATATTGAAAAAGTCGATTTGTCCATATGTAAGCATTGCCTAGAAGGGAAAACGACAAGGAAACCATTTGGAAAAGGAAAAAGAGCTGAGTTTCCTCTCGCATTTAATCCATTCGATGTCTCGTGGTCCAATGAATGTAAAAGGAAGGCATGGGGCTGTTTATTTCATCACCTTTATTGATGATTATACTCGATACGGATATGTCTATTTGATTTCTCATAAATCTGAAGCGATAAGTTGTTTCAAAAGGTTTATGAACCTTGTAGAGAATCAATTAGATAAGAAAATAAAAGCATTGAGATCTGATCGGGGTCGAGAATATTTATCTGATGAGTTCAGAAAATTATGTGATGAAAAAGGAATAGAAAGACAGTTGTCTATTCCGTACACTCCTCAACAAAATGGTATTGCGGAAAGAAGAAACAGAACCCTACTGGAAATGGTTAGGTCCATGATGGCGCATGGTAACTTGCCTATCACCTTTTGGAGTGATGCATTGTTAACTGCTGCGTATATACTTAACCGGGTGCCTTCCAAATCAGTTGCTTCCACTCCATATGAGTTATGGACAGGTAGAATACCGGACTTGAGTTTTCTTAAGCCATGGGGTTGTGCTGCCTATACACATGAGTCCTCTCACAAGTTTGGGAAATTGGGTCCCAGAGGAAAGAAGAGTATCTTCATAAGCTACTCGGAATACTCGAAAGGGTATGTGTTCATTGGTGAGCAGGAAAGTGGGAGTGTAACTGAATTTGAATCACGAGATGTTACATTCTTAGAGGATGAGTTTCCTAAGAAGGGCGAAATAAGGGAAGATTGTTCCCTATTTGAGACCTTGGATCAAGATAATGATATTAGTGGAGTTCATCCAAATGGGAGTAATATGAGATGTGATGAATTGAATTCAACTCATTCTTAATTGCAACCACCTGATGTGACGACATCATCATTACCTAATCCAAGTGGGAGCATGATGGGGAATAATGTGCTAAGTGTACAATCTCCCATACGGTGAACAAGTCGCCAAAGTATTCTCGGTCGATGTTTTGACATTGAAAGGGAAACTTTTATTGTTGCCCCACAAGATGAGGATGAGCCAAGAAATATTAATGAGCCTCTGAATTGCCCTAATAAGGAAAAATGGATTCATGCAATGAAAGAGGAAATGGAGTTAATGAAATCAAACCAAGTCTGGGAACTGGTTGATCTTCTAAAAGGACATGATGCTATTGGGAATAAGTGGGTTCTCAAAATAAAGCGAAAGGCTGATGGCTCGATAGAAAGGCATAAGGCTCGCCTTATGGCGAAGGGGTATAATCAACATGAAGGAATTGATGATGAAAATACATTTTCTCCTGTAGTGAGATTTACCTTGATTCGCATTATTCTGGCAATAGTGACTAGTATGGATCTTGAGTTACATCAAATGGATGTAAAGACTGCTTTCCTCAATGGAGAATTAGAGGAAGGAACATATATGGAACAACCTACTGGTTTCATAATGAAAGGCCAAGAAGAAAATGTATGTCGACTTTGGGGGTCGATATATGGCCTTAAGCAGTCATCGAGATAAAGGTATATACATTTTCATAATGCCATAGTGGCATATGATTTTACAATGATTGACGAGGATCATTGTGTATATATCAATAGATCCAATGATCAACTTGTGATTATATCATTATATGTTGATGATATACTAATTGCCGGAAGCAATATGAAGTTTGTCAATACTGTCAAGAGATGGTTGTCTTCTAACTTTGAGATGAAGGATATGGGTGAGGCTGCATACATTCTTGGAGTTAAGACTTCAAGAGATCGTTTTAAAGAGATCGTTGTCTCTTTCGCAAGAAACCTATAAAATAAGGTTCTTGAACGATTTCGTATGCAAGACTGTAAACCCATAGACACTCCTATTGCAAAAAGGTGAAGGATTGAGCCATAGTCTGTGTCCAAGGACTCCACAAGAGAATGAACAAATGAAACATGTTCCTTATGCTAGTGCTGTTGGGAGCTTGATGTATGCTATGATGTGTACAACACCCGACATATGCTTTGCAGTCGGAATGGTGAGCAGATACCAATCCAATCTAGGTCAAGCACATTGGAAAGCCGTTAAAAGAATACTGAGGTATCTAAAGGGGACTGCTGATTATACGCTGAGTTATTAAGAAAAAGGATCTGCAACTCAAAGGATATTCTGATGCTGATTGGAGAGGAGATTTAAATGAAAGAAAATCTATCTCTGGGTTTGTTTTCTTATCGAATAATGACACCATATGTTGGAGCAGTAAGAAACAAAAGTATATAGCCTTGTTCACGATGTAAGTTGAGTTCGTGGCATTATCAGCAGCAGTGTAAGAAAGTGTTTGGCTTAAGAGATTTTTTGGATCATTTAGGTGTTATTGGAAGTGCTGCAGATTAATTGTTGGTTAACTGTGATAGCCAAGCAGCAAAAGCATATACCAAAGATCCAAAATATCATGGCAAGACCAAACATATAGATACCAAGTACAACCCTGTCAAGGATATGGTTGCACGAAAAGATGTGAACTTAGAGTACATACTACGCATGGAATGGTAGCAGATCCCATGACAAAGCCAATACCTAGAGATATGTTTTGTGGCCATATGAAATCTTTAGGATTGCGTAGAGACTGATGTACTGAATATTGTAATTTCCCTAAATGTTCACAATTTGATGAATTTGTGTTTTCATCATTAATGCCTATGAATCTTTCTTTAATCCTTATGCATCTTAATGCTTAATGCATTACTTTAAGTTGAGAAATATGTCGGACAGATATAAGATTAGCCCACTCACACGGGTAATCGCCTCTATTTACTGTGTGATAAATAGAGATGAGACTGTTTTCAAACTTATTATCTAGGTGATAATCGAGAGCTCAAGCTTAAAACACGTATATCGCCTTAACTAGGTGTTAAGATGAGGATATAATACTTAATATGTCCGAAAGTAAAATACCCCACATGTTTTACTTTATCTGTCTAAGATGCCAGATGTGAGTTCTGATGAATTTTGTGAATGAGTAGATACGTGAACTCAAGTTAGACATTGGGTATGTCTGAACTATCATCTGTACGGTATTGAAAGGTGTAGACATACGCTCCATGGGAAAGGAGTTAATACCGTAATACGTATTTCATACTACGTATGCATGAGACGACCAATAAAAGTGACAAAAGTTTGATCTCAACTTTTATGTCGTGTGAGACTCTTGAGGAAGAGAGTTCCTCAATTTCTTAGTCCCCTCATGACTCTTACTTAATCTCAAGATTTCTATTTAGTGTTTGCTATCTTAGGATGTTGCCAATGGTCATGAGTTTGATTCGATCTAATGGGGCATTTCTAGAAAAGTGAGCTGGACTGAAATTGAAAGTTTGAAGGAAAGAGGAAGATCGATTTTGGAGAATCACATTATAGTTTTGTATTCACCGGTTAACCAATTATGACTATCTTTGTGATAATCATAATTGTGAATACAATATATATATCATTGTTTAAAAGAGATCAAGAGAGATATAAATGTGATCGATCGATCTAGGACCGCATACTAAATCTACTCGGAGTGTGATGCCCATTATGAGTGCTATATATTCCTAACGAGATGTATAGCAACGAGCTCTCAAAGTATCTTTGGTCGCACGGATTATTCACCGGTATGAATGTTGAAGAGAGGAAAAGAGGATTATGTTCGGCCCACCATGTTAAGTGAGAGTCTATGATGGATTTTTTTTCTCGATGGGGCCGAGTAGGGCTGTCCGCCCATGTTGGTTTTGCACCACCATGTGCGAGTGGGAGATGATGGATTTATGAGATGGGCTTAAGGCCCATCCGCTCAAGTTGGGCCCAAAAAGGCCCGGCCCACGGGAATAGGGCCCGTGGAGGGGAAAGGTATAAAAGGGAGGAGAGAGAGAGAGAAGATAACGTTTTGGCATAACGTACGTTCCTTTCCCTCTCTTTTTCTCCCAAACGCTCAAGGCGACGCCGTATCCCTTTCAAGGCGAATTGACATCATCGGGGCTAGAATTTCTTCCTCTCCTTCAGCGTTGGTGTTTAATCTGTGGCTAACAAGGTACGCTCGAATCCGTGGTGTGCTTTACGATCGGTGATGCGTGTTTTCCCGGGCTTCGTCTTCCGCATTGATTTAGGGGTTCGATTCGGTGTCGAATCCGGTTTTCGGGGATCAGTCATTCCCAACACTAACTTGATGTCCTGGTAATCTGGTATTTGAAGTCAGTCATTCTTAGCAGACTTTCAGACTCTTCACCGTAAAGAGAATAAAGTCAAGATCGCCAAAGAAATTTAAATTCTCATTCCAATATCAAATCCAATAGACCATGGAATGATAAGATCCTCTGCCTTAGGCCGTTAGACAGAGTGAAGATGAAGTCCTTGTCCTGCATTGCTCCGTAATAATCTCGTTCCAAAAACAGTTGCGACAGCTAAAACGCAATCCACAATTAAAGAAACGACTTAGAAACCCATCAAACCATTCTATCTTGTCCATGGAATTCTGGTCAAGCAAATCGCAGACAGGAAGAGACCCACAGGAAAAAGAGCAAAGAGAACTGAAACAAGCGTAGGAAATAGAAACGGCGATGGCGAAAACTGGAAAGGCAGCATGGGGGGTGCTGAGTTTACGTGGCGGCAGATGGTGAGGCGCAATGGCCCTAATGAGTCAAGAGGCGTCAAAGAGACCGGTTTCTTCAATTCCACTTGGTCGTGACAACAACCGGACTCAGCAGCCACAACGAGTCGACCAGGTGTCTTCGGCCGCCACTATGAACAAAAGTTCAAGAATTCACGGGGTAAGCAAGTGCAACTGCAAGAAGTGTCGAGACTTGAGAGAGTCCTGTCACCCAAGATGTTGATATAAAATGCTTGTCAGTCCCTGCGTGGTAACAATCATCACTCGACCCCAAGCCTTCCAAAACAAGTTTAGGTCCAAACGAAGCATGTTTCCTGAAAAATAAAACCACAACCAATCTTTCATGAAAGTTTCAAAAGAGGAATGAAATGATTAAAATAACGCAATCAAATCAAGCACCGTGTTTAATCTATATAGTGTCTTTCTAGGACTCTAGAATAGTTTCTATCTATTTATATAGGTTTTAATGGAATTTGTTGAGATTGAAAAAGATACGTGCTTTTTGCTTTTTCATTCTATGGAAAACGGAAGGAAAAAAATAATCAATGAAAAAGATGTCTCTAAATATTAAAAAGATAATACTAATGACAATATAAAAAAGAGGTTGCTTCAATTTTTGGTATCAAATGATGATTGTAGCACCACCAAACCATAATTATAACTTTTTCTTGGTAAGCAGACCAAATCATCTCATAATTCGCTAGTCGTTCCAAAAAGGTTAAAAGGTTGGGAAGATGAGCATTGGAAATCTTCCCATTTTTTGTTTGTTTTAAACCATGCATATGCTTCCTTGACCAGTGTTCAAGTACGTAGAAATAGGGATGTCAATGGGTCGGGTCGGGTCGGGTCAGATGATATTATGCGACCTTGCCCCAATCATAAGGGGCACACTTTGACCCAATCCAACCCACCCCAAAACACATAAGACCCTAAATAAAAAAACCCAGTTGGGTCAGACTAAGTTAGGTTTTTGGGTTTCTTCTTCTTCTTTTTTTTTTTGGGGCTCCCACTCAACTTGGTTGTGGATTACATTGCTTATGCATAAACTTTAGCACAAACTTAACTCTGAACATTAACAATTATCAACCCGTGCATATGTCCCAATATTGGTTAGCTCTACTATATCTAAATAACATAACAAGCATCCTAATAAATCAAACTCAGAATTGGCCAAAAGAGGAGAAATCGCATGACCCGATTTTGTTCCAATGAGGTTCTCAAACAACCAGTACAAATTGGGTAAGCTCATGATCTTTGAAATTCCAAAGCACATTTGCAAAAGCTCAAGTGGATGAAGATAAAACACGAGGTCCAAGTGTTGGTTGTAAGACATACTCTAGGAGATGTCTCAATTAAGTATTTCTTCAATTTACTTCTTTCTTCCTTGTATAAATTACACCTCAAAGTGTTACTCGAGGGGATTATGAAGTTTGGTTGAATTTTATTAACAAATCACCGAAACCCCTCATGCTCTACCAACGTGAAAGGGAAATCATCGAGAACAAATATAATTGCTAATTATTTTTTACTAGATTCTTGGTCAAATTTCAATGGACTAGAAGAACTACTGACCCCAACAAGCTAACCTGATGCACTCTATTGCCTTTTCTTGACGATTGTGTATGGAAATTGCTTGCATCTACCTAGATGACGATGCATTGAACTGGTCCCTTGGCCACCCGCATAACCAATAGAGCCCACAATGTATACATTCAGCTTTTTCTTGATCAAGAGTCTATTTATAATGTTCCCACACCGTAAATCTCATCCTTCTTCCCTTGACAATAAAAGTACTCATTTCAGATATCTCTCTTTGACAATATTAAACTAAAGGTTTCAAAAGTTCACCGTGACATAATGCATATGAAGTTAATTAATTTATATAGAGATGAGTAAATTTCATAAAATTAAAATAAAATAGTATGACAGACTATGAGTAAGCAATAGGTATCCTAAAAGCCTGAAAGTAAGTAATATCAAGTCTAGACTTCAAAGCACTAAAAAATTGAGATTACGTGATGAAGGATCTCAACATTCACGACTAAAAGTTAGTACTTCAACCATTTTACATGCTACAAGTACATAAGCCCCCAAGTGACCCATTCTGTTGCATTATTAAACTGCAAGATCACAATGGGTTCCCGTAAACTTAGGTACACTTGAAACGCATTGTCCCAACTTACAAAATATGTTGACACATAAACAACCATTTGGGTCAATCATGTGTAATCTACTATTCTTCTCTCTCTTTCTAAGGGGTAATAGACAGAAGGACAACAAGTACTCAAAACCCTTCGAATTTCCCCTATCAACAAGTGGCAATCTATCAGCAATAGAGAGAAACAGGGGGGAGAATATACCGGAGCAACAGAGCCAGCAAAATCGATTTGCAATAAACTTCAACAACAGTACATTAGAGAATCGATCAGAAAAACCACTACAGCAAAAGGACTAGCATTGTAGACCAGATCTAATCTGACGACCAAAGAGGGCTCCTGCCACCACTACCAAACCCCCCCAAGAAACAGAAGACAGAAAGAGAAAATGAACCGAAGATTTGCAAAGACACTTACATCGATTTGGTAACCTTGCAAAGGTTCGTTCAACTCGAACACCGCCAAGCCCAATCAAAACCAATACGCGAACGATAGGCCCGAATGATGCTGCCGACCACCACCTGCCTGCAAAGCCGAAATCGGGAAGTACCCGCACATCGAAAATAGCTATTTTAAGTTCGTAGAAGTAAATACAGGGTACAAGAAGCAAGCAAGCGCGGGGTGGGGGAGTGAGGCTCACCTTGTTTTTGATGGCGAATCGGCCAACTAGGCCCAGCGACGGCGAATGTCAGCGATGACGAACTGCGGACACAATCGGCTGCATTGGAACCAATCACACTTCCAGGCCATCTTCTTCCTTTCCTCTTCTCCGCAACCGCCTGAGCTTCCTTTCCTCTTCTCGGCGACGGTGGTGGTTGGGTGACGACGAGCTGCAGACACAACCGACCACACTGAAACTAATCACACTTCTAGGCCCTCTTCTGCTTTTCCTCTTCTTCGCAACCCTCTGAGCTTCCTTTCCTCTCGGCGACAGTGGTGGTTGGGCCGACAGCGACGGTGGTGGTTGGCGACGGTGGCGGTGTTGGTGGTGGACCGGCGGGGCTGAAAATGAGAGTTGAAAAATAAGAGTGAGAGGGTGATCGAGCGACAGAGAGAAAAGGGGAGAGAGAGGGAGATGGCCCAGATGGGGGGCCGAAAGTCTCACGCGGTACCGGTACCAAAAACGCCCGCGCCGACCCGTGCCGGCCCAATCCTAAACAAACGCCGGCTGATACCGGCTCCATATCTGAAGAAAGGTTTGGCTTGAGTCGGGTCAAATTGGTGCGGGCCTTTTTGACACCCCAAACTAGAAAGAAACAATCCTTGTGCTTTAACATGGAATTATATCATCCACCAATTAGATTTTTCATTGTTCCTTTTTAGAATAAAAAATCTTCAAAAATATTTTGTAGATGCTATTGGGAACACGCATCCTAATTGGCCGACCCCAACCACATGCAAATTCAATTAACACTCAACTCCATCAATAATACTTTCAACCAAAAAATTACAATAACTCCATCAGTACTGCACCAGTCTTTTTAACATTGCATCTTCACCGTAGAGATCGTAAATCACCAAACTCATCTCCACAATAAATATATTAAGTAAGAAACGATAATAAAATGGTGTATATTACATAAAAAAAAATTGCTAAACTGAACATTTCACTCCATATAACTAAGATGAATAGTTTTATTAGAGACTCTAAGCTAGGGTAAATATTTCTTTAAAGTTTTTCCAATCATTTATGATAAAAACTAGCCCTGCACAAATAGAATTTACTCGTATATAGTAAAAGGAAAAGAAAAATGGGAAAACGCAAGCGGAAATTAAAACAACATTTTAACAAGTGAGTTTTAAAATGAGTAAGACCAAATATAATTCATGTTCGTTTGATTTTTTTTTTTTTAATTCCCACAATTATTACAAATCTACCTAAAAGCTAAATTCATGTTTGTGATAGTTGGATTAAGAAAATCGAAAAGGAAAAGAAAGAATGATTCGGACTCACTTTCTAATGCTTATAGCATCGGATGGAAGCGCTAAATTCATTATGGGACCCCTGAACGGATTCCGATCCCCTCGTAGTTTCCTGCAACCGTCGATATTTATGCTGCAATCACTTGGCAGTTTCGTGGTTGATACATCAATCAACCTTTCCAACGATTCGCACTGATGAACTATTAATTGGCCCAAAAACTCCAACTCGTCGACACCCTCAACAACCCGTAGGCTATTGCATCTGCTGATATCTAAACTCTTCAGGTTCTTTATGTTTGACAAACCACTGAGACTTTGCAGACCACGACAATCCCAAAGCCGAATGTTTTCCCACGATTCCGACGTACCTACAACTTGAATATCGAGTATTTTATAGCAATAATGCAGTGTGAGAGCCCGCAACTTATTTAAGACTCTTGATGGAAAAATTAGTTTCCCTTCACAACTAATCAATTCATTAGCAGTCTCGTAAACTAGCCTTTCCAAGGACTTACAATCATAAATACACAAGGCCTCCAGTGATTCGGACGCCCAAGACAATTGGATCTCAACAAGCTTTGGACAGTCCCACACCATGACTTCTCTCAGCTTCCTCATTCTTGATAGCCTCAACCTCTCGAGGTCTGCCCAGTATTCCACATGCAACTCCTTTAGTTGCGGAAGTTGAAGCCCATCGAGTTGAAATTCTTGCATTCGAGATGTGCTAAGAGATAAAATTGACAAATCTCTCAATCCCCAAGAGAGGGACGCAGCTAAATTGAAATTATCAAGGCCTAGCCTTTGTGTAATCAAGGAAAATGGCTGAAAGGTTTGCTTGTCCAATTGATACAAATAAAGTTTCTTTAGCAAAGGAAGGGAAGCCATGCCCCATGGAATAGAGACTTTTTCAAAATTAACACGGAAAAAGGTCAATTTGGATAACCTCCCAATCCACCATAATTGTCTGGTACAAGGTTTGTGTCCTACTTTGTGACATTCCTCTAGATCCAACTCAACCAAATTAGTCAAGTTGGAGAGATCTGGGACTACCCACAATGGTGAAGACAACACAGATAGATGAGTTAAACTTGTTGGGAGGGTCGGTAACTCTCGAATCTCAAAACAACTGAGCAACATAATTCTTTGTAGGCAAGTAAGCATACTAATGGTCTTTGGAATTTCACTAACATCAGTATGTGATAGATCTAAGATTCTTAGGGAGTGCAAATTTCCGATTGTAGAAGGAAGATCTTTTAGAATGCAATTGTTGATTTTGAGCACTTCCAACTTTTCGAGCAGTCCACTTGCACTAGGTAAGCCCCACGAATTTGCTGAATATTTACTCCATTGATATTCACTCCATTGTCCTTGCAAGTGCACCTCATGTAATGATTTCAACTTCCATATGGAATCTGGGAGTTTGTTCACTTTAGTATCTTTGACAAAAAAGTACTGTAGTTTCACTAGATCCCCAATTTCTTCAGGCAAATGTACAAGAGAAGAGCAATCTTCAATCTTCAAGTCAATGAGACATTTTAATTTCCCAATAGAGCTGTCAATTTCCCTCAATTTGAAACAAGATCGAAAAGTAAGCCTCTCTAAATTCAGGCATCCAGAGAAGTCTAGTGTTCGGGTTAAGTTGCGACATTTTTCAAGAGAAAGAACTTTTAGCTGACTTGCCATCTGTCAAAATGAACGAATATTCAATAGATGATGAATCAAGTATTACTTTCTAAAAAAAAAATGGAAAAGAAATGAGCATATAACACACCTTAATTATATCTTGTAATGTCGAATCATTTAAGAACTTGACTTCTGAAAGTTCAAGAACCACTACCTTCTTTAGGTACATGTTAGTCCATTTATAGTTACCCCTTAAAGAAATCCAACTCACTTTGGCAAGATGATTCATTGTGTTGCCAACAAGGGTTAATCCAGATAATTTAAGGAATCTTAGATGTTTAAATCTTCCAATCTCTTTACTTTGAACAACGACATCCTGGAAACTTAGCGTGGATATGTCAAGATCTAGTGCTTGAACCTTCTCGCTTATCTACAAATGAGAATAGTAAATGAGTGATACCGATATTCTATTTCATTTAGGAAAAGGATTATATAGAGAGAGAGAGAGAGAAAACATCCTAATTCAATGTAGATGAATTTTTTTTTGTCAAAAAACTATTGGTTCTCTCTAGAAGTGCTTTACCCCATCTGTTCTTAAGGCATCAAAAGCCTCCTCTGGAATCCATATCCTGCTCCGCCCTTTAAGATTTGTTGGATTTTTCAAATGAACAATTCTTCTTCCAAGATCTCTGAGTTGATCGTGCATCCAAAATTTATTGTTCTTCATAATCTTTACCAAAGACATGCTAATGAGGACATTAACTCCAGTATTTGGAAAAAACTCACAATCAGCCCACATGTACATTGCATTTGTCTTATCTTCACCGATAAAAAAGCATGCAATATCAAGGAAAATTTGTTGTTGCTCAAACTCTAAGGCATCATAGCTGATCTTTAGCTTTCCAAAAACATCCTTGTGAGGTGCTTTGGTTAACTTGTCCAATGTCTCTTGCCATAATTCTTGCGGTTTGTGGTAGAGGAACGAACCAATTACTTCAAGTGCCAATGGAAGTCTCCCAGTAGCAAATATGATTTTTTTTGAAAGATCTTTGTAATCATCTAAAGGAGAGTCTCTATTAAACGCATGCCTGCTGAAAAGCTCAAGTGCGTGATTGGTACTCATAACCTCCACTCCGTAGTCTAAAATTTGATACTTTGGACCATGGGTTTGCAAAACATCTCTATTTCTAGTTGTAATCAATATTCTTGATCTTGAATGCAAAGCACTGTTCCCAACTAATTTCTCCACTTGTTCTTTGTTATCAACATCATCAAGTACAATGAGAACTTTCTTATTGCAAAGTATTTGCCGAATGCTCTTCATTCCAGAATCAATATCATTCTTGCTTCCTTTTTTTTTAGGATGGCCGATTTCGGATAGTAACCTATCTTGCAAGTCAACTAAGCCATTGGTTTTTGATGAATTCGTTCGAACATCTTCAAGGAAACAACAATACTTTCCAAAATAAAAAGAGAGTTGGTTAAAAACAACCTTGGCTAGAGTCGTTTTACCGATACCCCCCATGCCATAAATTTTAATGAGTCTCACACCAACAGCGTCGATGTCTAATAAGTTGCTTACTGCTAGTACTTGCTCATCAATTCCAACTAAATGCTCAGTCACCGATCTATGTTTTGTCTTCAATTTTTTCAAGACCTCTTCAACTATCAATTTGATTAGCTCCCCGTGGCTGTGACCATAAAAACCCATTTTACCAGGTGAAAAATGCAAAATCACGATTACCAAGCAAGAAGTGATGTTATTCAAGAACTAGAAAAGCTACACAATGATCCGATAAGTAACGAACCCAAAAAATCTAGAAGTGATATTCTAAAAGTCCATATCGGACATTGACACCACTCCAAAACATACTTTTAGGCCCTTGGCAACTTGCGCATTATATCATGACCCGAAATTCGACTTTATTCCAACATGAGAATAGCAAAATGGATGTATATACATTTATGCATTTGAAATTGACATGTTATGATTTTGTTCAAGCGCCAACTATAAAAGTTGAATATCGCCTCTTCAAGAGGAGAAATGTTCAACGTATTGAAGGATTAAATAATTAAATAGGAATGTGCATTGCGCGTTTCTTTATCCTATGCTTTTTTCTCCCACACTGACCACGATAAAATATTAATTTAGCTACCTATCTATTAATATCCTTGTTAAGCAGTTTCAGATCATTTTGCAGATGTGGCAAAGGTTCATCATTTCGTGTTACCATAATAAAACTCCCACCTCTATCTTACCGGAATTTTCCTATCTATGATTAAGTGCTAAGGAAGATTAGAGAAACAAGCAACTTGATAGTAGCTAACTTACCCTGTGTACTTCTTCACTTCCCACCCCTTTATCGCATCAACCTCCATGAGAGCCTCTCTCCAAACATTGACTTGCTCATTGCTCAACTTCTTCTCACTCTCCAAATTGAGTATGGCATCGCGATAGAGAGGAGTTTTCAACTTGACATCATTAGGTTCCACATCAAAGAAAATAGGTAGGATCTCCTTATTACCTTTTGATTTCAAGGTGTTTGCCACGATTTGCGCAAGCTCACGGAGGCACCATTGGCTTGAAGCGTATGTCCGAGAGAAGATGGGTATGTAGATTTGAGAGTTGTCGATCGCTCGCAAAAGCGATCCATCGATTCTTTCACCAACACGAAGTTCTTCGTCATCCCGAAAGACGCAAATTCCAACATCAATCAAGCTATGGAAGAGCACATCAGTGAATCCAACGCGAGTGTCGGGTCCTCTAAAGCTCAAGAAGACTTGATACTCACTTCCAGATGATGTTCCTGCATCTGAACTCGCCATAGCCATGGCAACGAGGAGGAGGAGGAGGAGAAGGATCAAGAGGAAGAGGAGAGGAAGGCGGTCGTCCGGTGAGGAGGAGGTGGAGAAGGATCGAGAGGAAGAGGAGAGGAAGGGGGCGTGTGGTGAGAAGGAGGAGGAAAAGGAAAGTGGCTAAGCTTTTTGATAAGGAAACTAAAAAGTAATAAAAAAAAAGAAAAAGGGGGGACTGATGGCGTGACTTTTAAGTTTGGGGGGAGGGGAAGTGACAGCCTGTTTGTCAGGTGGTGGGGGAGGGAAAAAAAAAGTGAAATAAATTCGGGGTAGATCTCAGTGGGGACTTTTTTTTAATCTGAAAATTAATAAATGAGATTAAAAAATAATTTTGAAAAATAAAAATACTGAATTTTGAATAATGATAAATTTTGGTCATAGTAGAAAATCATGGATTTATTTAAATAAATTGATTCTAATTTATTATTTGTCATTAGTTTTATCAATAACTTTTGTTAAAGTTAAAAACATGTTTCGCATTAACTATGAATATATCTTTCGAATTTCTAATGAATTGATTCATTAATATTATTAGTGTAACTTCATTGTATGCTTTTTTTAATTATTTATTTATTTATGAATTTGAATTAAATTAATTAAAAAATAAAATTATTCATTTAATATTCAATGTATCGCAACGTGTTGGAATTCTTTATTTTTCAGAAATGATGTGTCGACGTGTCGTGTCGCGTGTTCGTATCGCGTGTCGGTGCTACTTAGACCATAGCAACCGTTTGCTTCGCTTAAGCAGATCTTTCTCTCTTACGGATGTTCTCAATGGAGAAAGAGGCCGCGCCGACACGTCAAGAGGAAATAGGAAATATGGGTCGTTGAGAAAGTGGCCGAAACAAGGGAGTCAGTAATTTTTTACCATGAAGACCATAAGGTCGAATGCTATTGGTCGATGAGAAAGAGGCCACGTCATGAGGAAATAATTGAGCGGTGAATGGGAAAAGAAAACCAATCAAACCACAGCGTTTCCTAGAAGACAAGGAAGTAGCTCGCCCTGCACGTCATTGATGATTTGAAATTTCAGCTAGATTGGATATTCTTATTTTTCTATTTTTCTTTCTCATCTTTCTTCTCTTTCCTTGCAAACTCCGTTGTTATAGGTACTCGATCTCAATTTTGCGTTGCGCGACCTCGGGTTTGAGTCTATTAGAATTTTATTTTGTAAAGGAAGAATCTTCTGCCACTTCCAAAGATGGTGGCTGATATTTCTTTTACTAATTAAATATCCACCGCCCAAGGCAACCAAGCTCCACAAGGTGCCTGATAGTGCCGGAGAAGAAGGATCAAATGTGGTTGACTATTTTAGGAAAGTGGATCGTGATTTGAACACTACTCTTCAATCTAATTTTGCGATATTCCGAGCATATTACGTGATATCTCAAACCTTGCTTGAATTTCTTCTTAAAATGTGTTCCGTACCTTTTTCAAGATATTCAATGATCCCTTGCATCCTCTTATAGATGTTTTACTTGTGCATCTTCTTGTGAACCAGCATATTTCTTCTCAACGATATTCTATATGTTTTCAGTTATGAAAATGCTTCAATAGTCAAAGTTGTTTCAACTGAACGAGGCTCTGGTTCTGATTAATGTAGGTCGACCATTGGACATAGAGATGAAGAAAACAATCTATGCTATCTCGGTGACAATTAGTTTGGATTCCAAAAATATTTACTTTAATCTAAGCATTTTCAATATTAGTTTGAAAATCTTGGTAGGTTATGAAGACAATTAGTAAATTCTGAAGTGCAAGTAAGAGTTGATACTTTCAAAAAACTGTTATAGTAACTTGTAAATATTACTTGCTACAAGAACTTACATGTCAATGATCAAATTATGGTGACTCCTGGGAAGACCAAAAAGCAAAGTGCTGGAAGTCGTTGAGAAAGAGCAAACTGCTAAGGGCCTGTTTGTTAATATTCTTTGTTTCTGTTTATGAACAAAATTTCTATTTTTTTATTTCATGGAACAAAAAAAGAACAGAAATGCGTTTATTTGCGTTTTTTGTTCTAAATCTATTTTTTTGTTCCCAGGAACACATTTGGAACAGAAACAAGAAACAAGAAAAACGTGTTTTTGTTTTTGGAACAATTTTTAAGAACAAATTTTCTCTCTCCTCGTTTTTTCTTCTATTTTTTTTTCTTTTTTCTTTGGCTGGTCGCCGGCCTCAGCCATGGCCGACGACCGGCCGTCAAGGGCCAGTGACCTCGCCAAAGCATCACCAGCCCCTGACGAGGCTCGGCCTCGCCTTGGCTGGGCGAGCTCGAGCTCGCCTAGATCCGGCAAGCCCGAGCTCGCCCAGCCACTGGCGAGGCCGAGCCTTGCCGGCGCGGGGCAAGGCTGGGTGAGCTCTGGCTCGCTGGATCTCGGCAAGCCCGAGCTCACCCAGCCAAGGCGAGGTCGAGCCTCGTTGTGGCTGGGCGAGGCCGGCGGCCCTCTTCGACTGGTCGCCGGCCATGGCCGAGGCTGGCGACCGGCCAAAAGAAAGAAAGAAATATTAAAAAAATATTAAAAAATTAAAAGAAACAAAAAAAGAATACAAATTTACCATACATGTTTCTGTTCATTTTTTATTCCCAGAACAAGTTTACTAAACGCGTTTTTTATTCAAAAATTGTTCCTCGGAACAGAAACACTTTTTTCTATTTCTGTTCCCTGAAACAATTTTTAAACAGAAATGTCACCAAACGCACCTTAAATGGCTGACAAAGAGTATTGGGGGTGGTCAAAAAGGTAAAGTTGATTATCAAAAAAAGCCCAAAATTACTCGAATTGTGCTGCACGGACAATGGCTTCTTCCTCAACATATTACTCAATTAATCAATTTAGCTAATAAGTTATGATAATTGATAATTGAAATACAAAATGTGATTTGAAAGGAGAACGTCAGTTTTCTCCGGATTGCTAATTTACGCAAACACGACAGGTAATAAATGCTCCGAACAAAATAAGCAATTCGGGCAAAAGTGATCACCAATTTAAGAGTATTGGGGCGGTAAAAAAAAGTACACTAGGAAATATGGGTTGTTGAGAGTGGCTGAAACATGAAGTCGTACTTTTTGACGACCGAAGACCATAAGATCGAACGCTATTGGTCAATGACAAATGGCCCATTTGGTTTGGCTTTGGGGAAATGCCCTTACGAGAATACAAATATCCTTGAGATAAATGGGCTTTTGGAAATGTTAGACCGTTTAGTAAATTATAGCTTTGAAATGCAACTTAGCATAAACACCGTTTGGCAAAATTCACATTTGTAATTAGTTTTTGCAATTTTTATTTTTTTTAAGTCTGAAATAAAATTCCGGCGGCCAGCCACCGCCGGCCAACCGCCGGCCACTGCCAGATGGCGAGATATGGCAGTCACCGGAGCGCCAGAGCTGGCCGCCGGAGGTCGCAGAGGCCAGATCTGGCCGTCCGACCGCCAGATCTAGCCTCAAGACTACCAGATTTGGCCTCAAGACTGCCAGATCTGGCCATCAAACGGCTAGATGCGGACCTTAGCTGGCGTCGACTGGTCGCGTGCAACTAAGCGACGCCGCCTGAGGTCGCCCGACCTCCGGCCACCTTGCCTGAGGTTGTGCGACCTCAGGCGAGGCTTCCCGGCGACCAGATCTAGCCGCTCGCCGCCCACCGCAAAGAAGAAGATGAACGGCGAAGAAGAAGGTGAACGGTGGAGGAGACGATGAACAGTGACTTGGTGAACAGTAAAATCGCATCTCCGAAATGCCCGATGCTCAAAGCTGGTCCCCTCCGGCATTCGGCTTTTGGCATTTAAAATGCCCGCATTTCGCAAATGGGCATTCAAAAGCCCAACCAAACACATAAAATTTTCCCCAAGGGGCTTTGGGGCCCCAAAACCCCTTGAGAAAGCCCAACGAAACGGGGCCAAAGAGGCCACATCTTGAGGAAATGCTTGTGCAGTGAATAGGAAAGCCAATCAAACCGCTGCTTTTTGTCATTGATGACGTGGTATTTCGATCCGATTGGATAGTCTCTTAAAAAATCTAAATTTTTCTGATCCTTCATTTTCTGTTTCCTCTTCTTGTGAAACCCGAAGCCGTACTTTTTGACGACTGAAGACCATAAGATCGAACGCTATTGGTCGATGACAAAGAGGCCACGTCTTGAGGAAATGCTTGTGCAGTGAATAGGAAAGCCAATCAAACCGCTGCTTTTTGTCATTGATGACATGGTATTTTGACTCGATTAGATAGTCTCTGAAAAAATCTAAATTGTTCTGATCCTTCATTTTCTGTTTTTTCTTCTTGTGAAACACGAAGTCGTGCTTTTTGACGACCGAAGACCATAAGATCGAATGCTATTGGTCGATGACAAAGAGGCCACGTCTTGAGGAAATGCTCGTGCAGTGAATAGGAAAGCCAATCAAACCGCTGCTTTTTATCATTGATGACGTGGTATTTCGACCCGATTAGATAGTCTCTGAAAAAATCTAAATTATTCTAATCCTTCATTTTCTGATTCTTCTTCTTGTCCGTTTCTTGCAACCTTCATTGATAAAGGTGCTTGAGCTCAAATTTGCATCGCGCGATCTTGGGATTGAGTCTCGCAATCTCAAATCCGAGTCACATGATCTTGAATGGGAGGTCGTGTGCATCAATTGTGGGTGGCAACATCCATAAATAGAGGTCGACCATAGGACATCGAGTGAGGAAAATGATTTGTGCCTTCTCAAAGATGATTAGTTTGGATTCCAAAACTATATACTTTAATCTAAGCATTTTCAACATTAATTTGATAATATTAGTTGATTAAGAAAATAATTAGTAAATTTTGAAGTACAAATTAGAGTTAGTACTTCCGGAAAACTGCTAGTAACTTATGTTAGTGATCAAACACCATTAGTGGTAAGAAGAACAGTGGTTTTATTCTTTTCTAAAAGTTGAACACACTATGATTCCTTGGGAAGACCAAAAAGCAAAGTGCCGATAGTCGATGAAAAAAAGTAAACTGCTAAATGGCCAACAAAGAGTATTGGGGTGGCCAAAAAGGTAAAAGTTGGTTATCAAAAAAGCCCGAAATTACTCGGATTGTGCTGCACGGGAGATGACTTTTTCCTCAACATATACTCAATTAATCAAGTTAATTAACAAGTTATGATAATTGATAATTGAATATACAAAACATGCTGTAATTGATATCATGCTTTGAAAGGAGAAGATCAGTTTTCTCTTGATTGCTAATTTACACAAACACAATAGGTAATGAATTCTCCAAACAAATAAGCAATTAGTGCAAAAGTGATAAAACGAATTTAAGATAAGGTTACCGACTGACAAAAAGTTTTCTCTCTCCCTCTCATCCTATGTCCTTAACAGAAGAAGAGGCCGCGTCAACGCGTCATGAGCAAATATGCTGAAATGAAAAGTCGTACTTTTTGAGGACGAAGACCAGAAGCTTAAATGCAATTGGTCAATGAGAAAGAGGGCGTGTCATGTGGAAATAATTGTGCGGTGAGTACGAAAAGAAACCCAATCAAACACCGCATTTTCTATAGAATTAATATCATGAAAAACCTCAAATTGATATACGTATAATAAATATATGTAAAATTATTTCTAATCATAAAAAATCCTAAATTTGGTATATATGTGACAAATTTATCTCAAGTAACGATAAAAAATCTCAAACTGGTATATTTATAATAAATTTACCCAAATTAATTTATTCAACGGTCAAAAATTCTAAACCGGTACACCATACCCTTCTTTAAATTATACAAAAAAAAAATCACAAAAATTAACGAAGAGTAAATTCATAAATTGGTATATCAGCCAACTATCACGTGTCATTCAATTTAATAATTTGATAGTAAAATTTAACAGAAACTAACAGAGAGTAAATTTATCACAAGTGTACCAGTTTGGAGTAAATTTGTCAAAAATGTATTAGTTTGAGATTTTTAGTAGTTAATAAATTAGTTTGAGGAAAATTTGTTATAGGTATACCGGTTTGGAATTTTTTAGGATATTAACCTTTTTTGTAGATGATGATGAAACGACTCGCTCCATATGTCATCGATGACCTAGAATTTAAGCTCAATCAAATATTCTCAGAAAAATCTAAATTTTTCCAATCTCTTCTTCTTGGTTCCTTGCATGCTCCATTGATGTTAGAGCTCGAGCTCAAACTTGTGTTGCGTGACCTTGGGTTTGAGCCTTGCGACCTCAAATCTGAGTTACATGACTTCGAATGTGAGGTCGATTGCATCAATCGTGGGTTTGCAACCTCCATTAATGGAGGTCAGACCACAGGGCACAGGGGGAAGGAAATGATCTGCGCCCTAATACAATTTAAAGTAATGATACAAGAATAGCCAAACAAAAGCAATAGAAGAATAATAGAGATCATTATCTGCCGCCATCCACAATCCACATCGTGCATAAAGTCCAGCAGAAGAAGAACGAACAGAGATTGGTTGGCCATTGTTTATTAGCAGGGGAAAAGATTAGAGATGTTGTTTGGGAATCAAAAGCTGTGGCTGTTAAAACATAAACTAAGAACAAGAACAAGAATGAAGGAGAAAGGAAGTGAAAATGGAGAATGATGAAGACATATTTTTGGGACAAATTTTGATCTTCTTTTTTTCATCCTTGTACATTTATAAATTTTAATACAAAAAATAAGAACAATGGAAAAAATAAATAAGATTACAATATGATTACAATTTCCTACTTTATCTTCGAGTATTTTTGATTGAATCAATTAAGATCAAGATCAAGGATAAAATCGTATCTATCTCCAATACTCCCCCTCAAGTTGGTGCATAGATATCTTGGATGCCCAACTCGCCAAGTGAGCTATAAAAGACCCTACTCAATACAGCCTTCGTTAGTATATCCGCTAGTTGATCTTCTGATTTTACATATGGAAATCGGACCACTTTGTATCTAAGTTATGCTTAATGAAATGACGATTTACATGAATGTGTTTTGTACAATCATATTGAATAGGATTATAAGATATATCGATGGCTATCTTGTTGCCGTAGAACGAACTCATCTCGGACATAGGAGCACAACTGAGTTCCCTCATTAATCTCTTAATCCATAGAAGTTCGTAAAGACTTTTGTGCATCTCCCTGAATTCTGCCTTCGAACTTGACAATGCTACCACCATTTGCTTCTTGCTCCTCCAAGTAACTAAGTTTCCTCCTATAAAATTAAAATATTCTGAAGTCGACCTCCTATCAAATACACTGCCAACCTAGTCAGCATCCGTAAAGCCCTCTATTTCAAGGTGCCCATTCTTCAAAACACGAATTCTTTTTCCTGGAGCCCTCTTCAAGTAGCGAAGTATTCTTATCATAGCTTCCATATGAACTTCACTAAGGGCATTCATGAACTGATTAACAACACTCACAGCATAAGTCATGTCAAGTCAAGAATGCAATAAATAAATTAATTTTCTCACCAAGCTTTGATACCTTTCTTTGTTAGTCTGTACCTGATCTGGATACTCTCCAAGTCTATGGTTTTGCACAATTAGAGTGTCTATGGATTTACAATCTAACATCTCTACTTCCGCTAACGGGTCCGACATGTACTTCCTTTGTGAGAGAAATAGTTGACCTTTAGATCGTGTCACTTCTATTCCTAGGAAGTACTTTAATCCCCCGACGTTTTTCATCTCAAACTCTGAGGATAGTCTCTTCTAGAGTTTAGAGATTTCCTCTAAATCATCCATTGTAATAATCATATCATCAATATAGATAATTAACAAAGTTATTTTTCCCTGACAACATCTCAAGAACAATGTGTGATCTGCACCACTTCGAATGTACCCATATTTCTTCATAACCACGCTGAATTGGCCAAACCAAGTGTGGGGTGACTGTTTTAACCCGTACAGAGATCATTCCAGCTTGCAGACCACCTTAGGCTGTGAAGGAAAAGTGAATTTGATTGGAATGTCCATATAAATTTCTTATTCTAGATCACCATGAAGGTACTCATTCTTGACATCAAACTAATGTAGTTGCCAATCTAGGTTCGTTACCAGAGACAGTAAAACCCAAACAATGTTAAGCTTTGCAACAAGGGAAAACATCTTCTAATAGTCTACCCCAAATGTCTGTGTGTATCCCTTTGCTACTAGCCCTGCTTTGTTTCTCTTGACGAAGCCATCTCCCTTATACTTAACCATGAATACCCATTTGCACCCCATTGTCTTATTCCCTTCAGACAACACCACCAACTTCCAAGTCTTGTTCTTTTACAATGTCTCTATTTCCTCCTCCATCGCCTAAACCCACTTCGAGTCTTCCAAAGCCTCTTGCATCCTACTTGAGATGTGAACTGAAGATACATTCAATATAAACACCTTCACTGGTTCTGATAGTCCCCTTGTTGAAACATAGTTTGTAATAGAGTACTTGGATCTCTTCCTCCTAGCATCCAATGAGTACCAATCAGGAGGTTTGCTCCTGTTATGCCTATTAGGTAACTTATATCCAATAAATATATTAGAATCATCAAGCAAACAAGAGGTAGTAGTAAAAGAAGTTACCTTAGGGATATCCTCAAGAGATGAGCTAGATTCGGGTGCTGAAAAGAGAGGGGGCTATTCTTGTATATTCGGTTCTTGTACATCCATAAATGTCGGTTGCAGAGTTTGTCATTTTCACAATTTTCTGCCAGTTGCTTCTCATTTTCCAACGGCATTCCCACCGATTGTTGCTCATTTTCGAGTTGCACCTCCTGCACTTCCTCTTGTGCTCCAGACATGACACCACCAACCTACCACTAATTCACACTTTCCTCTTATATCTCCCCTTAAAAGGAAGAATTAGTGCTTGGATAGAAAAATTCTGACTCAACAAACGTGACATCCATTATTACATGGCTTCTTTTGGTAGCTGAATGGTAGCAGTGATAACCTTTATAATGCGTACCATATCCCAAGAAAACGCATCAAACCACACAAGGATCAAGTTTGGTTCAATGAGTCTTTGAAATATGGACATAAGCAACACATCCAAACACCCAAAGGGAAATAAGCAAGATAGTTGATAAGGTAGCATGTGTAGACAGTATTTATAGAGGTGTCTTGAAATGCAATACCTTGGATGACATTTGGTTTAAAAGGTGAATAGCTATCTCAATTGCATTGTCCTAGAAGTGTTTAGGAATGTGACCTTCAATGAGAAGGGCATTAGCTGTATTTAAGATGTGTCTGGTCTTCCGCTCCACTACTCCATTATGCTGTGGTGTTTGAGAATATAACATCTCATGCAGTAGGCCATGTTCCTGAAAATATTCCTTAAATTGGGCATTAATGTACTTTCTACCATTACCACTTCTCAAAATTTGTAACTTCCCACCAAACTGTGTTTGCACCACTTTATAAAACACTCAAAAAACATTAGCCACCTCATTCTTATGTTTCAAAAAATAGAGCCAAGTCATTCTAGTGCAGTCATCCACAAATATAACAAACCAATGGCTTCCCGAAACTGCAATAACTGGAGAGGGCCCCCTAACATCATAATGGACTAAGGAAAATGCAACACTACTCCTATTCAAATTGATTAGAAATCACACATGATGGCTTTAAGCCAAAATACAAGTCTGACATTGAAAAACTAAATTTGGTAAACTAGCAAATTATTCAGGAAGTAAATGACTCATGTAGCCAAATGAAGAATGCCCTAATTGAAGATGCCATAGTCAGATTTGCTTCTCCTTGCTACTAAACAAGCTTTGCACCTTGTGCACCCTCCCAAAACTAAAGTCATCCAAGTAATAGAGTCCTGAAAAGAGACAAAATTGTGGATACATTAGAATAACACAATTCATATCTTCAATTGTCTGCCCCATTTATATCAATCTTGTGGACAAAGATGGCACAAGTAAATTATTCAATAAAGATATAGAAGGGGAAATAGCAATAGTGCCAGCCCTTGTCACTAGATATACAATCCCATTAGCATTTGAAATATTATGCTGCCTTGATTTAGTAATACTGAAAAAATCATCTATTATGAAGGTCATATGATCTGTAGCACCTGTATCAATAATCCATTGACTGCATTTATTCTAAGAGTTACTAATGAAAGCATGACCATAATTACCTTCATCTCCAGTGCTCGACTTTCTGTTTGGTTCTACCTATGGCACTAATGATAGCTGAGCCTCCTCGGTTACAAGTGATGCCTTCCATTTTCCACCATTTGCTACACTCTTTGCTTATTTGCATGCCTTTAGCTCCTTCCACCAATCAAGATACCCAATCAATTTGAAATGCGTCTCCAGGTATGCTTCGCATCCCACAATTGGAGCAGTCACCAGCTATTGTTGAAGAAGATTTGCTTCGTGGTGCTCCACCCGGTTGACCTCCTCTTGTCAAACCACTCAGCTTTGTCATTTGTAAAGCCAGCATTTCCCAGGTTTGGTCAAAGTTCTGCAATCATGTCTTGCCTCCTCAAGATACTATAGCTGTAGACAAGTGTGTTGTATCTCCATGTGCCAACATCACACTCTATCGTATGTCCTCTCATCGAACACGAGCACAAGCCTGCTCAACTGTAGGAAAAGGCTGCATCTAAAGCGCATTTACTTGGACTTTATCAAAGCAATCATCCAATCCATCATGGAAGATGTAGACTCGAACTTCCTAAATAGCTAAATTATATCACTTGATATTAGCAGAGCAAACCATCGGATTTGGGTGATGGAAGTCAATCTCTCTCCACAAGCCCTGCAAACCGTAATAATAGGTCTCAATAGCTCCTCCAAATTGTCTCATCCTAGTCACATGTCATTTCAAATCATAAACCTAAGATGCACCAGTTCTATCAAAAAAGGTGGTAATGACCAAATCTCAAACCACCTTCGTGGTTGGGAACTAAATAAAATTCCTAATCAACGCGGGTTCCATCGAGTTTATTAACTATACCTTCACTAGAAAGTCTATTATTTTCCATTTGTGAAATTCGGGATCGGTAGGTTTAGACTGAGAAAGGTCTGCACTAATGCACCCCAATTTATCTCTCCCAAAGATGTACTTCTTGACGACTTGAGACCATAAACCATAATTGGTCCCATCCAACTTTATTGAAATCCATGGAATAGATGACTCATTCAGCGGCATTTGATTTTGGGTTTAATTCTAGCTCTAAATCTCCTTCATCCAATTCATCAAATCCTCCAAAATAGCAATTGCAAGATTGGAGGTCTCTCCCTGCTTATGATAAGGCACCATATCACCTTGGCTTGACATAGCTTCGGATCACTCTTCTAGGTGGTTCTCCAACGGAATCAAGCTACTACCGTCGGCTTTGGTCAAATCATGGCATAGGAAAACTCACGATAGTGACGTGACTCAGAAGTGAGTCTAGTGAGTCTGGTTGGTAATGGAGTGGCAGTGGCACAATAATTGAAATAGCACGACAGCAGCGGTAACAGCAAAGAAACCCTACCTATTAGGACTGGTATGGTTTGGTAGGTCTGATCAGATTTGGTTTGAGTCCTTGATTTGATTTTGCTCCAATACTATGTTAAAACATAAACTAAGAACAAGAAGGAAGAAGAAAGGAAGTGAAAAAAAGAGAATGATGAAAATGTATTTTTGGGGCAAATCGTGGTCTTCTTTTTTTCATCATTTTACATGTATAAATTTATAATACAAACGATAAGAATAACAAAAAGAATAAACTATATTACAATACGATTACAATTTCCTTCTTCATCTTCGAGTATCTTTGATTGAATCATTAAGATCAAGGTCAAAGATAAAATCGTATCTACCTCCAATTGTGGGATCATTAGGCTCATGAAAACATCATTAGCTTTTGAGTTTAGCATTCATTTTTCCCCTCATAACTTGGATGGCCGTTCTTGATAGATTGTTGATGACGAAAGAACACTCCACGTGCCAAAATTTAGCACAACGGGATAATTAAAAGCCAAAACTTAAAAAAAAAAAAAAGTGGGAAACTTGAGTATCACATCCAGCGAACCTCATTAGAAATCCTACATGATAATTTTTTATTAATTTTCTCAT